>JAPXFQ010001051.1:0-560667 GCA_028564705.1 Apricaphanius iberus | reverse complement strand
TTACCTTCCTGAAGCGAGTTGCCGACCACATGGGATAGGAAGCCAACACAACACAACTGCTGCAATATATCAGTTCCTCCTCTACACACAGCTTGGTTTTTATGACTGTTGTAAAAGCCTGGTACAAATTTAAGATTGTTTCTACTTCAAATCTCTCTTTTCATTCGTTCCAACACGAATGAATTACCCACTTCGGACCTCCCCTGCTTTAGTTAATTTTCCTTCTAAGGATATATTATTTGGAATGAATGTATAACATTGGTCACCAAATATGCAACATATTTGGTGACCTTTTTCAGCTAATAGCATATCTACTGCAATTCTGTTTTGGAAAGCCATCAGTGAAATAGATTTGAGTTGCCCATGAACAGCTTCAAATACATACAGACGTGGACAAAATTGTTGGTACCCTTCATTAAATCAAAGAAAAACTCATAATGGTCACAGAAATAACTTTAATCTGACAAAAGTAATAATAAATAAAAATTATATAAATGTTGACCAATGAAAGTCAGACATTGCTTTTCATCCATGCTTCAACAGAATTATTTAAAAAATAAATGCATGAAACAGGCCTGGACAAAAATGATGGTACCCCTAGAAAAGAATGAAAATAATGTGACCAAAGGGACATGTTAATCCAAGGTATGTCCACTAATCAGCATCCAGGTGTCTACAATCCTGTAATCACTCAGTGGGCCTATATATAGGACTCCAGGTAGTCACTGTGTTGTTTGGTGACGTGGTGTGTACCACACTCAATATAAACCAGAGGAAGCAAAGGAAAGAGTTGTCTCAGGAGATGAGAAAGAAAATCATAGACAAGCATGTTAACTGTAAAGGCTATAAGACCATCTCCAAGCAGCTAGATGTTTCTGTGACTACAGCTGCACATGTCATTCAGTAATGTACGATCCATGGGACTGTAGCCAACCTCCCTGGACGTGGCTGCAGGAGGAAAATTGATGACAGATCAAAGAGACGGATAATCCAAATGGTAACAAAAGAGCCTAGAAAGACTTCAAAATAGATCCAAGCTGAACTTTATGCTCAAGGAACATCAGTGTCAGATCGGAACATCCTTCGCTGTTTGAGCCAGAGGACAAATCATTAAAAAAACAGACTGGAGTATGCCAAACTACATGCTGACGAGCCACAAAGCTTCTGGGAGAATGTCCTGTGGACAGATGAGACAAAAATTTAACTTTTTGCCAAGGCACATCAGCTCTATGTTCACAGACGGAAAAATGAAGCATATCTAGAAAAGAACACGGTCCCTACTGTGAAACATGGGGGAGGCTCGGTTATGTTCTGGGGCTGATTTGCTGCATCTGACACAGGGTGTCTTGAATCTGTGCAGGGTACAATGAAATCTCAAGACTATCAGGGGATTCTAGAGAGAAATGTGCTGGCCAGTGTCAGAAAGCATGGTCTCAGTCGCAGGTCACGGGTCTTACAACAGGAAAATGACCCAAAACACACAGCTAAAAACACCCAAGAAGGGCTAAGAGGAAAACACTGGCCTTCTATGAGCCCTGATCTCAATCTTATTGAGCATCTTTGGAAGGAGCTGAAACATTCTGTCTGGAAAAGGCGCCCTTCAAACCGGAAACAAATAGAACAGTTTGCTCATGAGGAGTGGGCCTAAATACCTGCTGAGAGGTGCAGAAGTCTCATTGACAGTTACAGGAATCATTTGATTGCAGTGGTTGCCTCAAAAGGTTGTGCAACCAAATATTAAGTTGTGGGTACCATCATTTTTGTCCAGGCCTGTTTCATGCATTTATTTTTTAAATAATTCCGTTGAAGCATGGATGAAAAGCAATGTCTGACTTTCATTGGTCAACATTTATATAATTTTTATTTATTATTACTTTTGTCAGATTAAAGCTATTTCTGTGACCATTATGAGTTTTTCTTTGATTTAATGAAGGGTACCAACAATTTTGTCCACGTCTGTACATAGAGTTTTATTACGCTTAACCAAGTGTTGTACTTTTTTGTTATTTTTGGTGGTTATTGATAAGAAGGGGTGTGTCTATTTTTTATTTTAGGTTCTATTATATTCTAACACTGTGGAGGAGGCCCCAGAGAAAAACAATGCAGATTATTAGCCACACCATGATGAAAAAACATAACTGGTAGTCTGTCAACATTTTGAATAAAATGAAGCTAGAATGTGTTAAGAAACCTGTAGAAAAAATTTTAGTATAGAATTTTAAAACTTTTAAATCTTTTTAGGATTCTTCCCTTTCTTATACCTGTCTCTGGCTGGAATTACATTATTAGCCACATATAAGTTCCCATCCCATTCAGCTGCCAGCAGATTCCCACCACAGTTCTAGCAGACTTCCAGCAGAGTTCCAGCGGCTGGAGTGACCCCCACCATCTCCTGGGCATGACTAGTATTTACTGTAACTCCTCCCACTCATGAAATACAGAACATGACCAGGAGATGGCGGTTCTCGCACAGAATATAGTACACACCACCAGAGGCGGCATTTAAAGCGCCAGCTCTGGCGGTGTGTTGAGTTTCACATAATTCATACTGTAGAACCAAGAGCACATAGCCTACATGTGATTTAAGAAGTGAAATTATAACAGACCTAGATACTGGAGATTCTCTGGCCACTGTTTTATCTGGAGATAAATTATTGAAACTAATACCTCCTGTCAAATCTTTTATCACAATTTATCTGTTGTAAATCGACATATAAAGAGAAAAACTAAGCCTTTTGGAAGGTTTTTGCAGTTGCATGAATTCATTTCCCACCTTCGACCAGGGAATTTGCATTATTATTGCTCAACCTTTTGTTTTGCACTAATGGGCCATTTGTCACCCATTGTCACACAAGTCACATAGGCTACAGAGTAGTGCTGAACGATTTTGGAAAATAATTTAATTGCGATTTTTTTTTTCTTCAAAATTTCGATTGTGATTTAATATTCAATTATTTTTGGGGGGGCTTTTGTCATGCATTTTTTAATTAATGCAATCAAAAATAGTGTGTATTATAAACAGATTTTATGCATAATTTATTCTATTCCATAAGATCATTTACTTATTTTAAGAAAAAGGCAAATATTAACAACTTTATCTAATTTTAATCATCACACTCGATGGTCATCGGTGTCGTTCTGCAATCGAGGTTTTCTTCCTTTTGATCCCAGCTAATAATTCCCTCCGGCTGCA
This sequence comes from Apricaphanius iberus, assembly GCA_028564705.1. Classification (NCBI taxonomy): domain Eukaryota; kingdom Metazoa; phylum Chordata; class Actinopteri; order Cyprinodontiformes; family Aphaniidae; genus Apricaphanius; species Apricaphanius iberus. The sequence goes on along the minus strand of JAPXFQ010001051.1, from coordinate 557,474 downwards.
ATGTTTTCCTCCTTGTGGTTATCCAGGAAGTAGGATGCTTGAAGGAACAAGCTCTGATTTTTAATTCTCCATCGATCTAATTCACTTTCAGACTCTGGTATGACTCCGTAGAGCGGTTTGATCTCAGGTCAGTTGTTTCAAAATACTCAGCTGTTTTCGGTGCAGCTTTAACTTTCTGTCGGCATTTTCTATACAGCGCAGGTAAAATGTGGCTAAAATGTGTTCGTGAGATTGAAGCCTAGCTTATTCGTCATGGTTAACAAAGCAAACCCTTGGCTATAAAACCCGTTATAGCACAAATTATTTCAATGTGCCGTTTTTTTTATGTTCGTAAGCAACAATTCTTTCAAAGAGCTCGGTCAGCGAACCCTGTCGCCTCAAAGTTTGTTTACTGGAAATTTAAACACTGGTGGCGGTCATTTTAGTCGTGCAACTCTCATATATGGTGGTGTGATGTTTTTAGGTGTTGATAAAAGTTTGTACTGTAGCCTACCTCGTGAGGCAGCAACAATACCAAGACGGGTTCTGCATAATACCTGGCGTTGCGCAGCATCAACGTTTTCATAGCAGATATAATTTCTCACAACTGATGTACTGTTCCTCTTTGGTACCAACTATTGTGTGGTGTTGGATTCTGTTAAGCTTTAGGTCCTTTTATAACGGGTTAAAATGCAGCGTTTCCTTCTCTCCCTGCATTGTTTGCAAGTCACGTGACTTTAGCAGATATGTTTACATCAAGTCATATCGCAGACTTTGCGATTAGGAAATCGCATTTTACCAAATCGCGATTTAATTGCATATGCAATTAATCGTTCAGCCCTACTACAGAGCCTAAAATGCAGATGGTTTTTGAACTTCGATTTGTGTTTGTTGTCAGAGCTTAAATCATATGTTCAGACACAAACTTCTAGAAGTATTCCAGTTGTTTAAGAAGGGACATTACATCTTCTGTGAGAGCTGGACCGGAGAGAAGATTATTGGGACCAAGATAAATATAATATCTACCAGTTATGGAGAACAGTGTGTGTTTTTTTGGTTGTCCACACTGTCTCAGTTTGGCTTCAAAAGTACACATTGTACCGACGTGTATATGCTCCTTAAGTAGCTGTACAAAACATAATTCCACCATGTTTTTGTGCTTCCTGGATGCCTCTAAAGCCTTTGACCAGATTAATCACGGGAAGTTGTTTAGAAAGCTTCAAGAGCTAGGGGTTCCCTCTTATTTAATACGTATTCTACACTACTGGTACACCCACCAAACATTGCAAGTAAGATGGGGATGACCTACTTAAGTTTCCTGCAGCACGGTAAGACATATTTTTTTCTATTCTTTAATTAGAATTTTTAGTATATGTTTTTAAATTCACTGTAAGCATGATATTTTTTATAAATATCTGCAATCAGTTGAAGCGGGATCATCACTTTCTTCTTATGGTGAGCGGAGCTAAAGTGGTGCTCGTGTAGAACCGGTGCCGAATAGTCATGTGACTCTCCATAAAGTTGCCCCAACAAAACAAAACTATGATTTGTGTATTAATGTATTTTCCCAAAATAAAAAAACGAGCACAATGCCACTATAGGAGGAGAAGTAGCCTTTTTTCCTAAATATTATTGAGTAAAGTAAAAATTACGGCGTATTAAAATTACTGTTAAAATAGGCTACAATGTATGTTAAAGATTACTCAAGTAAACACTCTTTAAACACTCTCTCTAAACACATTATGACACTCAAACAGCGGGCACACAATTTGATTATTGACCCCTGGTTTAGACTACTTAGAGCAGAGCAGTAAAATCACTGCTCCTCCCCGTGGACAAAACAGACATTGCAGCTGGATTTCAGTCAGGCTCCTTGGGGGCGGGGCCTCACTGAGACGTCATAGCGGGGGGATTACATTACCACCACGGAACTGTCATGGACCTGTGAAGGACCAGCCAAGGGCCTGTCAAGGACCCATCTTGGAAACAGGAGAACTTTTATACCGCTACTACTGTACCTTATTCTGTGGGTCGTAACACGCCCTCAGGAGAACTTACAAACTTCTCTCAGCTCAACTAATCTATCTTTCCTGTTAGAAGACCCTCTTTACACATATACTGTATCAACACACACTCTATTGTAGTATTGAAATAGGTTAAAACTTTTAGTAAAATATAAATAAGAAAAACATTGAGAAAAATATGAAATATAAATGGGTGTTCAGAAACCCTTACTTCACCAGTGTTAGGAAACTGGACCTGTTAAAAGAAAATAGTTAGAATATATTTGTAATCAAAACAAAAAGTCTCTATCTTCTGCCCTTGTTGTTGATCCCTCTGAAACTGCTGGCAGCTGCAAGGGCGCTGATTTTGATATATGTAGGGAATCCTCTTCTTCCCAAATATTCCCTCTTTTGAAATGGCAATTACTTCATTAATTGACCTTTTCACCCAATTAATCACATCTATCCATCCATCCATTTTCTGAACCGCTTAGTCCTCCAGGGGTCGCGGGGGGGCTGGTGCCTATCTCCAGCTGTCAATGGGCGAGAGGCGGGGTACACCCTGGACAGGTCGCCAGCCCATCACAGGGCCAATCAAACACATATAAGCCAATTTCTTCAGGTGGAGCAGGCCCCGCCTCCTATGGCTTATCGATGTGAGAGCAGTCAGTACCTGCTATCACCTCCTTTATGTAGATTCCTGTATATCCCTGGAAATTTGCTACAGTATGCGAGAAGAATCAGGAGCAGGAGCACACTGTGACCAATGAAACCAGGTGGAACCTTTGCCTTTCAGCTGGACCGTGTGGGTGGTACGTGCAGACACCAGGAAGGGGCCAGACCACCGTGGTTCCTGCCTCTTTCCCTTAAACACCTTAGCCAGACCCACTCAGCCTCTGTAGGTGCAGGAGCCGGGCCATTAGTGATGTGTGGAGAAGGAGTTCACCAAAGATTTTAGTTGTTGATGTTCTCCACGGGGGTCAGGAGCAGGATGTGGAGAGACTTGAGGTCCTCTGCCAGCCCAGGGAGCAGTGAAGACCCTGCCAGTAAACATCTCATAAAAGTAACCCGTTTTGGTCCGCTATACGAATGACTCTTGATGGCCATCAAAGTAATTTGGAGGGCGTGTTATCAATCAGCCCTGTCTGCGTGGTTATGGTAGCCAATTTTTTTACCTCAGGTCTAGATCCATACGTATGTGAGCGAATGAGTGAATACCACAAGGAATCTGTAACCCCTGACTGGAGTTACCATGTTGTATGTAATCAATCCCCACTATCCACTTAACCCAGACAGGTCTTAAAAAGTCCCCATCACAGGTTTGAAAGCAGGCTCGGAGTAAAAGTTTATCCAAACCTAGCCTTCATAAAATTTATCCAAAATGTAATTTATTGAAAAATTTTAAACCTACTTATTATTTTGCATAATCCTCCTAAATTCCAAATATGTTTAAGTACTGCAACCATGCATTACCACCTCGCAAAAAATTTAATTGTGTACAGCCCTGTCAATTTGCTAGACTGACTGTGTTTTCTCTTGTAACAGCGACCCACTATATAAGTCACATTTGTTCCTTATTAAAAATTTTATTTAATTGGCCGATCAGTCATTAAGTTAAAAAGAATCATAATCTGAAAAAAATAGCATAAAATATTGGTAACTATATTAAATCTTCGCTATATCATTTCCCCCTATTAATAATACTTTGGTATCGTAATGCAATGTTTGTTTTTCTCTTTTTTGAGTCCTGAGTACCCCTGTAGAATGCTTTGTCCAATTGGAAATAAGTTTCTGTAAGTTACCTTAGCCTTCTTTCTTATTCAGTATATATGGTGATAGGAGGAGTATATACCAAAATAACCAATTACGTAATTTTAATATATTATAGTAATGCAAATACACCCTTTAAAATGCTCAATAAAATGCTTAATAGGCTCAATTTCTCAATTTGCATCAGATCAGAGGATCGCAGTGCATGGGGAGTCATCTATATTTTCCTGTTTTCTTTTATTCAGTTATGCTGGACAGGTATAAATGTTTTTTAAGCACAGGCTCAAAACTTTACCTTTTTTGTCTAACTTTTAACTGATTACTATTTATTCAGCTTGTTTACCTACATTGATCGTTTTATTTACTTATTTTAATTATAGTTAAATATTAATACACATCCATTCATGAAAAGTGCTATGTAAATAAAGTTTTGACTTGATTTCAATTTGATTTAAATGTTTCATTACAATCTAGCTTAGCCTAAATTTATTACATCCCTGTGGCTGAAGAGTAAAATAAGGATATTATTTATGTTCCTGTCACGTCTGTTACAGTTGTGTATTAATAAGGAAATGTGAGGAACCGCTTCCTCACCCATCATTTGGATTTCTTAGGTGTTTAATTTGCTAGCAAAACAACGCTTTCCTGGAGTGGGAGAGCGCAGCTCCGCCTGGTCCTAACTTCCTTTAACTTCTAAGTCCGGTGGCATTTTTATTTAAAAAATTTATTTTCATATTCATTAGTCTCCTTCCACAAATACTGAATTTAAATGTCTTTCCCACTCAGACTGGTCCAACGTGGGCCCTATTTTCTACTGAACGCACTGTGTGACCCCCTTTTTTACTTTTATTTTAATCAGTTATATTAGTAAACTACTACTAATAGTAACTATGCCATAATTTCTTCAGTATTAGTTACGGTAAAAATATACTAATTTACCGGTTTGCACTCTCTGACAGGGATGGTCTATGTGGCATTAACCCTGTTATGTCTGCTTAAACTGTTGTTCTAATTATTCCCTTACTTATTTTAATTAATGCTTCCTGTATTCTTTCATCTAATTTATATTCTATCTCTGCTATTTATCTACCTTCTATCACTTTCCTGTCACTCCTACAGAAACAGGAATGTACGCATCCCTTTTCTCATCCCTGCATGAAAAGGTTTTTCTCTCCTTTTGTCACAATGTTTTTTCTGAAAACCCATCTGAATCATATTTATTTTATATGCGTATTACTTTATTGTACTATGTTTTACTCTGTAGTACTATGTAGTACTGCATTACACCATGTAGTAGTGTGTTGTACTGTATTATACTCTGTAGTACTGTATTGTACCATGTAGTACTTTGTAGTCCTGTATTGTACCATGTAGTACTCTATCATACTGTACTGTACCATGTAGTATTTTGTAGTACTGTATTTGACCATGTAGTACTGTGTAGTACTGTATATTAACATGTAGTACTCTGTAGTACTGTATTGTACCATATAGTATTGTATTTTAGCCTGTAGTACTGTGTAGTATTTTATTTTTTTTGCCAATAAAACTGGAAAATCCCCCAGATGACTTAGCCTACTTTCCAATAGTCTAAAGAATGTAAGGTCTTTAAGATTTGGTGCATAGATGTTACTCAGAATAACTTTTTGGCCCTGAATTTCTGCCAAAAGAAAAAGTATCCTCCCCACATCGTCCCCGACCACCTGATGACATTTGAATTGCAAGTGCCTACGAATTAATATGGCCACAGCCCGACTCTGACTGCTACCACACGAAAAAAATACTTGACCCACCCAGTCACGGCGTAATTTTTCTGATTCATGGGGGGACAAATGTCTCTCCTGGAGGAAAGCAATATCAGCATTTTTTGCCTTAATAAATGTCATAACCTTTTTTTTATTTGATAATTTAAGCTCTTAACATTCCAGGTCATCAAGGTGAGGGATTGTTGTTGTTTAGCTGTCATATCCCAACTAGAAGAAATAAGATAAAAGGATGATGTAACATTGTAGTCTTACGACCACAGCCAAGTTGAAAAGCCAGCAACAGGTGAAATAAATAGATCTAAAAAAAATGAGAATGAAAACAGAGGACTAAAAAAGAGAAAAAAATCACAATGTGAACATATTTGGGGTGAAAGAGAATACAAATCACCCTTAGGTGTAAACATACTCAGAAAAGGAAAAAAATCTCCATGGTCCATGACCATCCTTAGTCTAACAGTCTCAGAACTAGTGTCTGCCGCAGGGACAGCCGAGGTGAGGAAAAAACAAGATTAATATTGAAATCAGAACTGTCTTCAAGGGCGAAAACCTAAAGTAACTGTCAGAGCTACCTTTAAATGGCATAGAGATGAAAAATAATCGCTTTATATAGTCTTTATATTCAGTCACTTTAACACCATCCCCCCCACCCCCCCGTGCCTCCTCCACAGTCTCCTTGACAACCATGTAAACAGATTAGTAAAACATAACAAACCATATTGTAGAAGGATACCAGTTTCAGACGATTCTGGCCCCTTCAGGGCAGCGCGCGCACGTCGTCCAGGGCTTTCTCCCTCCAACGTCTTCAACACCAGCACAGCGGGAAACAGCAGGGAGAACTTGATCTTGAACTTGGCACGTTTGTCAGAGATGAGTTTGGAGTAGTCTGGGAAAATCATGATGTGATGACAGTTCCAGCACAGTTTACCCATCTTCCGCGCTGCCTCCACGATCCGCTCCCGGTCCTGGAATTGCAGAAATCTGGCGATTATGAACGGCGACGAGGGATTCTCAGGTGCACTACGATCCGGTGCACCCGGTCAATCTCCAACCCAGACGGGAACTCGATCTTCAGGAGCCGGGGAATGGTGTCACGCATGAACGTCAGGATGTCCGCTCCCTCGCAGCCCTCCGGGAAGCCGAGGAAGCGTAACTTGTTTCTCCATCCTCTGTTCTCGAGATCGTCTAGTTTCTGCGGTAGCTCATTCACCTCGTCCCGGGATGCCGGGTTTTTAGCTTCAAGTGCTTTGTTTGCTTCCTCGAGAAAATCGATTCGAGACTCTGCGTTGCTAACGCGGGCAGCCAAGTCAGTTAGCTTAGCCTCCATTGCATTGGTAGCCTTCTGGATAGCATTGAGCTTGCTTTCTTGTACCTCGGAGGTTTCTTTCAGTAGTGCATAGATACTCGCGATATCTTTGGCCTTTGGTTTTTGCTGGAACAGGGTTATCCATTTTTGGGGCAGATGGGGGGAAGTCATGGCGCTTTGGCTCATTAGCCGTCGGTTAGCCGCCTCGCCAGCTCCTCTGCGACGTAGGTTCAGTTTTTGTTGTTGACTCGGCAATGCCAGTTTGGTGTGAAGACCAAGTTTCATTTCACCCTTAAATAGTCTGATATGCCAGTTTCACGCAATAAAACTTGATTTTACTGCAAAAATAGCCGCCCCTGCTGCAGAGCACCTTGCCAAAGCCGCCATCTTGACCGCTAGCGTCATCGGACTTCTCAATTTGCTGGAATTTTTTAACTTAAGAATGGCAAATATAATGGATGACATTGCTCTTGTTAAATTGAGAAACTCCACTGGCAAGCCGAAAACTCCTTGGAGAAATGACCGGTCAGTTAAATTACAAAAGAAAGAATGTAGGAGTACAGAAAGGAAATGGCGGAAATTCAAATTTGACTCAGACTATCTGACCCATAAAGAAGCACTTTGCAAAAACAACTCTGTAATCTGCAAAGCAAGACAATCTTATTTCCCCACCATTATAAACAAAAAAGCAAATAACACTCGTGCACTATCCTTCACTATTGAGAAGCTAATAAATCCCTCTTCCCAGCTGGCTCCTGAGTTACTCTCAGTTGATAAGTGCAATGAATTTGCTTTGTTTTTTAAGAGAAAAGTAGAGAACATAAGATCTCATATTTCATCAAAGTTGCTTAACATTTCTCACTCTGAACCACTAACTTGTTTTTAGAGATGAGCTCAACACACTGTCAAATTTCAGCCCTGTTGACTTTGTCACCTTGGAATAGACTGTACAAAGTCTCAGTTCCTCTACTTCTGAGCTGGACATTTTGCCCACTAGATTTTTTAAATCTGTGCTTCATTTTTTTAACTTAATCAAACTTTAATTATAAAGCGCTTTTCAAACAAAGTTACTCAAAGTGCTTTACAGATTTAAAATAACCCCACAACCACCCCCCCCCCTTCAAAAATAAAATCATTAACGCAAATATCACCCCCTCCCAACCCAACCCATCAGCCATACACACACACACACAGTTAAAAGCTACAAAAATCGGGCTGAGTACAGATGAGCAAGGAAATGCCATCATGGGAGCCATCTGCATCGGCAGCAGCAGATCAACAGCAGCAGCCAGGGCTCCGACCAAGGGCGCCCAGAGGAGGGGGGATGGTACCCCCACCTCCACCCAAGCGCTACCTGGGGGGCACCCAGAGAGCCACAGCCGACCACTGCCCCCGATGCAGGGGGCCCCCAGAGAGGAAACACTGGCAAGAAAGATTAAAATACGTTAAAATAAAAAGTTTATAAAATATAAAGTGTATAAGGTATTAAACAATAAGTGTAAAACAACGATAAGATAGATCAAGATAAAAATGCAAAGCAGATTAATAAATAAACAGTTAAAAGCTAAACTAAAAATTAAATCAGGTAAAACATGCTGAGCGGTTAAAAATACATTAATAAATAATTATTAGTTAAAGGCTAAGCTAAAAAGGTGAGTCTTGAGCCTGCTCTTAAAAACATGAACGTTCTCTGCTGCCCTGAGATCCTTTGGCAGCCTGTTCCAGAGGTGAGGGCCATAATAATGGAAAGAGGCCTCACCATGAGTCCGTGTCCTGACTTTGGGGATGATAAGGAGACGGCTGCCAGAGGAGCGCAGAGACCGCGAGGGTTCATACGGTAAAAACATTTCTGACAGATAAGAAGGCCCAAGACCATTAAGACACTTAAAAACCATTAAAAGAACCTTAAAATCGATCCTAAAACATATGGGGAGCCAATTCAGTGATTCTAAGACCGGTGTAATGTGCTCCCGCCTCCTGGTCTTCATCAGGACACAAGCTGCTGAATTCTGTAAAAGCTGTAAACTTGAGGTAGTCTTTTTGGGAAGACCAGAAAGCAGGGTATTACAATAATCAATTCTACTGGTGATAAAAGCATGCATTAGCGTCTCTGTATTGGCCGAGAGAGAATGGGGCAGACTCTGGCGATGTTCTTTAGGTGATAAAAACCCATTTTGGTTGTGTTTTTAATGTGAGGGATAAAAGTCAGCTCAGAGTCAAAAATCACACCCAGGTTCTTCACTTGTAAGGAAGGATTAAAAGACAATGATTGTAGTTTTGGTAAAAGTTTCTCTCTCTGAGCCTCAGGACCGATAACTAAAACCTCAGTTTTGTCCTGGTTGAGCTGGAGAAAGTTTTCTGCCATCCAGGATTTAATGTCTAAAATGCAGTTAAAAAGTGCATCCATGGGCCTTGTGTCATCAGGAGACATGGAGATGTTCAACTGTGTATCATCTGCATAACTGTGAAAGTTAACTCCATGTCTCCTGATAACACTGCCAAGAGGGAGCATATACAGGTTAAAAAGCACTGGGCCTAAAACTGAACCCTGGTGCACACCACAAGTGATCTTATGGACCATAGAAAAACAGGTATCCAAACTTACCATAAAAGTCCTGTCTGTGAGGTAGGATGTGAACCATTTGTGAACAGCAACAGAGAGGCCGATCTGTTTTAAACAAGTTAAAAGAATAGTGTGGTCTACTGTATCAAAGGCAGCGCTTAGATCCAGGAAAACCAACACTGTCACCTTTTTAGCATCATAGCTTAATCTAAAATCATTTAAAATCTTTAAAAGCGCCGTCTCGGTGCTGTGGTTCATCCTACAACCAGACTGAAATTTCTCTAGGACATTATGAGCGTTAATAAAATCATTAAGTTGAATAAAAACAAGTTTTTCTAAAACTTTGCTTAAAAATGGTAAGTTAGATACCGGTCGGTAGTTGCTTAAATCATTAAAATCTAAATTGCTCTTCTTCAGCAGGGGCCTCACAACCGCCGCTTTAAAGGCAGGAGGAAAAAACCCCATCTGACTGTCCAGTGTTTCCTCTGGTGAAGGCAGACACTCAGATTTGTCGAAAACCATGTTTGTTTGAGATGATAAAATATTACATCTGATGGTGTTTACCTTCCCTCTGAAGTGGTCTGCAAATTCCTCACATAGAGTGTTTGAGGGAGTTTTCTGAAAAGTATTAGAGGTATGATGTAGAATATTGTCAATGGTCGAAAACAGAATTTTGGGGTTTATTTTTATGTTCTGAGATGATTCTGGAAAAGTATGTGTTTCTGGAATTTCTTAAAGCGTTATTATATAATTTGAGATGTTCTATGTATATCTGATGATTTATTGTGATTTTATTTTTCCTTCATTTCCTTTCTGCCGCCCTGCACCTCCTCTTTAATTTTTTAATAGCTTAATTTCTCCATGGTACTGTAATGTATGTTTACAATTTTAAGTGGAGCCAGCAGGTCGAGAGCAGATTGAAGTCTACTGTTAAAATCATTCACGATAAAATCACAGGGGGAAGGTAAAGGTACAGGAGGGAAAACTTGCAGCCACTTCAGGGGTTAGATGACGCTTCCTGACAGTTCTCACAGAGGTCTCTAATTGGATAAAACTGGTGATATTAAAAAACACACAGTAGTGGTAAGAGACAGCCAAGTTAACAACAGAGGACACACTGGTGGACAGGCCATATGTGATGACCAAGTCCAGAGTGTGTCCTCTGTTGTGAGTTGGCTGCATGATATGTTGGCTAAAATCCATATAATTTAAAATATTTTTAAAAATCTGTTGATAAAGGATTAAAATCACCAGCTAATATTATCCTTTCATAAGAGTTTCGGAGGCCTATAAACTGTGACACATAAAATCTGAGGGGTGCTAAAAACAGAGGCAGTGTATTCAAACGTGCTAAAATTATTAAATAAAACAGGTTTGGCGGAAAGAGTTGATGAACTTATAAAAGCAGTTCCGCCTCCCCACTGGCTACTCCTCGTAGAATAAGAAAAGTTAAAATTAGGTGGAGAGGCCTCTGTAAGAACAGCAGGGGCATCTGCACTCAGCCATGTCCCTGTTAAAAATAAACACTGAAGGTTATTGTCTATAAATATATCACCATTTAATAGCAACTGATGTGCTTTCAATTGTTGACACCTCTCTAGTGACCGGCACTTTTCCCAAGTCCCTTAAAATGGGCGTTGTAAAGCCTTTACTTAACCCTCTAGGCGCCAAAGTCGCAATATTGCGACAAGCCACATTGCTGCCTTTAACGAGCCACAGCTGGAGATACATCCACTAATTTAATTACTACTTTACACCAGGTGATGGCGGACATGTGTGCCTTTAATCTTGGACACCTTTTTGGGTGTGTTACCATGGAAACTTTTGGAGTAAATCGGCCTGTAAGTCAGCGCCAAGAGCGGGGGACGCGAAGTACAGCTGCTGCGGTCACAGTATAGAGAAAGCGAGTTTTAGAAAGATAAAACTTATGAGCCCAAGACGTGTGAGTTCCCCGCCGGGAAGTATTGGCTTATTCTGAAGAGAAATATTTACCACTGATCTGTTCAGTTGTCCCGGGAGACAGTGAAACTAAAATGGCCTGCAGTAACAGCCAGTCCCGTTTCGCCATGACGCTCCACAAGCAGCACATTCCAGCTCTGCATCACATTCTCCCGGTGAGAGAAAGGTATGTGTTCGGGTAGCAAGGTGGTCATTACAACGCTAAGTATGACTGAGATGAAAGGGGTGTAAAAATCAGTGGAAATAATAGCAGATGCGATCGAAAACAGGAGAGAAAAAAGGCCGCTTATAAGCGAGTATCCATCCATCATCTTCCGCTTATCCGGGGTCGGGTCGCGGTGGCAGTAGCCTAAGCAGAGAGGCCCAGACTTCCCTCTCCCCGGCTACTTGGGCCAGCTCCTCAGGAGAAATCCCGAGGCGTTCCCAGGCCAGCTGGGAGACATAATCTCTCCAGCGGGTCCTTGGTCTTCCCCTGGGTCTCCTCCTGGTGGGACGTGCCCAGAACACCTCGCCAGGGAGGCGTCCAGGAGGCATCCTGACCAGATCCCCGAGCCACCTCAACTGGCTCCTCTCGATGTGGAGGAGCAGCGGCTCTACTCTGAGCCCCCTCCGGATGACCGAGCTTCTCACCCTATCTCTAAGGGAGAGCCCAGCCACCATACGGAGGAAACTAATTTCAGCAGCCTATATCCGCGATCTCGTTCTTTCGGTCACCACCCAGCGTTCGTGACCATAGATGAGGGTAGGAACGTAGATCGACCCGTAAATTGAGAGCTTTGCCTTTCACCACGACAGACCGGTACAGCGCCCGCAAAACTGCAGACGCCTTACCAATCCGTCTATCGATCTCCCGCTCCATTTTTCCCTCATTCGTGAACAAAACCCCCGGAAAGCTAAACTCCCCCACTTGAGGAAGGACCTCATCCCCGACCCGGAGAAGGCACTCTACCCTTTTCCGGCTCAAGACCATGGTCTCGGATTTGGAGGTGCTGATCCTCATCCCAGCCGCTTCACGCTCGGCTGCGAACCGCTCCAACGAGAGCTGTAGATCACGTTCAGATGAAGCCAACAAGACCACATCATCTGCGAAAAGCAGAGACCCGATCCTGAGGTCACCAAAACGGATCGCCTCAACACCTTGGCTGCGCCTAGAAATCCTGTCTATAAACATTATGAACAGGACCGGTGACAAAGGGCAACCTTGGCGGAGTCCAGCTCTCACCTGAAATGAGTCCGACTGACTGCCGGCAATGCGAACCAGACTCTGACACCGTTCATATGGGGACCTAACAGCCCGTATCAAAGGGCCTGGTACCCCATACTCCTGGAGTACCCCCCACAGGACACCCCGAGGGACACGGTCGAACGCCTTCTCCAAGTCCACAAAGCACATGTAGACCGGTTGGGCGAACTCCCACGCACCCTCCAGGACCCTGCCGAGGGTGGAGAGCTAGTCCATAGTTCCACGGCCAGGACGAAAACCGCATTGTTCCTCCTGAATCCGAGGTTCGACTATCCGTCGGACCCTCCTCTCCAGAACCCCCGAATAGACCTTACCAGGGCGGCTCAGAAGTGTGATCGGCCTATAGTTGGAACACACTCTGTGGTCCCCCTTTTTAAAGAGGGGGACCACCACCCTGGTCTGCCAATCCAAAGGAACTGCCCCCCATGTCCACCATCCCCGGTGCCTTGCCACCAAGGAGCTTTTTAACAACCTCGGTGACTTCAGCACCAGAGATTGGAGAGCCCGTCCCAGAGTCCTCAGACTCTGCTTCCAAACAGGAAGGCGTGTCGGTGGGATTGAGAAGGTCTTCGAAGTATTCCATCCACCCACTCAAAACGTCCCGCGTTGAGGTCAGCAGCTCACCGCCCCCACTGTAAACAGTGTTGGTGGCAGACCGCTTCCCCCCCGAGACGCCGGATGGTGGACCAGAACCACTTCGAAGCCATACGGAAGTCGTTCTCCATGGTCTCTCCAAACTCCTCCCACGCCCGAGTTTTTGCCTCAGCGACCATCCGAGCTGCACTCCGCTTGGCCTGCCGGTACCTATCAGCTCCTTCCGGAGTCCCACAGGCCAAAAACGCACGATAGGACTCCTTCTTCAGCTTGACAGCATCCCTCACCGCTGGTGTCCACCATCGGGTTCGAGGGTTGCCGCCGCAACAGGCACCGACTACCTTACGGCCACAACTATGGTCAGCCGCTTCGACAATGGAGGCACGGAACATGGCCCATTCAGACTCAATGTCCCCCGCCTCCCCCGGGACGTGTTTGAAGTTCTGCCGGAGGTGAGAGTTGAAACCCTTTCTGACAGGAGACTCCGCCAGACGTTCCCAGCAGACCTTCACAATGCGTTTGGGCTTGCCAGGTCTGTCCGTCGTCCTCCCCCACCACCGGAGCCGACTCACCACCAGGTAGTGGTCGGTGGATAGCTCCGCCCCTCTCTTCACCCGAGTGTCCAAAACATGCGGCCGCAGGTCCGATGAAACGACAACCAGGTCGATCATCGAGCTGCGGCCCAGGGTGTCCTGGTGCCAAGTGCACATATGAACACCCTTATGCTTGAACATGGTGTTCGTTATGGACAATCCATGACGAGCACAGAAGTCCAACAACAAAACACCGCTCGGGTTCAGATCGGGGGGGCCATACCGCCCAACAACGCCTCTCCAGGTTTCACTGTCACTGCCCACGTGAGCGTTGAAATCCCCTAGCAGAATGAGGGAGTCCCCAGAAGGAGCACTCTCCAGCACCCCCTCCAGGGACTCCAAGAAGGGTGGGTAATCTGAGCTACTGTTCGGTGCATAAGCACAAACAATAGTCAGAACCCATCCCCCCACGCGTAGGCGGAGGGAGGCTACCCTCTCATTCACCGGCGTAAACCCCAACGTATAGGCGCCGAGATGGGGGCAACAAGTATGCCCACCCCAGCTCGGCGCGTCTCACCGGGGGCAACGCCAGAGTGGAAGAGAGTCCAACCCCTCTCAAGGAGACGGGTTCCAGAGCCATGCGTCGGAACCTATCAACCTCGCACACCAGCTCCGGCTCCTTCCCCACCAGAGAGGTGACATTCCACTTCCCAAGAGCCAGCTTCTGCAGCCGAGGATCGGACCGGCAAGGTCCCCGCCTTCGGCCACCGCCCATCTTGCATTGCACCCAACCCCTATGGCCCCTCCCATAGGTGGTGAGCTCAAGGGAAGGGGGGCCCATGTTTCCTCTTCGGGCTAAGCTCGGCCGGGCACCATAGGTAAAGGCCCGGCCACCAGGCGCTCACCAACGTGCCCCACCTCCAGGCCTGGCTCCAGAGTGGGGCCCCGGTGACCCGCGTCCGGGCCAGGGGAACATATGGTCCAACGCTGTCATTCATCTATAAGCGAGTAGACAGCAGTAAAGTTCTCTGCCCCACTGCAAGTGAGGATGATGATTTTGGCGAGGTTTTCTTGACAGATGAGGAAAAGTAGAATCACCAGTGGATCAGACAATTTGATGAGCCTCTTAGTTATTTTTAGGAAGGATTTGTAAAATTCTGTGGCCAATATTTTCTTTCTTTTGATTTTATACAGTGAATAGAGTAACGAAGCCACATAAGAAAGGACATAAACAGATATATCCACCCGTTCTTGAAAAAAAGCCAAAAAAATTAAACATATAGATGTAGAAAATACATATATAGAAAAATCTAAATAAAAAAATTAAATTATTGATGAAATAAAAGTTTTAAAAAAGCAAAAAAAATTTAAAAGTCATGCAATCCAATGGTGCCAACCCCTGATAACGTCATAATATGCAAATTAGATGTTTTATTTTGCTCCTGTCACAAACTTTGGATCATACTGAAGATTTTCCTAATTTACAGTGTACCTTTATCTATAATCATATTAAAGCTACAGCATTTTGAACTAGTGATATCAAAATTTAATATTTTAAAGAAAAACCCCGGCGCCTAGATGGTTAAAAAGAACAAACTAGATGGTTCTGTCCTAAACAATTACAGACCAATATCAAATCTACCTTTTATCGAAAAAATAATTGAAAAAATTTGTTTTTAATCAGCTGTTTGCTTTCGTAACTTCAACTTCCTGTCTTGACCTCTACCAGTCAGGCTTTAGAAAATACCACAGTACTGACACAGCCCTTGTAAAAGTAGTCAACGACATTTGAGTAAATGATTCTGGGAAAATAACTGTTTTTATACTGTTGGACCTCAGTGGGGCATTCGATACTGTCGACTGCAGCATACTAATAGAAAGACTTCAATGCTGTGTGGGTCTTTCTGGCTTGGTCATCTGCTGGGTAAAGTCCTATTTAAAGCATAGGAGTTTCTATGTGTCTATTGGTCATCATGCTTCAGCTCCTACATCCCTTACATGTGGTGTCCCTCAGGGTTCAATCATTGGCCCTCTCTTGTTTAATCTGTATATGCTTCCGCTCTGGAAGAAAACCTCCTCAAATGATCTAAAATGCAGCAGCAATGCTATTAACCAGAACCAAAAAAAATTATCACATCACACCAATCTTAAAATCTTTACATCGGCTACCAGTAAATTATAGAATAGATTTTAAAGTTATTTTTACTTGCTTTTAAATCACTAAATGGCCAAGGACCTCTGTATATAGCAGAGATGTTTAAAACATATCGCCCCTCAAAATCCCTCAGGTCAGCAGAAAAATTCCAACTGGTCAAACTCAGAACTCGCACCAAGCACGTAGAGGCTGCTTTTAGCTACTATGCTGTCCGTCTTTGGAACTGTCTTCCAATTGAAATCAAGACCTCTCCCACCATTTCCATTTTTAAATCCAGATTAAAAACCAAACTTTTCCATGATGCTTTCCCTTAACCTATGCATCTGTGGTCTACTAAGTCTTTATCTGTGTGTTTTTTTTGTATACCTATTCTGTGCTGTTTTATCTCTGTTCTATATTCTTACTTTAAATTTTTTTTTACTCAAATTTATGCACATTACTCAATTTGCCTTTATTCTTAAGTACTATGTTCCATGTTAATATTCCATGATTTTATTTTACTTAATATGATGTGACACTTTAACTTTTAACTGTGGAAAGCACATTAGGCTACCGTTTTGTATATGAAATGCGCTATATAAATAAACTTGACTTGACTTGACTTAAAATACACAGTAGTATGTGGTAAAATACAGTACTACATGGCACAATACAGTACTACACAGTACTACATGGCACAATACAGTACTACACAGTAGTACATGATACAATACAGTAATACACAGTCCTATATGGTAAAAACCTTGCTGTATTTGTCAACAGAAGCTCTTATTGGGGTTGGTAGTGACTATGCACTACGTGGCAGGCCCCTTTTAAATTTCCTGAAATTTTCTAGTTGCTATTTTATGTGATTAAATGAGCCACAAAATAGCACACATCTACACAC
The DNA here is from genome assembly GCA_028564705.1 of Apricaphanius iberus. Taxonomy (NCBI): domain Eukaryota; kingdom Metazoa; phylum Chordata; class Actinopteri; order Cyprinodontiformes; family Aphaniidae; genus Apricaphanius; species Apricaphanius iberus. The sequence goes on along the minus strand of JAPXFQ010001051.1, from coordinate 540,720 downwards.
TACAAATGTGATTTTATATAAATGTAATTGAAGACTAAAACCGTTTTTTATATATGAATAATATAAAAAATGTATATCTCTCAAAGTCTTTGAAAGATGTTAAAATCCACAGGAAGATTACATAACATGTGTTTAATCTCTAGTTTTTTGTTTAAAATCAATGTGCTAAATGAAATTTCATTAAAAAAATATCATTTGTTTTGTCTTCGGGGTCAACAAGGATATTAGAGGGCAGCACACTTCTATTCAACAGAACGTAAATGTGATGTATGCCATTCCAATATTTTGGTAGGAGTTATAAACTTATCTTATGCTTCACAGCCAACGTTTGTACTTGGCAAAACAAGCCGCATCACTTCCTGTGGGTATTTGACAGTAGGACTCGACTGTCACGAAGAGATGCCACAGATTATTGATAACAGTTTTGTTATTACAGAAAGAAGAGGAGACAGGAGCACTGAGAGAGAGAGAGAGAGAGAGAGAGAGAGAGAGAGAGAGAGAGAGAGAGGCAAAAAAACACAGGGCAGTAGAAGAGAGACAGACAAGGAGGGAGATAGGACAGAAAAATCATCAGTTATGAGTGTGTTTGTAATTAGATTATGAGACAATTCTGGCCTGGAGTTAAATGCTTACACATTATCATAACTAGGTGAATTACTTATTGAGAATGTCGAGAAATGTCTAAAAGGTGCTTTTAGGGGACAGTGACGTGAGGGGAGGGCAGCGGTGGGTGGAGGCCCCTTAAACACATTTTGTCCAGGGGCCCCTGCAATGATAATCTGGCCCTGAATTTATCTGACAGTTTTTCATGCTATGATTGTGTTATTATTTTAGGTAATCTTAATATTCATGTTTGTTGTCCTAAGAAGCCTCTTGTGAGTGACTTTTTAAATGTTATTGACTCTTTCGGCCTTGCCAAGTTGGTTAATATGCCAACACATGAACCCTCTCACATTTTGGACTTGGTTCTCTCTCATGGCTTGAAGATCACTGACTTGTTTGTTGATGCTGTTCATATTTGAGATTATTTTACGATTTATTATTATTATTTTCTACTACATTAGAAATGTCTACTTTATTCACTGATCTTGTTTTCACTTTACTGGTGTCTTCCAGCACTGATGACTTATTGCACTTCTTTCAATCTTCCTGCTTTACTGTGGTAGATCAGATAGCCCCTATGAGAACTAGACCTCACAATGTTAGCTCTGATCCTTGGCTCAATTTAATTTAATTAAATTAAATTCACTTTTATTTATATAGTGCCAATTCACAACAAATGTAATCTCAAGGCACTTTACAACAAAAATGGTTTCAATACAGTTACACAAACATTCCAATCAGTTAAAAGTTTTCTATGTAAGGAAATCCCAGTAAATTGCGATGAGTCATTAATGTGAGGTTGTGTCCGGATCATGCAGACTCCAACCACAGCAATTCCTCAGCAATCCCTCATACTGAGCAAGCATGTAGCGACACTAGAGAGGAAAAACTCCCCTTTAACAGCAAGAAACCTCCGGCAGAACCTGGCTCTGTACAAGCGGTCATCTGCCACCACCGTCTGGGGGTCTGAGAAGACAGAGAAGAGAAAGCATGGAGGATGTTCGGTGACATTGAGCATCATCTAGGGCGATGTTCCCCATCCAGCAGGGGGCACTGCAGTTGAGGAGGGCACCAAACCATGCGGCGCTTCCATGGGGTAAAAAACACTTAGAGAAAACTGGGTTAACTATCACAATAACAGCAGAAAATATATCTGGCGAGTTGTAGAAGACAAAAAGTAGAAGAGAGAAGAAAAGTGGTCAGTCTGTCCTCCAACAGTCTAAGCCTATAGTAGCATAACTACAAAAATAGCTGAGGATAACCTAATCCACTAAGTAGAAGCTTTATCAAAAAGGAAGGTTTTAAGCATTGTCTTGAAAACAGACAGAGTATCTGCCTAACGGACTAAAACTGGGAGCTGGTTCCACAGTAGAGGAGTCCAGCCATGAAATAACAAATGCATGGACTAGTTTCTCTGCATCACTCTTGGACAGGATGTTTCTGATTTTAGCAATATTGTGGAGGTGAAAGAAATAAATCTTAGAAACCTGTTTAATATGGGATTTAAATATCATGTCTTGGTCAAAACTTACACCGAGGTTCTTTACATTATAAACAGAGGCCAAATTAATGCCATCCAGATGAAGTGATTGATTTAGCAGTTTCCTTTTTAAAGGTTCAGGTTCAAAGACAACAACATCTGAATTTTTTACATCTGAGCGGTTGTTCTCAGCCAACCCCTCTGCAGTCATTGTTGGAGCCTGTACCGGATCTGGGTGATTAAGTGGATGGTTGGTTCTCTTCTTTGCTGGTAAAGACTATAAAAACAGCATTACTTAACTTATTCAACGTAACCTATATTTAATACATTAGAGAGAACTGCTACGGCTGTTCGCCAACACCAATGCTTAAAGGAAATAAATGAAGATTATCTGCAGCTACATTTCGAGGGGATCATCATAAGAACGATCAGCCCTAAATTCATACCGGCTATTCAAAACCTGTTGCATCGCAAAAATATACATGTGGCTGATGGAGAAAGTCACAACGGTGGTAAAAACTTTGATGAATGAGCTCAAGTGTAGTTTTAAACTACATTCTTCCATCGTTGAATTGTATGAAAACTTTTCTCCAGAGATCCAGCTCACAGAACTGAATGCTGTCTCAAAGTGTTTTTGGATTTGATGACTGATTGATTTTGTGTTGGAGAATTTTGATTTAGAATAAAATAAAATAAATGTATCCTGCTTTTGTTGAATTAAAACATCTATCATGCTTTTGTTGAATTAAAACATTTACCCTGCTTTTGTTGAATTAAAAAATGTATCATGCTTTTGTTGAATTAAAACTTTTATCCTGCATTTGGTGAATTAAAACATTTACCTTGCTTTTGTTTAAAAAAAGGAATTAAGCCTTTGACATAGAATAAATTGTCTCATTTCCTTCATGGTTTAAGAAGAAAGATAGAGCGCAGGTTGATGGAGAAAGCTTATTATACACTATCACATCCAGAGAGTTTTGCTGGTGTGGACAGTAGGCCTGCACAATAAATCGAAAATTGATCGTTATCGCGATATCAAGCTGTGCGATGGGTCCATCGCAAAAGACGGCGTGAACTAATTGGGTACCTTAAAATTTTTAAAAACATGTTCTAATGAATTTACCAATCAAATAAACCTCTTTACACATTTGACCAATTGAATGGAGCCACTCATGGCATTAACCAATTGAATGGATTAGAGACCTGCGTCCTACGTAGGTGGGGAGCAAACAACGCTGCAGCAACAAGTCAGAGTTGTAAGGGCTAAGAGCGAGACGCATGAGAACGCTACTGAAGATGAACTTGTTGGTAAAAAAAAAAAAAGTACCTCGCTTATTTGGAGGTACTTTGGATAAGAGCACAGGAGCCCAACAGCCATCGGATTCAGAGTTTTGCCATTGGAACTCCTTATGAGAAAACGTTTAAGCGGTACAAGGAAATAACAGAGGCCATTACACACTTTTTGGCTAAAGACATGATGCCTTTAAATACAGTTAGCAGAGAGGGCTACACCAGTCTGATACACAAAATGGACCGGAAATACCATATTCCCTCGCGAAACTACTTTTCCCATGTTGTCATTCTACAGATGTACGACGAATGCCACAAGACCGTCATGTTTGAACTGAAACAAGCTGAAAACTACGCAAGCACTACAGACCTTTGGTCATATCGTGCATTTCCTCACCGCAGACTTTGAACTGAAAACATGATGTCTAGAGACTGTGTATTTTCCAGATTCTCACACTACTGAAATCAGAGCCCATGGACTACGTGAGGTGCTAGCCAGCTGGGATCTTAAAGAAGACCGACAAGTGTGTATCACCACAGACAACGGTGCCAATGTTGGGAGAGCCACGGAGCTAAACAACTGGGTCAGACTGCAGTGTTTTGGACACCGGCTGCACCATCATTATTGAATTATCTTTATGAGCTCCACCTTATGTAGCTTAGAATATTGATGAGGATAATTTTACTTTAATGATTTAATTTTTTTGTATTAAGACCACAGATGGGTAGTACCAAAAAGTTCTACTCAAGTAAGAGTAGTAGTACTATTGAAACATAATTTTACTCAAGTAAAAGTAAAAAGTAGCCATGCCAAAATGTTACCCGTACTTGTAAGAGTAAGAAAGTATTTGGGTAAAAGGCAACCTTATTACTGAGTGACACGAGTTTTAAATTTTGGTTTAATATATTGAAAATGATGTGAAAGATAAAGTTATGGGCAAATTCTGGCATTTTAAAGGTAAAAATTAAATAACAGTAAAAATTTATTCAGTTTGACATGTTTTTTTTTTTTTTTTTTTAGATGATTTTAGTTATAAATTCCAATTAGTTTTTACAAACAGTTTTAAAAATGACTGTTTTTTTGTCTCTTCTTTCTCCAGAAAATTCTATCAAAGATGATGCCCGCATTGCTCAAGCCATTGGACTTTGCAAAAAGTTAGTTGGACATTTCTTCCACAGCTGGAAAGCAAAGATGGCTCTGAAAAAAGCTCAGTAGAAGCTCAACCTCGCAGAGCACACACTCATCACAGAATGCCCAAGCAGGTGGGGTTCGAGGCAGAAAATGATTAAAAGAGTCCTGGAGCAGCAGCGAGACATTTCTGATGTCATCTCAGCAGACAAGAAATCAAGGCACTTGATTCCTACTTGGCAGAATTTTGAGGTATTGGAGTCTGTCAACCAGGCGTTACACCCCCTGCAAGACTTTACAGATGCCCTGTCTGGTGAGAGTTACGGTAGTGTTTCATATGTGAAACCAGTCCTCCATCTGATAAAGACATCGGTGCTTGCTGAGAAGGAAGAGGACAGTGATTTGACCAAATCAATTAAGAAGAAAATCCTTGACTACCTGATTACTAAATATGACAATCCAGCAACCCAAGAACTTCTGGACATGGCATGCTTCATGGATACCAGATTTAAAGTCAGCTACATTAGCATCGATCAAGTCTCAGACATCAAGACCAGAGTGATGCCAGAAATAGAAGCAGTGGCACAGAAGGTTATTCTGCATGCTTATTACATATAAAACCTTTCAATTGATATTTAGTCCAAAGTGTTTATTTTTGCTATATTCTGCTCTCTGTTCTGGGAGAGAAGCTCCGCAGAACTAGAGGCCCAGTTGGATGATCCACCCAATCCTCCCCTGAAGAAGGAAAATAATCACTGGGAAACTTCTTCAAGGCAGCTCCAATACTTACCTCCTCTTTTATGCATCTCTCACAAGCTGTTGAAGCTGAGCTTAACAGCTACTTGCTATCCACGGCCCCTTGGCATGGTGGAAACTTCACCAAATTACGTACCCACAGCTAAGCAATCTTGCAAGGAAGTATCTCTGCATACCTGCAAGTAGCTCACCTTCAGAGAGACTTTTTAGTACATCAGGAAAAATAGTAACATGTCAGCGCACATGTTTAAAACCTTGGAAAGTAAACATGTTGGTTTTCCTTACCAAGAACTTGCCATAAAAAACATTCATTATGGAATGATGAATGCAAGCTGGAGAAACCATTTTGTTTTCAGAAAAGTACAAGCATACACTACCTACATTGTTGTTAATTGTTGTTCATATTAGTCTTGGCCAGTACGACCACAAGGGCAGACAATTGTTGTTTGGTGTTTTTTGACAACAAATAAGTTCTTATCAATAGTTTAATCTTGTAAAGTTTCCTCTCCAATTTTGACATGCATCATAACTACTTGGTGAGTGGAAAACGAGAAAAACTGCTCTAAAATAATTAGCAGTATAATTTAAGTTATGCCTATTATTTAAAACGAATTAGAGAGACCGGGGAAGGATGTTTTTCAGAGTTCAAGCCTCAAAAAAAATTTTTCATGGGGGCGTTGTTTCAATGTTAAAGTGCACTTTGTTGTTACACTGCTAATGCCGCAGCTTTCTTAAAATAAAACTTGCAGTAAAACAGAAATTATGTATTTGTTTTTTTTGTTTTGCTATTTGTTAATTTATCGCAAGTCATATCGTCATCGCAATATTAATCACAGTTATCGCACATGGCAGGTTTTCCTAATATCTTGCAGCCCTAGTGGACAGGCTCCATCGATCTTTACAAAATAAAGATGGTCAGAGATTTGGAGTTGAAACTTAAAGACTTTCTCTCCGGCCAAGACACATTACACAAATCAGCAAGACTGCATTTTCAGCGTAATAGAGTGTTTGTCACTAGACCTTTGAAACAGTTTCAGGCAGATCTATGTGATATGGAAGCCTTAGCGGAGCCCAATGACGGTCATAACTATTTATTAACCGTCATTGATGTGTTTTCAAAGAGGGCTTACGCTAGTGCAATAAAGAGAAAAACTACTCGAGAGGTGGTAGATGCCTTTGAATCCATTTTCAAAGAAGGTCAAATCTTGCAGAAACTTCAGACTGATGCTGGGAAATAATTCAAAATTCAAAGCACTGATGAAAAAATATGGTATTGTGCATTTTAGCACAGCAAGAGATCTAAAAGCCTCTGTTGTAGAAAGGTTCAACTGAACTCTGAAAACTAGAATGTGGCGTTACTTTACAGCGAATAACACTAGGAGATAGGTTGATATTCTGCAAGACCTGCTTGACAGCTACAACCAGTTACCAAGCATAAAAATGTCGCCTTTGGAAGTGACCCCTGAAAACACAAATCGAGTTTTTGACAATCTGTACGGATCTACACCTTGAACAAAATTTAAAATGATATTCAAGAAGGGTGATATGGTCAGGATATCGAAACTAAGGGGAGTATATGATAAAAGATACGAACAAACATACATGGATGAGGTATTTACAATAGCAGAAGGCATACCACATAACCCTCCGGTGTACAAGCTGATGGACATGGATGATGAACCTATTGAAGGCTCCTTTTATGAACCTGAATTACAGAAAGTGAAACTGAAAAAGGATTGTCTTTATCAAGTGGCCAAGATATTAAAACGTTGTTTTGTTAAGGGTGAAAAGCAGGCATTAGTCAGATGGAAAAACTGGCCTGAAAAATTCAACTACTGGGTAAAAGTCAGTTATCTTAAAAATGTATAAAGAACGTTTGTTGTGATAAGGGACCTCACAACCACAGCAACATACAAGGTGAAAAGATGGATATCGGTTTTTATATAACTATACCATCAAACGCCAGTCTGGATGTTTTTAAAGATAACCAAACGTCTGATTTCTGAGTGAATTTAGCACAGCATATAAACCTCACCGGTGACTGGGAGGTGGCCTTGTCAGAAACTCTCTTACCCTCATACATGGCATAATGTACCTGACGATTTGGCATTCCTTCATTAGAAAAATAAATGATGAAAGAAAAGTTTGTTATAAGATTAGAAGCGGATATTACAGGGGGCTCATGGACTTGAAGGTGGAGATCAATTCTTCCCTGAAAAAAATAGGCACGGAAGTACAATTAGACATTAACCCCTTAAAGAAAATTTTCTAATTTTAGGCCAGCGGTCAGCGGCAACTCCGATTTTATGCACCGTTGGCATACATAATCGGTGCGTTACCGGGGGAATGGCTCATATTTAACAGGGGAACGGCTCCTTTCCATTTCCTGATATTAAATCGAGTTTCTGCCTTTGTTACAGCGATGTAGTTGCCAATCATATAGTGGGGGATACCTATGCACGTTACCTGTAGAGGGGGGGTTATGGTGACTTTTAACCCCCTCAACTATGTACCGGTTTCAAAAAACCATATAGAATCAAGCCGGTGGAAACCTACCGGATTTTTACGGTGCCCCGACTCTCTATGGGAAGGGCGTTGCAGGCCTATTTTCACACCTTTTCAGGTTTGTTTTAGCAAAGCCACACTTGAAGCCAGCTGCTTCAAACATTGCCTCTGACTTCATCAGTCGAGCTGTGACAAAAATACCTGTTCTGAGCAGGAGGGGGGTCAAGGTGGTTCTGTAATGGTTGTTCTATCCAGTAGGGGGAGAAAATGACCTCCGGGTGACCTACTGTGGACTGGTAGAAAAGCAGGAGTTGTGAAAAAGAAAAAGTCAGTTAAAAAAGGCTCTCGTAGAAGAAGTCTACAACAAGCAACCACGACATATTTAAGTAATATGGCGTTTTTACATAGCATATCGACAGAATGCAGAATGGATTTATTTTCAGCCCCCATGACCCAACTCTTTATTGAAGATAAGATTTATATAGAAGTACAACCTGTCTCTACTATTACAGAGGGTGGCCCAATTGAATTCTTTATTCAAGGAGACGGTGAAAACATTTAGACCTATAAGACACCCTCCTTTACCTCAGGCTGAAGATAACAAATGCAGACGGTTCAAATCTGGCCCGGGATGCCGCCGTCGGATTAATAAACTACCCTCTGAATACCATTTTTAGTCAGTGTGATGTGACCTTGGGGGACCGTCTGATCTCGCAATCCCGTGCCACTCACCCCTACCGAGCCATAATTGAAACGCTGTTAAACTATTCAGTACAATCTCTTCAAACCTGATTCGGGGCAGGGTTATTCTATAAAGACACAGCTGGGGCACTCAACTCTATTATAACAGCTAATGGACAAAACGAGGGATTGAATAAAAGAGTCCAATTTACAAGAGAGTCAAGGGAAGTACATCTGCTTGGAACTTTACACACTGACATCTTTTTCAGCGAGCGACTTCTTTTGAACGCTCTGGATCTCAGAGTAAAACTGACGAGAGCCAGCGATGCGTTCTGCTTGGTTGGTGCCTTCAAACTGAAAATTTTAGGAGCTGCTATTTTTTACAAAAAAAAGTCATGGCCTCTCCAGCAGTTCGACTGGGGCATGAGACAGCTTTACTAAATGCAAATACTCTCTACCCGCTTTCAAGAGTGAATGTAAAAACATATTCAATACCTGAAAACTGACGCGTCTGCACACAGGAAAATTTGTTCCTGTTACCTAAATATGTGGTGATAGGCCTGGTTAATCACCATGCATTTACAGGCAACCGTGCACTTAACCCATTCAATTTTCATCATTATGACATTGAATACTTGGCGCTGTGCAAAGATGGTCGACGGGTACCGGCTAAACCGTATCAGCCAAATTTTAATCAGGGGTTTTCTGTGAGAGAGTTTTACAGTTTGTTTACATCCACTGGGAGACATTTAAAAGACCTGCCTCTGAGCATAAACAGAGAGGAATTTAACTCAGGTTACTCTTTATTCGTCTTTAACCTGAATGCGTGCCGAGATTCTGATAATTTATCATCGGTCACCACAGGAAACATGAGATTGGGTGCCCGATTCAGACAGGTCATACCCCACACAGTAACCCTGATTGTGTATGCCTGCTACGATTCAGTTTGGGAAATTGACTCAAAAAGATGGGTCTTGGTACATTATTATTAATGACCTAGTGAAAAAAAAGAAGAAGAACTATGAAATTGAATCATTACTCCATAACCTGCTCGGGGACCTGTTTTGTGGTGTCTGGGCATCTGATCAGCTGCCGCTGCTCTCTCCCTCTTTCCAACGGCCAGCATATTTTGTAGTCAACACCCATCCGTGTTACATGCCTGGAGAACACTGGCTGGCATTAACGTTACACTCCTATGGGCTACTTCCACATTTTATTCGTTACCAGCGGAGTATACTGGATTTTTTAAAACCGAGATCGTCCAAAATATTGTACCACGATCAACAATTTCAAAACATCCGACCGGTTGTGTGTGGACATCATTTCATATTATATTCTGCCGGAGGTTTCTTCCTGTTAAAAGGGAGTTTTTCCTTCCCACTGTCACTGCATGCTTGCTCAGTATGAGGGATTGCTGAGAATTCCACGACGCAATCTTCTGTGGTTCTGTAATTTCTACACTAAACATTGTATTGTAATAACTCTTTTTGTAAAGTGCCTTGAGATGACATCTGTTGTGAAATTGCGCTATATAAATAAACTGAATTGAATTGAATTGAATCTGTGCCAGGTTTCTCAATACATGATGTAATTTCCAAATATTCTGAAGATGTTTATTACAATGATTCAATTGTTTACGAGTTTGTTAGTAAATATCAAACCTGTGTTAGAAAATCAGCTCGTTTTACACAACACACTTGTTCTCTACAGATGTTTCGAGACTGTTATATGTTTTCATTTTTATTATTGGTGCATGTTTTTGTTTTTAATAAATACAATGTACGATAAGTTTTGTAATTATAAATCAACTTTATTATTAAATGAAAGAAAACAGAGTACATATTCTAATTTATTTCTAAGGAGATAGTGTAACCCACTTGGGGTTTTGTTGTTTCATGCAGCCCCCCTTTATCACCACCCCTGAAGAGACAGGGAGACAAGGTTACAGGTTTTATTTGCTTTTTTATCTTCTCAGTCCTGCTGTCCATGGACCAGCGGGGTGACAAAACCACTCTTTTCCTTTTTTTCTTGGGGGTACCATCGTCCGATTTAATCTGTAAAATGTTGATCACGAGGCAACGAATTATTGTTGATGGTTGATAAAGGGATGTTTAACTCTGCCAGGGTATACATAAATTCGTCCCATCCTTTAGGGGGTGAGTGAGTCCTTTTAAACGGGTGTATCAAGGTTTCTTAACCCTTAATAGTCCCTGGGGCTTTTTTTGTGCAGGCGGGTGTGTTTTTTTAGAATAACTGTTGCTGTGCTAATGCAATTCTTACAATTCTTTTCCGAAGATGTGCATTTTTTAAAAATCCATCCATCCATCCATTTTCTTAACCGCTTAATCCTTAATGGGTCGCGGGAGGGCTGGTGCCTATCTCCAGCTGTCAACGAGCGATAGGCGGGATACACCCTGGACAGGTCGCCAGTCCATCACAGGGAAAGTTTTTGGAAAAGTTAAACAAAATTCAATATTTTTTTCTCTTACTAAATTTAAAACATTGCATATTCAACACAGTCACATATAGGTCCCTCTGTCATTTTGTTCCATCATTGACTCTGTTGGGAATAAAAGATTATTCTCTGTTTTTAATTTTGCTGGATGAACTCCCATCTCCAATGTGAAACTAATGAGTACCAGTCTGTGGAGCCCAACACTCCTTTGGCGGGACCTTTATCGAAGTAAACCCAGAAACAAAGAGAAAAAAACAGAAAGACACCAGAATTCTATTTTAAGACACGCACCTGATTCAGATGGAGTCAGGACAGAGGACTGTTGTGACTGATTTCTAAACAGGGCATCACACTTTTATTTGCAGCCCAACAACACAGAATCATAGTTGAACACACCCAGTATCTTTTCATAGTTTAGACTCACTGACCCGGCTTTCAACATCTTTTCTGTATCCTACCTAAGGAGTTTTTCTTATCTCTTTTAGTTTCGGTCCAGTAAAAGGGAGGAATCCTGTACTGGTACAATACTTCACTTTAACTCTGCAGACCTGCCAACCTTGAAGAAATTTTATGAGTAAACCCCCCCCGTATTCCTATATGCTCCACCATTGAACGCCTAATAGTAAGAACCCTGTTAGATACCTACAGGGTAAAGTACGGAAAATTCCATATAAAACACATTTCTGAACCCTGTTTTCTATTCTTAAACGCCATTGTCCACGCCTGAATTCAGACACAGTGCCCGGACACTTTAAGCCCTGTACCTAACACCATAATTCATTACATATACACTTAATATACTCATAATATACAGCCAAACCCGACGGACTGGTCAGTTCCGTCAGGTTTGGCTGTTCTTTTTTTCGTTTTAAACCAAGTCGAAAATACGAGATAACAGCTCGTTATTATGTTTTTGTTTCCTCCAACCGAAGCGAAAAACAAAAATACCGAGCTGTTATCTTGTTTTTTCGACTTTGTTTAAAACTTCCTAAACGTACACGGACCACGGTCTGGTCCTGACCCCTGTGGCCTGTTTTTCCATTTTTTATATTTGATCCGAGTCTAAAATTGAAATATGAAAAACCAGGCAGTATTTCCTTTTTTGTGTTAGATTAAAAAAACGAAAAACAAAACCATCTGTCACTTTTTGATTTTTGACAATTGAAAACAGGGCTTTCAACATAGACACAGACTAGCCAGCAATAATATGAAAGTAGCCAGCTTAAGGGGGGGGGGGACTGACCATATAGTGTAAATGTAAGTAACAGCACAATATTCATGTGTATTTATTAACTTTGTCGTAGACACCAGAATATGTATACAAATAAAAGAAAAACACTCTTAAGTAAAAGACGTTTCCAACATAAATGATAAACTTAATGGTTTCATATATCCATTCTGCTATTTAATCAACTTCACTGTGTCACTATCTTCCCATTCAGGATCAGAGTCCATGCCCAACTCAAAATATTGCAGCAGCAACAATATAACACTTGTAGGTGTACATTAAAATGCAACCATTAAAATAAAAAAATCCGAAAATGTTTTGATTTGAACAATGAATGTCCCTTTTAGGATGAATACAGAATCTTAATACTACTCTGAAGCAATTAAACTGACCACTTTTCTTCTTTAAGAAGCCTTCCAGAGTCTGTTGTTTGGATTTTCTTTTTGGTGGCATCTGTCTCACACCTCTGGGCAGGAAGAAACCATGAACAGGAGAAGATTACTAATACTCAGACATTTGCTCAAATATAATATTAATTTACTACTACTATTATCACTAAATTATTATCATCATTATACAACATATAAAGTAGCAATAAAAACTGATTTGCACAGCTAAAAATAAAAAAATAGGAAATACAAGCTGGCATAGTATGGCATCAACGGGCTTTCTGTGGTTGTAAATATCTTATTTTCAGTTCATGACACGTTCACAGTGCAGTGGTGGCTACAAAAATAAACAGCAAATAATTATCCTTTATAAACAAACGAAAACACACTCTTGCGAATCCGTTTGTTTTTACTAAATGAACGCTTGAAGGGAGGACTGAATTACCAAAATGACGCTCTGCTTTTCGTCTATGACGGCTCCGATAGCCTGGTTTAACAACAACGCCATCGTGGACTTTATAGCCTTTCCGCATCGTCCATTTAGCTAGACCTGAGTCAAGAGCCCCATGATGACACTGGGTAAAGGGTAAAACTTAAGCGGGCGGAAGGATATTAGTTCAGTGCGACCGGTCAAAAGTATAATAAGGACCGGGCGGAGCAGCAGAGTTTGAAAGCGGAGAACAGAGCCGTGTCACAGCGGACTCATGCTGAAGTATAGAGGGAAAATACAATGGGGATGCTAATGTCGTGCACAGCATTGCGCCGAATTATATCGTGGTCATAAATTAGTAGCCGGCTTGACTTCATTGAGTAGTCGGCTATATAGCCGGCAGCCGGCGCTTGTGGAAAGCCCTGTGAAAATGGAAAGAACGAATGATATTTGGATTTAGCTAGCTAGACACTATGAACCATTTTTTCCTTATCCTTTTATTTTTAATATTATGTTTCAGGGGGTTGGGGCGTGTTTGTGTGTGGTACTGAGTTCGTTACCTGTTGCTCCTTGGTGACTGATGTCCATGTTGGTCTTACACACGGTGCAGAAAGCATGATCAGGCAGTCTCGACCTCTGGAGACAAGGCCATGTCTCCTGATAGCTTTCGAGAAACTGCAACAAAGGTTGCAACAAAATGCGTACAAAGAGAGCAGCGAACCGTACAAGCGTACTTAAGGGTCAAAAGTTGTGCTGAGTACGCAAAATGCGTACATGTTGGCAGGTCTGCCTCTGTAAAAACAACTTGTCCTTCACCTATATGAAACCAGCTTGTTCATTTTTGAAATAATAAGGCAGATTATATGAAACTACATGTAAAAATGTTTACCTAAATATATGTAAAGCAGGTTATACAAAAATGCATATAAAAGTGTTCACAAAGATATAATATTCTTCAACTCCCATATAAATTATATTTTTCTAACAAGCCTAAATATTTCCATAATTTAGCTTTTTCATTATTTTTCCTGTTTTTCTGCAACCATCAGGGACTGAAATTGTAGTTTTTACTGTTGTTCATCAGTGATTTCTCATTAAATGTTGGGGCATTCATTAAAGATGAATTTAAATTATGTGCATTTTTGGGGTTTCTTGTGGCCCTTGGATTCACAATGCAAAACCTATTTTGAACAAATATGATTTGAGGGATTTTTAGAGATGTCATACATTCGTGTGCATGCATATTTTAATAATTTTTGTGAATTCTGTTTCTACTGTCTTCATAAAAAAATCTCTGTTTATCCATAGAGGAATATCAGTGCATTGTCCTAATATGACTGCTTTATATTTGTGTTGTGTGTGTGACTGAGTGTACATGCATGCCATTATGACTCAAAACACTTCATAAATATTTATAGGAAAGATATGTCTGTACTTTTTGGGTGGTATGAGGGTGGTGGCATGGTGTGGGGTGGTGGCCACAAGGTGGGTTCTATCTGCTTCTGTAGAAAGCAATTATTTTCATGAAAGCCTCCATGCAGCTGAATAAAATAAAAAAAATGAATAATGCAGCACAATCCACCAGGGGTGGGAGGCCCCAGCACCTCAAGCAGTGGGCCACGGCAGCGGCACCACCAAGCCCCATGGTGGCCCAGGCCATCCCCCCGCCCCAATCCCAGGGGAGACCTAAATCCTTCCCAACATTCAGACTACTAACAAAACACTAGACACCCAGGCTGAGTTTAGCCCACCCTCCCCCCGTACACCCTCCCCGTTCCAAGTGCACCCCGGTTAGGGAGAGCACTTGTGCTAGATGGTAAATGCCACCCCGCCAACAAGAGAGGCCCCAAGCAAAGCCAGCATACCAAGGGCCCCCACGCTGAGGCAGGAACCTAGCACACCACCAACTTGGATACCCCGGACATGCTGCGCTGGGCCCATGAGCAGACCGAAGACCAAGGCGGCCGACCCCCCAGGCCGACATCCACCAGCCTTGTTACTACCGCCTAGGCCAGGAGGCAACCAAACCCAGCACCACCAGCCCACACCCCACGACCCGGCCAGCCCACCGTGGAGGCTGACGGACACCGGTCAAAGGGCCTGACCCCAGCACCCCACAGAGTGCTTGGACCAAGAGACAGGAGCTAGTCCAGTGCCAGTATAGCTGACTGGGGTAAAAGACGCTGCCCACCACCCCGGCCACCTGCCGAC
This sequence comes from Apricaphanius iberus, assembly GCA_028564705.1. Classification (NCBI taxonomy): domain Eukaryota; kingdom Metazoa; phylum Chordata; class Actinopteri; order Cyprinodontiformes; family Aphaniidae; genus Apricaphanius; species Apricaphanius iberus. The sequence continues at coordinate 525,563 of JAPXFQ010001051.1, read as the reverse complement.
ATCCCAACGCGCAGGCACGGCAAGGGGCCAGCGACAAGAACTAGCCCAGGGAGATGGAAAAGGCAGCAGCGCCCGCCGACCACCAGCCGATCACAGCCCCCCCAAGCCGGCACCAGCGGGAGTGGCCCCCCCACCGGCCAAGCCCCGTCCAGGACCACAGGCGGGGGGCGCAGCGCCCCAGAGCAGCACAGCACCGAACCAGTAACCTGTGTCCGCCAACGCAACCCCCATGAAGCCACAAGGAGTCACCACCCAAACCCCCAAAGTCCCACCCCAGGTGAGAGCCATGGCGCCTACTGCCCCAACTGCAAGCGGACCCAGCCCCAAGGACCCCTGTCAGACACCACCACCCATTAACCCCTTAAACCCTAGGCCTATTTTGAAGCCTAGCTCTCAAAATTTGCTTACCCAACAAAAAATGGTTGTATTTCAGCAACCAAAAAGAGTATTTGAACCATTTTGGTGTCATTGTAAAGGTAACATTGAGTAGAATTGATAGATGTGTCATTATGCATGTTATCTGTTACTGGTTAGGAGAAATTGAAGATGGAACACAGCAGAAATGTATTTCTTTTTTGCTCCGCCTAAAAAAAACATAGTTCTGTATTGAAAAACTCTATGGATATTGCTTGAATGGCAGTGATTACTCAATAAAATGTAAATACAGCATGTGGACATTATCTCTGCAAAAGTTGAAAGTGATTATGTGAAACGGGACAAAACTAAAGAGGTTTTAGTACAGGCATATCAGGCAAGGTGTCCAGTTTGGCACAGTTTGGCACAAACAGTGCCATTTCTATTTCTGTTGTTTAAAAGTTATATTTTTCATTGTAATATCACATAATGTTCAGTAGACCTAAAATAAACACTTTTGGGCATCTTTCTGGTGACATTTATCAGATATAAACAGTGAAAGCAGCAAAACAAAGTTATGTCCGTGCGTCTTGCGCCATCTTGTGTCATAAGACGGTCTTGCCGACTGAAACTCTTATTTTATACATTAGACTTTCACTCGGAGCTGATTGGTCAATTTGCATGAGTGACACCTCGTTGGAATCATAAAAGCCTATAGAATAAGTCCAAAATTTGCAAAACAACATTGACAATACAGTTAGCCAAACAGGGAGCCGAGAACAGAGCCTCTCGGAAACAACAGGCTTTTACGAGGATTAAATAATAAGTCTGCCTAGGAAGAAATAACCATAATAGAAACACCTGGACAGTTTTAAATGATGCACAAGTGATGGACTTATCAGAAAATAGCGTTTATTTTCCAAAGAAATATTTTTTACATGGCAAAACAGCAAAGGTAAGGCAATTTTTTCAATTGTGATTCTGAAAAGCGATTGTTTTGTTGTGTAATGCTTTGGCTTATATGTCCGCAGTGCTTTGACGTAGCGTTTTGTCAGATGTACTTTTGGAATCGGTAGAGTCTCTGCTTTCATTTGAGTTGTTGATTGTGCGTTTAGCACCAAGGCTTTCTGTGGAAGAGGCCGAAATGTGGCGGCTGGGTTGACAAAACTATGATACTACGATTTTGTTTAAAAATATTTATTTACATGGCATCTGAGTTGTGTTTGTGGTTGGTAAAATAGGTTAGATAGCCTTCTTCTGTTTAATTTGATGTACATTATTACTATTTTTTTTGTCAGATAATGTGTTGTCTCAAACCTATTAAAAAAATTATTCGTAGGGGGGGGTTAAGCTCAATATCAGCAACTGCGTCCCACAGAACAAAATCAAGGGCCCACTAGGTGATGGAGCTGATCAAGGGAGACCAGAAAGATTAATCTGATGTGGAGGCAGAAGCCGTTTCTAGAACAATGTAATCCAGAAGATCTCTGTATTGATTAATATTCATAGTATTTTTATTTTTCCAGTTCAAGAGGATATTTTTCTTAGCGATGAATAAGGCAATGTGAACTAATTCCATAGAATTTCCCAGCAAGCAAACTGTGGGAGAAGGTGTGATAATACATTTTAGACACTTTGATAGGTCTTTACATATCTGGTACCAATATTTCTTGACAGGTGGGCAGAACCAAAGAGCATGAATATAATTGTCTGGTAGATTGCTTGTACATTGTAAACGGGTATTAGACGGCGTAAAACCCATCTTGAACATCCGTTGGCCTGTATAATGTTCTCTATGAAGGATTTTATATTATTTTAATCATAGATTATGATTTTTAAGAAATGTAAAGGTTCTTAAAAAAATCTGAGACCAGGGGTTTTGGTCAAATTAGATGGACTAGTAAGGTCTCTGTCATTTTAAGAAATTCATACCAAGCTTACATTACATTTTTATTGTAGCTACTCTTCCAATAAGTGATATGGGAAGGGATTTCCATCTAGCCAGATCATCTTCCACTTTTTTTAAAAGTGGGACGTAGTTTAGCTTTGGTAAGTCTGCCAGTCTTGGTGAGATATGGATACCTAAATATGTAATATTTCCTGACCGGAGTTGCACAGCAAAGGGACCCTGGAAAGAACAGTTTATTGGAAGGACTGTAGATTTTAACCAATTTATGGAATAGTCTGAAACTCTTGAATAAGATTTTATCAACTCGATTACCTGAGAGAGAGAGGTTTGTGAATGCTGTAGAAAAAGTAGTACATCATCTGCATACAGACTAATTTTATGTTCCATTTTCTTGCATTGTATACCTTTAATATTATTAGATTGCCTGATTGCTGCTGCTAATGGTTCAATAAAAATAGCAAACAGGGAGGGAGAAAGTGGACATCCCTGCCTGTTACCTCTCTGAAGGAAAAACCTTGATGATGTTTGATTATTAGTCCTAATACATGCTGTTGGGGAGCTGTATAGTATTCTTAACCAGTGTATAAAAGAATTACTGATCCCGAATTTCTGTAAGGTTGCAAATAAAAATTTCTAGTTAACTCTATCAAATGCTTTTTCTACATCTAAAAATTATATATATATATATATATATATATATATATGTTTGTTTATATATGTTTGTTTGTTTGTTTGTTTGTTTTTTCTACTTGAATTTGTTGACGAGAACCTGTTTGATCAGGATGAATTATAAGAGGTGTTATTTTCTCTATTCTTCTTGCAAGAGGTTTGCAAATTATTTTAAGATCAACATTGATGAGAAAAATGGGACGATGACTGGTAGGAGACATAGGGTCTTTCCCTGGTTTTAATAAAAGATTGATGTATGCAGAGTTCATGTTTGGCGGTAGTCTACCATTTTTCTTTCTTTCCTCTAACATTTTGTAAAATGTTGGTGCCAGAATATTTCAGAATTCTTTATAGCACTCTACTGGAAAACCATCTGGGCCTGGAACTTTATTATTAGGATTGGAGGGCCTCCTGGAGTTCGGCCACTGTTAGCGGTAAATCCAGGGCCTTTGCTTGACTGTCTGAAAGTTTAGGAAGTTATTTAATACAGAAATTGTTCAATATCATTATTTGATTATCTCTGGTGTTTATGTAAAGTCTCATAAAATTCTTTGAAAGTGTTGTTTATTCTTTCAGGATCATATACTATATTCCCAATTTGGTCTTTGATTGCAGATATAGTTGGTTTTTCATTATTTATTTTTTAACTGATTAGCTACTTATTCCTGGACAAAATCTATGCTTTGGAGACAGAAAAAGGGCTTCATAACACACTCCCTAAGGAATCTGGTAAGAACTCTATAAAAACTGATATCCTAAAGCTAAATGATACGATAACTTTCCCAAAACTCAGTAGACAACTTGGTGCTAGACAAAAGCAAAAACAATATGCTGTTAAAACTGGACATGGAATAAAGTTAACAAACAGATATTTACCTCTCTCAGAAGCTGAGAATAATGATCAAAGTGAACCAGAAAGAATTACACAGACAAAAATGGAGAGAAACTCTGTGCAAAATGTCAAGGACAAAGATATTCTCTTGCTTGGAGACAGAGCGATATCTAATATAAACATGGACAGAATTGTCACAAGGAGCTTTCCGAGCGCTACAGTTCCTGACATCACAAAGGTCCTTAACCAGGAAATTACAAATAACCCTGGGATCAAACAAATGGTAATACATGTTGGTGCAGTGGACGTAAGAAATAAACAGTCTGAAATCTTGAAAGACAACTTTAAAAAACTTTTTGAGAGACTTGATTGTCTGGACAAAGAGGCAAAACAAGTTTTTATCAGTGGGCCAATCCCAAATATTGATGCAACGAAAAACAAATTCTCACGGCTGTTTCAATTGAATACATGGCTGTCCAAAGTCTGTGACTCAAGAGGACTGTATTTTATAGAGAACTTTAATGTGTTCTGGCAACGTGACAATTTGTTTAAAGCAAACGGCCCACACTTGAGCAGAGGTGGAGTGAGACGACTGACGGATAACCTCCTCCTCCACGTTCTACGGAATTAGGGAAGGTCAAAGCTGCAAGAGAGAGCAGAGAGGAACGAGAGAAGAGCTCCAGGCTCGCCAGCAAAGGCTTGGCCTGCATTCCTGACAAAAGATTCAGTCGGAGCAGTGTCATCAGCATCTACAGCAAAGGAAACCGCCGCAGTTAAGGATTCAGCCACAACTGCACCATCTGCATCAAAAGTAAAAGCAAATGATTCAGCCACAGTAGCAGCACCACCTGCATCTGAATCTCCGGGAAAAACTCAGCTGCAGCACCACCTATATCAACATTAAATAATTCAACCTTGCCAAAAGATTCCATCTACTCAAACCCAGATAAATCTCAAACATGCTGTTCTCAATGTCAGATGATTAAAAAACAAGTCCATCCATCCATCCATCCCTTTTCTGAACCGCTTAATCCTCAAGGGGTCGTCGGGGGCTGGTGCCTATCTCCAGCTGTCAACGGGCAAGAGGTGGGGTACACCCTGGACAGGTCACCAGTCTATCACAGGGCCTAAAAAACAAGTCATGTTTAGTAAATAGTTTAATTTCCTCTTCTAATCTGAATTTTATGTTTTTAACTGAAACGTGGCTGGACAAAAACAATCTTCCATATTTTACATGACAATTTACAAACCACCACAGAATTGTTTTATCGAAGATTTTACTGAATTACCTACATTTGTTTGCATGGAATTTGATTGTTTAGTAATTTCAACTGATTTTAATGTGCATGTGGATGTAACCAATGATAGACATGCCAAAGAACTTAGTGCTGTCCTTGAAATCTTTGATTTGACTCAAAACGTGAGCGATGCGACTCACAACAAAGGCCACACTCTAGATCTAGTCATTACAAAATGTGTTAATATATCAAATGTCAATGTTGTTGAACCCAAACCAGTAGTTTGGCCTGGAGTTATTCAGAGAAGACACATCAATGATACAACAAGGACACGGTTTATGGAACTGATCAGATTTGAAAATCCCCCATGCTTAAATGTTGATAATCTATTGGACTCCTACACTTCAAGGGTTGTAAATGTTTTGGATACTATTGCTCCTGTTAATACGACACAACCATTTTGGGTGAGTAAGGAGTATGAGGGTGGGACGGGTCGCTGGTCGTTTATTTCAAGATTTCAAGCAGTCTGAATGAGACTCGTTAGTGCATTGTTGTTTGGTTGAATTAATAAGGATTCCTCACTCTGAATTTCACCTGCTGTTGTTTCACCTTGTTCCGGTAACATTAAAGGTGTGTCTGTCCCTCCTCCATTCTGTTCTGGTAAAATATTTATTTCGTTTTGATTTAAACGATTTTTTTAAATGTTTATTTCATCTAAACAGTTATTAGAAACGAGAGTATTCGTTTCTGCATAGGGTGGAGAGTTAAGATGTATTATTTCTGTATTTAGTGGAGGGGGAATTTGAACAATGGCCTCGCGCAAAAAGGCGAACCCACTGTAGTTATTGGTCGACTCCAGAGCAGATGGTTCTGGTACGGTAAGGGTTGGGCTCTGGGGCGCAGCGCCGTGCAGGCCATCATTAGAGGTCTGGGGCCGTTCGCTGATTAATGGAGTGCAAGATTCGTTTTGATTTAAACGATTTAGTAAACCGTTTAGTTCATCTAAACAGTTATTAGAAACAAAAGTATTCGTTTCAGCACGGGGCGGCGAGTTTACACGCGTTATTTCTGTATTTTGTGGGAGTGGAATCTGAGCAGCAGCCTCGTGCAAGAAGCCCAGCCCGCCGTAGTTATGGGTCGGCTCCAGAGAAGATGGGTCTGGTCCGGTAAGGGTTGGGCTCTGGGGCGCAGCGCCACTCGGGCCTTCGTTAGAGGCCTGGGGCGGGTCGCTGATTAATGGAGTGTCTGTATGCATACACCATGATATTATAAAAAGAGAAAAAAAAGAAAATTGACACACACCGGTCCGTGGAGCTGTGGTTCTGGATGTTCCGGGCTGCTCGTTAACATAAACTTTAATAATAATGCAGATGCAGAGACATTTATGAAATTAATTAAATAAATGCGTTTGATACACACCAAACTGCACAGCCGGGGTTTGCGTCATGGGTGGTTCTTCTTCGTCTCTTACCGTAACTTCTGTTTGATATGAAAAACACAGACGTTACAAATATAATAATAACTGTATATAAATAAATAAATGCTTTTAACACTGACCAAACTGCACAGCGGGGGTTTGCACAACGAGTGGTACTTCTTCATCTCTTACCGTGACTTCTGTGTGATATGAAAAACACAGACGTTACAAATATATTAATAACTGTATGTAAATAAATAAATGCTTTTAACGCTGACCAAACTGCACTTTTGGTTTGCGCGACAAGTGGTTTTTCCTCGTTTATATATAAATAAATAAATGCTTTTAGCACTCACCATGTTCTCCTTCCTCAACTGTGTCATCAATTACTACATGACCTTATGTGTGATATGAAAACGTTATTAGTAATATTAATTAGTTATATATTGAATAAATAAACACTATTACCTGGGTGATTTTCGGGAGCTGCTGGTGGTGGAAAAGAGTGAGTTTTGCCTTGTGGCAAAACTTTTATTGATTTTATTTCCATCCATCCATCTTCTTCCGCTTTATCCGAGGTCGGGTCGCGGGGGCAGTAGCCTAAGCAGAGAGACCCAGACTTCCCTCTCCCCAGCCACTTGGGCCACCTCCTCCGGAGGTATCCCGAGGCGTTTCAAGGCCAGCCGGGAGATATAGTCCCTCCAGCGAGTCTTTGGTCTTCCTCTGGGCCTCCTCCCGGTGTGACCTGCCTGGAACACCTCGCCAGGAAGGCATCCAGGAGGCATCCTGACCAAATGCCTGAGCCCCCTCCGGATGACCGAGCTCCTCACCCTATCTCAAAGGGAGAGCCCAGCCACTCTGCGGAGGAAACTCATTTCAGCCGCCTGTATCCGTGATCTTGTTGTTTCGGTCACCACCCAAAGTTCGTGACCATAGATGAGGGTAGGAACGTAGATCGACCGGTAAATCAGAATCAGAATCAGCTTTAATGGCCAAGTATGACACATACAAGGAATTTGACTCCGGCAACTTTTCTCTCCAGTACAGAACTTAAATAGGTAAAATTAAAACGGAAATAAAAATAAATACAAATAAATAATAAAGGATAATATATACACCAAACCAGAGTTATTGTACAGTAACTATATACAGCAGTGCAGAGTTTTTGTTTATTGTTCATGTGAATGGACTCAGACTCTGTGACTATTCAGAGTTCATCAGAGCGACAGCCTGGGGGAAGAAACTGTTCTTATGTCGGGTGGTTTAAATCGAGAGCTTTGCCTTTTGGCTCAGCTCTCTCTTTACTACGGCAGACGGGTACAGCGACCGTATAACTGCAGACACCTTACCAATCCGCCTATCGATCTCCCGTTCCATTTTTCCCTCATTTGTGAACAAGACCCCCGGATACTGGAACTCCTCCACTTGAGGAAGGACCCCATCCCCAACCCGAAGAAGGCACCCTACCCTTTTCCGGCTCAAGACCATGGTCTCAGATTTTGAGGTGCTGTCGTGGTCAATAATACCACCCCCAGTTCAGGAGTACTTTAGAGTATAACCTCTTCAGTGGAGAAAAAAGTCAGGATGAGTCTTAAGTTAATTTCACCTTCTGCAGAAAAGTAGAGAATACTTGTCCTCATCAGCTGAGTCCGAAAGCATTCTGGCCCTCTTCGCAAACAGGCTTGTTTTATTCAATCCACATGTTGGTTCCCAGCACATTCACACCAATACATTTGCTGATTTATTTCCCCACACACACATTTCAGAACATCCTGCGAGATAAGGTGTTCCTGGCATTTCAGTACATCCTGCGAGATACTGGGCACCTGGTCCTGCAGCTTCATCTCTAATTAAAACACTCCCTCTATGGTACAGCACATCTCATATCAGATACTACTTCCTCCAAGGCCTTTAGCAACTTTCAGCAAGCATAAAACATTTAATCACATTAAAAATCCTCAATAGTGCTGATCCTTCTCTCAGCCGCTTCACACTCTGCTGCGAACCGCTCCAGCGAAAGCTGTAGATCATGTTCAGATGCAGCCAAGAGGACCATCTGCCAAAAGCAGCGACCTGATCCCGAGGTCACGAAAACGGACCCCCTCAACACCTTGGCTGCGCTTAGAAATCCTGTCCATAAATGTTATGAACAGGATCGGTGACAAAGGGGAGCCTTGGGGGAGTCCAACTCTCACTGTAAACCAGTCCGACTTACTGCCGGCAATGCGAACCGGACTCTGTCACCGGTCATACAGGGACCTAACAGCCCTTATCAAAGGGCCTGGTACCCCATACTCCCAGAGTACGCCCCACAGGACTCCCGAGGGACACAGTCAAACCTTTTCCAAGTCCACAAAACACATGTAGACCTGTTGGGCAAACTCCGACGCACCCTCCAGGACCCTGCTGAGGGTATAAAGCTGGTCCAGTGTTCCACGGCCAGGACGAAAACCGCATTGTTCCTCCTGAATCCGAGGTTCGACTATCCGTCGGACCCTCCTCTCCAGAACACCTGAATAGACCTTATCAGGGAGGCTCAGAAGTTTGATCCCCCTATAGTTGTAACACACTCTGTGTTCCCCCTTTTTAAAGAGGGGGACCACCACCCCAGTCTGCCAATCCAAGGGAACTGCCCCCGATGTCCACACAATATTGCAGAGCCGCGTTAAACAATGCAGCCCTACAGAATCCAGAGCCTTAAGGAACTCCGGGCAAATCTCATCCACCCCTGAAGCCTTGCCACCAAGGAGCTTTTTAACAACCTCCGTGACCTCAGCACCAGAGATTGGAGAGCACCTTCCAAAGTCCCCAGACTCTGCTTCCAAACAGGTAGGCGTGTCGGTGGGATTGAGGAGGTCTTCGAAGTATTCCATCCACCGACCCAAAGCGTCCAGCGTTGAGGTCAGCAGCACACCACCCCGCTGTAAACAGTGTTGGTGTCGCCATTCTTAGTTCTTTTGTTGAATCTATGTGTCTACAGCCTTTGACGGTGGGTTAATAATATTGAAAAAGCACGGGCTAGCAGGATGCGTTAATGGGAAAACATATACATATAGATCGATGACATGTCCGGTCCACACACAGACACCCACACACACATCTGGTGATGTGGTCATAAGGTCATACTTGACCTCTACAGGACCATCACCCCCACATCCTTTGTTTGACATGTAGCAGGAGTGATGACCTGCCCAAAACTGGTACCAGAATGGTAAACATATACACATAGATCCATACTGTGTCCAGTCCACACACGCACATACACACACACACACACACACCTGGTGATGTGGTCATAAGGTCATACTCGACCTCTACAGGACCATCACTCCCCTACATCCTTTGTTTGACAGGCAGCAGAAGTGATGGCCACCCTAAAACTGACGCCAGAACGGTAACTGACCCTAGATGGGTTGTGAGAAGATTTTTTTTGAGACGGACAGAGTGCTTATTAATATTCAGTTACAGCGGAAGAATGATACTTTTACGCATAGGTGGGGACTTGAGAAAGCAGTTCGTTCAGCCTGCCTTTCAACTCCATTGTTGCAACCTTTCAACTACTGTTTACATTTTTAAGCGAGTTTTTCATGATTTAACTATGTTTTTTTTTTCTAAAATAGAAGGAGAAAGCATTCTTCCTGAAGCAAAAATCACTCTCTTCTCTTTGTAACTATAAGGTGAAACCATATTTTGAAAACAGTAGGGTTTGTTCTCCTCGTTTACCACTTTATATATATATATATATATATATATATATATATATATATATAACTAGAACCCTCCTCTAGGCATGCTGATTGATTCTTGAAAGAAAGTTTAGGCCCCTCCTCAACATCCATCAACTTTAACAGAAACCCCTACCCCTCCTTACATCCATTTGAACTCTGTTTGACCCCGCCTACTTTAAACGACCCCCCCGCACAGTGTAATCCATCAAACTATTTTAAATTTTGACAGAACATGGGTCCTATATCATCTTATGTGTGTAAAATCAATTGACAAACAGTGGCTTTCCGAGATAAAAGGTTTATTTACAAAAGAAGAAAAATAAGACAAACATTTAATTACCCAAGCTAGTAACAAACACACTACTGATCAAAATAAATCAATAACCAAAATAAAAGAACAATGAATGGATAAATAAAATAAATGTTATAAAATAGAAACCATTAATTCTGATGTCACAGTTCTGGAGGAATCTGGATCTGAATCTGCTTGAAATGGATACTTCAGCATTTAGCATTAAGCTTTGTATCAGTAGAAAACCAGCAGGATATTCGAATGACCGTGCCCCCTCTCCCATATTCCCCTGCGAGGAGAGATTTGTGCATTTTTAGGCTTGAAAAAAGTCCTAGCGGAACTAGCACTCAATACTGGCTGTAGTTTAATGCCTCTGGCCAAAAGATCCTCCGATGACACAAAATGACGATTTTTGGGTCATCTGAGGATTTTTTTGGCCAGAGGCATTAAACTACAGCCAGTATTAAGTGCTAATTCCGCATGTTTTAACCATGCCCATATGGGGAAGGATCTCACTCACAGAAAGTAAACGTGTTGTGCTGGAGAAAGTTTGAATAGTAGGCTAATCACAATGGAAGGTAGTTTTGAAGTTGAAATGGCAGAAGGGGATTTTGAAGATGTGTTGCGAGAATCGGATGCTCGCGGCTACCTATACGAGCCGCAGTACACCGATGAACAGCTGCGGATGAACCACACATGGATAGGGGCTCCTAAAAACCTACTTCAGGATCCCGAAGATCAGCTGGAAACGCAGCCAAAGCCCAAACGGACGGTTTAGTGTAAAGTTAGTATTTTGTTTGTTTTTCTTTTTGTTACTAAGATGTACTGAGTTTGTACATCCGGCATTATCAAAGCGTTCTTCCCACGAAGTCAGCTGAGCTATTGTTCTTACATTAATATATATATTCTAGCATACTCTAGGGGAAATAGTTTGCATTGCTAACGTTTAGCTTACTGTTTTGTAGATAATATCGTTTAACAGCCTAGCGTCACTTTGAGTGGGTCCTGCAAGGCGAGAGACTCGGCAAAGGCTGTCGTCTAGTTTTGCCTACCTGTGTTGTTTTGGACATCAGACGAAGATACCCCGCTCCTGACGGTAATACTGTGGATATATCAGGAAACTGCTGAAGCTATCGAAGAGCTTTGAGTGTTAAAAGTGTTAATATTGTTTTATTTACTTTTTAAATAAAAGTTATAAATAACATTTGTTGTGTTGTTAGTTATAAACCTTTAGTGTTGCTATACTGGAGTATATATTAACCTAAAGAATGTATCGATTTAGAGAAATTGTGATTTCAATTGGAGGAAAGAAAACATATGCAGAGCTATTACGCGACTCTTGTTGACATCTTTTTAATGAGAAAGTCTAAGTTGTGTAATATATATTATGCTCATTTTTTTATCCCAAAATAAATTCTAAGGTAGGGAAATAAGCCAGGTAGTTATTCTGATTTGACACAGTAAGAAAACTCAGGGAATAGTAGCAGAGCGAATTTGAGCTATGGTAAGCTTCTATCGGTGTTGGTCTTAAGCCTGACGCACACGAGAGCTATCTGCTGAGCTAACAGAGTTAACAGTCATTCGAGGCCGTTTGCTCAGCAGATAGCTCTTGTGTGTGGCAGACTTTAGAATCGACTTTTGAAAGAAGTTGTGGCAACTTCCTTTGATGGTTTAGGCACAGGTGCCCTTTTAGTGTTTAACGGCGTTGCAAACTACTTAGCGCATTACCTCCTCAGAAATCAAGCCTGTAACAGGTAGGCGTGGTTTGTGAGTGGCCTCAGTGCAGCAAACCAAGTGCATTCTAGGAATTGTTGTATTTCAGCCACATGAGTAAAAAATACATTTTCTGGCTTTTCTCAGTCTAGAATGCTCCAAATTAGCCTGATTAACGATAACCCATGTAGTGCTGTTTAGACCAACTTCAATTCCTTTATTAAACATTAAACAAAGAAAGAGAAACTCAAATTGCAGGATTTAAAATGGCTCTTTGTCGGGAAAGTCTTTTAAAAACACTGATTAAAACTTCAGGCCCGGAGGCCTGTATTACCCAAAGATACAGATGAAAACTTATGCTAGTTAACAGTAACAGTAACAATATACACCCTAAAATTAGTAATCCTAAACTAATTTGCCTCTGCCCAAAGAGATCTTAAGAAAGTTCTAAGCAGGCCAGTGGTGCCGGAGGGTTTGGATCCCTCTATGGCTCAGCTACATAGTGTAGTGGGGATGCAGTTAGCTCGTCCTCCAATTTGCTAAGCAGCGATCAGCACCGACTTGCTTTCACTAAACAGTACCTTTTGGCAGTTTCCAGCATGGCAATTCTTGTTGGCTCAGTGGCGGCGAATGATTGCGGCATTTGCTGGTTTAGGCCCTACTGCATACAGCTATCAGCTCCCGGATCTCACCGGTTGGCGCTCTGAAACTCAGGGAACGTTTTGTCAGGATTTGGGGATGAAACAATTACTTTGTTTATCAATATCTAGGATTCACCTGGTGTCTGCAGTCTTTGAGCTCCCTGGAGCGAGTTCTTCCAGAACCTTGTGCGTTCCTCTCCCCGCGAAGGACGGTAGGTAATAAGTGTCTCCCCGTTATGAGCCCGGCCAAGGCTGCTTTGAAGAGGGCAGAGCGGCTGCTGGAGCAGGCCTATTTATTGAGTCTGCACGGCTCTCCTACCGGTGGAAGAGAGATTAGTGCCACCCGATGGCTGTGTATGACCCAACAGTGTCAAGGCCAGGCTTCTTCAGAACAGGTTGAACTACCGCATGTTTAAAAACATGGGGCACAACACCACAAGATAAGCTGCTGTTAATTATTTTTAGTAAGAGGGGGTCTGTACCTAAAAATGTCTCTTTAAGGAGATGCGGAGGTACAGGATAAATTGGAGAACCTGACAGCTTTAAAGGGGCTGTATCGTGGTGTTTTACAGCTTTCACTTCTAAGATAGACATATATATGATAAAATGTTATAGTTGGTGTTATACAGTTTTAATTTGTCCTGAAATTTAACTTGTATCATGTAGTTAATGTTAGACCAAGAAGTAAAACGGCTGTTTTCTCTATAAACCCCACACCGGCTATGCTCCGCTCACCCGTTCTGCTCCACTTCAGAGCCGGGAGGAGATCACACTGAAAGAAACAGTGCTAAGCTTCATCACAAACAGTATTCTCACAAAGAATTTGAAAATCACGAAGTACCACAATTAAATTCTGTTATATTAAGGGCTCAGATATTAGGTTTATTTATTTTTTTATTTTAAAAATTGAGTCAATAAAGCCTATCTCGGTTGCTAAATCTCCAGGCTTTAGACTGAGCCCAAACCAACACAGCTGCATCCACTAAGCAAATCTTTCCAGCCCAGTATATACAATACCGTGGGTGTTGCTTGCATCCATTTACTAAACATTCTGAGATGCAACAGATCAATTAATGCACAACACACAATGTTGTCATAACATCACATAAACAACTTCATAAAAGGCTAACCGACATTAGCATTAACTTACCTCTCTGTCCATAAGGCATCTTTGTTTGATCCACCAGCTGTTCCTTAGGAATGTAAAATAAAATCCTGTAATCCATGCATCCAAATGGGTGTTTTCACAGAGAAAGTAAAAAATCCAGTCGATTTCTAGGAGAGGGAGTGGCAGCTGCTCAGAGAGCAGAATCCAGGGGAATTACTCAGAAAAGTGGATGCCTGACAGATCTAGTATTTAAACTAGAAAGCAAAGTTCCCAGCCCAAAGGGCACCATGAACCTTTCCGCGTTTCTAACAGATTTTCCCCACTCGGTGACGCACCCACTGAGAAACAGATTCTGATAATTGGTAGCTCCATAGTCCGAAACGTGGCTTTAGAGACCCCATCAACCATAGTCAAATGTTTTCCAGAGGCCAGAACAGGCGACATAAAATCCCACCTTAAACTGCTGGTTAAGGATAACTGTAAATACAGTAAGATTTTTATTCACCTGCCGGTAATGACACCCGGTTACGCCAACCGGAGGTCACTAAACTTAGTGTTGCTTCGGTGTGTAAGTTTGCTAAAAAGATGTCGGACCGTGTAATCTTTTCTGGTCCCATGCTCGGGCCAGTGAAGACATGTTTGGCCACATGCTGTCATTTTATCGATGGTTGTCTGAGTGGTGTCCAGCAAACAATGTGGGCTACATTGATAAATGGAAAACCTTTTGGGGAAAACCTGGTCTAATCCGAAGAGATTGCATCCATCCCACTGGACAGATTTATTAATCCTTCAAAACACTGACAAACCAGGGTCCAGACCAGGAAGCAGAGTCGTAGTTTAACTCAACTCTATGCAGCTGCTGTACTGTTACCCACTCAATACCCCAATGAGACTGTGACTTGCCCACAGCCAAAATCAAATACACTAAAAGTTAACCTGACAAAAGCAATGAAAATCTCATTAAAATAAATATGACTTGGACCAAACAAGGAAATAGGGCAACTAGATGCGGTTTACTAAACATAAGATCCTTCTTCTCAAAGACTTTATTAGTAAATGACTTGATATGTAATAATAAAATTGATCTATTTTGCCTATCAGAAACCTGGCTGCAGCAGGAGGATTTTGTCATTATAAACTAGTCAACTCATTCCAATTATAAAAATTTTCACATTCTTAGAAGTACTGGGCGAGGAGGAGGAGTTGCAACCATCTTTCATTCCGATTTGAAAATTCGCCCCAGACCAATTATTAACTACATCTAATCCTTAGTTTCCTCATCCAAGCTGCAAAACATTAAAACCACTTTTGTTTGTGGTTTTGTATCGTCCACCAGGCCCTTACTCTCAATTCTTGGACCAGATCTCAGATTTGTTATCTGATTTAGTTTTAAACACTGATCAGGTAATTATAATAGGGGATTTCAATATTCACATGGACACTGAAAGTGACTAACTGCAGCATTTAATATAATCTTAGACTCAATTGGCTTTACTCAGAAAGTGAAGGGACCCACACACTCTGGTCAACACACTTTAGACATTGTACTGACATACGGCACTGAGTGTGATGAACTAATAGTCTTCCCACATAACCCAGTCCTATCTGACCATTTTTTGATAACCTTTGAATTTACTTTGCCCAACGTTCCAAAATCTGAAAGACATTTTCATTACAGTCGAACTTGATCAGACCGTGCTGTAACAAGTTTTAAAGAATCTGTTCCATTCTTGCTTCCCTATGTTTCTCAGAATACCACAGTGGATGGCAGTAATTACAACACTAACCCTTCAGAAATGAATAGTCTGGTTCAAAATATTACTTCCTCACTGCGTTTGGCACTAGACAGTGTAGCCCCCTTAAAAAAGAAGGTAATCAGCCATAGGAGGCTGGCTCCCTGGTTTAATGCAGAGTTATTTACTTTAAAGCAGAAATCTAGGAAACTGGAGAGAAAATGGTCCTCTACACACTTAAATGATTCCTATCTAACCTGGAAAAATAGTCTATAACTTTATAAATACACCCTTCGACAAGCTAGAGCAGCATTTTTCTTGTCATAAATAGAGGTAAATAAAAACAATCCTAGGTTTCTTTTTAGTACAGTTGCCAATCTTACACAGTCATAGCTCTGTTTAGCCAACTATTCCCCCTTCTCTGTTTGTAAACTCATTCAGCGCAGTCATAGGTAAACTAGTGACTTGTCTCACTAGTCTCCTTTTCCAACGATCACTCGGTTTTTGAGAACGACCGGATCTATTTTTCTCTTACATTTAAAAAAAAAGTATCATCCTAAAACAAGGACATACTTCAAACTTTTAATTTTAACCTCAGATGCTTCAATCAAAAATACAGACTAAAAAAATCGGAGGCCAGGACAAAATTACATTTTAATATTTCATCGGTATCATTTTTGTGTCAGACATGTTGTTTTCCATGTGAAAGTGTAGGTTATCAAACTTGCTTTATCTAAGGATGGTCTTAGCTCAGACTTTGAATCAAAATTCAATAAGCCAAAACAATGTTTGTCACTAACTTTGGCATTAGGTACACATATTAATAGGATGCAACATTAAGAAACTCACAAAAATCTGACTTTGAACATACATGTACATACACAGGTGTCTAAATTTTGGACAAGAAATGGTGAAAATGCCAGAATATATAAAACTATGCAGTTTTGATGATATTTGACTGAACTTGAAGTTTTCTTAAATTGTCAAAAAATGGCTCAACTTTTAATTAAATTTTAATTTAGATACTCTTTAGAGTACTTTTTTTTCTCCTAATTTCATCTCAGTATTTCACATCTTGAAGTAATTATCTGTTCCAGATGATGATTACTTTCTCTAGCATGGTATGATTTCTAACTGCCTGGCCTAAAAGTGCTCAAGACAAGAAAGAAACCAAATTCTCCCTTGGAAACTTTCTTCCCATCAGCAGTGATGATACTTGGTGTGTTTCTACAAAAGAAAATGTCATTAAGCATGAACTAAAATTGACAACCAGTGTTAGGATCTGTGTGAGTAGTCTTTCGTTTTTGTGTGTGTTATCTCTCCAAACATAGTATCTTTGTTGCTGAGTTCGCTTCACCTTTTGCTGCTCCGCACATCTTACATCTTACTTAACATTTTTGTTGGCACAGTTAAACTCATAACACGAGCAGTCTGTTTGCTTTAGCTTAGCATACACCAATTTACTGGACATTTGTTGTGAAATGGCACAATATAACTAAACTGAATTGAATTGAAGGTATGAGATAATGATATACTATTAATTTATAATGGCTTATAAAGATGTTTACAAATGATTAAATAATGATCAACTAAACCTTTATAAATTTCCATTAACACATGTGGTAATCGTTTATAGATTATGTATCACTTTCTAAAGTCACAGTCATCCGTTATATACAAGAATTTGATGCAACAGCAATTCATAAATGATTAATTAAACACTTATAAATGACTAACTAAATGTAGCTTATTTGTATCTGTATTTGTATATTGATTTTGAGCATAATTCAATATTGGGGAAAAAGTCCCTACATTTATAAACCCTTTTCAGGTTATTTATTTTCTTGAATATAGGTGGCTGAAATGAGTTTCCGCCGCAAGATGTCTTGGCTGTGCCTTAGAGATAGGATGAGAAGAGCCGCTGCTCCTTTACATTGAGAGCAGCCAGCTGAGGTGGCTCGGGCATCAGGTCATGATGGAAGCCTACCTCGCCAGGTGTTCCACATCCCAACAATTGGACACCTAGTGAAGGACCCAAGACACGCTGGAGGGACCGTCTCTCGGCCTGTCCGGGAACACCTTGGGATTCCTCCCGAAGAGCTGGACCGGGTGGGTGTTAAGAGGAAATCTGGGTTTCTCTGCTGAAGCTGCTATACTTTCTTTACATGTTGTTTTGAATACAAAAGGTGGCTAAAACTATTTTTAAACCATCAGTGTGTCATAGAAAGTAAATGTATAAAGGTTTGGAACCTTTGTAGGAAATCCATGATTTGATGTAAAAGTGAACCCTTCAGCCATGTAAGGAAACATCTCAAAGATGGACGGGTCATTACATCATGTGTTAAGACATCTATCTTATGACACAAGAAGTGGTCAGCATCTACAGCACTTAACTGTAAACTTCAATTCTTATTAAAGGTTTGGCTACATCTCATTAGTTGTAAATTTTTACGAATCAGTTGTTTATTAATTTACAAATGATCTATTAGACTTTATGCTTCCCCTAATGTAAAGTGTGAACACCTCATTACCTGTAAATACTTTGAGAATTATTTGTTGCTCCACAAAAGCATTAATAAATTATATTTATTCATTTATAAATGATCTATTAAGACTTGATGCTTCCCCTAATGTAAAGTGTGAAAACCTCATTACCGGTAAATATTTTAAGAATTATTTGTTGCTCCACAAAAGCATTAAGAAATGATATTTATTCATTGATAAATGATCTGTTAAGACTTTATGCTTCCCCTAATGTAAAATGTGAACACCTCATTACCTGTAAATATTTTAAGAATTATATCACGTTATAAGTATATGAAAAATTTGTTTAAGGTATGATTACAACTATGGCTAAGTAATCTTATCTGGAGCTTTTTTTATTTACAAGGCCTTGTTCAAATATTTAGACAAAGTAGCAAAACAAACGTGATCGGAGAACAGTAACATTTATTGGATGATACTTTCAAACTTTTGTTCTATATAAGTATTTTAACTTTTTTTATTATCTAAAACAAGAATAGGAACATCATGCCACACAAGTTATTTCTCAAAATTACCTCCTTTTGTTGTTTTTTTAATGATTCTGTCCCCCCAAAAAAACCTACATTAAAATTAAAAATATTCAACTTCAACAAGGAAATTATATTTCCTTTCACTTATGGGAAGTAACTTTCCTCCTTTTTTTAAATGTTCTGTGTCTGAAATTATTTCAGGGTCAGCATGTATGACACACGAACACAGGTCTAATGTTCAGCTTCAGCTTCTTTGAAAAGCCTTTCAGTGATGATGGCACCGTTGACTGTGGTGTTCCTATCGACTGCAATGATCTCAGGTTCTTCCCTCTTTTATACTGACCCATGCAGTGTCTAGTCACAACTTTCTGTGGGTGGAGAGTTAAAAAAAATAACAAAGACAGCAATATTAAATAAATGAACCAATACTTTCTATGCAATAGAATTGCAATAGAAAACCGTGTAGAACAGTAATCAATAGTGAGAATCGGAATCGGAATTGCAATCATTAAAATGCAAACTTTGCCCAACCCTAATCCTGCTGTTTGTCCAGTTTATTTGAGGTTTATGAAGTGAAAACCAGGGATAGCCAAAAACTATTGAATTTTCTTTTGCTGGGAAGATGTAGAACTTTCGTGATGGTTTCCCGAGAAGACCAGGGAAGACGTTGAGCTACTGTCTAGGGCACAAACATGAATGGGAGGTTCTAAATTGAAAACCAGGAATTTGCACTTTTCAATTATATCAGGGTGAATCAAAAAATTTTCAGAACCTGAATCTATTAGCGCAGCGTTCTGAAAGGTTTTTTTTGGATCCAAACATAGAGTTGACGAAACCACCCATCTGTTTTTGCTATTGTAACCTATCAGGACCCCTAAACTCACTGACGGGGTTACCTCTTTTGGGCCAATGGGATAAGAAGCAATGAAATGTTGAGGGGAACCACAGTAAAGTAAAACACTTTGAGCTCAGTCTACAAACTAGTCCCAGACTAGTACTGGACGTCACAGAGTCCAGTGGAGATCCCTGACCTCTCTTTCCTTTTCTACGGTTATAGTCCCAGACTATTAACTAGGAATCCCAGGTCCCCAGTGCTCTGGTTATTTTATTCTTTGGTCAACCTACGTTGAAATAAACTAACTTCAAACAAACAAAGAGCTCTGTTTTGACATATGTCGGGAATACAACAGGTTGCCCTTGTTACATTCGAATCTTTTAGCGCAGTGATGCCCTTTTTATTAAAAAGCTCAGAGCGAAATACAATCCTCCAGTTCACAGTCAACCAATCATAAACAGACATATTATATCACACCATTTGTGATAGGTTCTCTCTTTGCCTCTCCTTTGGAGTTAATAGGGCTATTCCTATCTACATAGGTTCTGGGGAGGGTTTCCTTTGAGTTGATGGCTGCTTAGTTATGCATTGCTCGGGATTAGAATCAGATTGGCAATTACAGACGTGGACAAAATTGTTGGTACCCTTCATTAAATAAAAGAAAAACTCATAATGGTCACAGAAATAACTTTAATCTGACAAAAGTAATAATAAATAAAAATTATATAAATGTTGACCAATGAAAGTCAGACATTGCTTTTCATCCATGCTTCAACAGAATTATTTAAAAAATAAATGCATGAAACAGGCCTGGACAAAAATGATGGTACCCCTAGAAAAGAATGAAAATAATGTGACCAAAGGGACATGTTAATCCAAGGTATGTCCACTAATCAGCATCCCAGGTGTCTACAATCCTGTAATCACTCAGTGGGCCTATATATAGGACTCCAGGTAGTCACTGTGTTGTTTGGTGACGTGGTGTGTACCACACTCAATATAAACCAGAGGAAGCAAAGGAAAGAGTTGTCTCAGGAGATGAGAAAGAAAATCATAGACAAGCATGTTAACTGTAAAGGCTATAAGACCATCTCCAAGCAGCTAGATGTTTCTGTGACTACAGCTGCACATGTCATTCAGTAATGTACGATCCATGGGACTGTAGCCAACCTCCCTGGACGTGGCTGCAGGAGGAAAATTGATGACAGATCAAAGAGACGGATAATCCAAATGGTAACAAAAGAGCCTAGAAAGACTTCAAAATAGATCCAAGCTGAACTTTATGCTCAAGGAACATCAGTGTCAGATCGGAACATCCTTCGCTGTTTGAGCCAGAGGACAAATCATTAAAAAAAACAGACTGGAGTATGCCAAACTACATGCTGACGAGCCACAAAGCTTCTGGAAGAATGTCCTGTGGACAGATGAGACAAAAATTTAACTTTTTGCCAAGGCACATCAGCTCTATGTTCACAGACGGAAAAATGAAGCATATCTAGAAAAGAACACGGTCCCTACTGTGAAACATGGGGGAGGCTCAGTTATGTTCTGGGGCTGATTTGCTGCATCTGACACAGTTTTTCTTGAATCTGTGCAGGGTACAATGAAATCTCAAGACTATCAGGGGATTCTAGAGAGAAATGTGCTGGCCAGTGTCAGAAAGCATGGTCTCAGTCGCAGGTCACGGGTCTTACAACAGGAAAATGACCCAAAACACACAGCTAAAAACACCCAAGAAGGGCTAAGAGGAAAACACTGGCCTTCTATGAGCCCTGATCTCAATCCTATTGAGCATCTTTGGAAGGAACTGAAACGTGCTGTCTGGAAAAGGCGCCCTTCAAACCGGAAACAACTAGAACAGTTTGCTCATGAGCAGTGGGCCAAAATACCTGCTGAGAGGTGCAGAAGTCTCATTGACAGTTACAGGAATCATTTGATTGCAGTGATTGCCTCAAAATGTTGTGCAACCAAATATTAAGTTGTGGGTACCATCATTTTTGTCCAGGCCTGTTTCATGCATTTATTTTTTAAATAATTCCGTTGAAGCATGGATGAAAAGCAATGTCTGACTTTCATTGGTCAACATTTATATATTTAAGGGACGGCCCAATGCAATGCATGGAGGCAGTGCAAATCCATTGCAAAGCAATGTATTGCACTGCCTCCATGCAATTGCATGGGCAGTCCCTTATTACTATTCACTTCTAAACGGACTCTTTATTCTTTCACCGTTAATGCGGGTCGTACCGTAGCGTGCACCCCCACAATATATACATCAAAACGACCGGCTCGATCGTGTGAGGTGTGCTATTACTTTTATTGGCGATTGGAGTTACCATGGCGACGTAATTAGCGAAGAACCACCCCCAAAAACACCCATTGGAAATGAATGGAAAAACGGCCCAAAATCATGAAAAATCCACTATTTTTGAAGATTTACTGTGTAGCCATACAATAACTTAGCAACACCATTCGAAATCCAGATTGTAGCCACGTCCGTGCTGTGTTCAGCATTGAAGACCGCATGTCGATAGCTGTTACGGTTTTGTCACAATTTGACTTTGTTCGACCCAAAGTTTGCCCCAAATCGACATTTTTAGAGTGGAGCAGCTCGTTAAGCAGAGTGTGGAGTGATGAACTTTTGGAAGGTCCTCATCAAAATTTAACTCGACGTCACGGCCACATATTTCGCACTAGTGACATGATTTTCGGTCATGAAATAGAGCCGCCCTTTGTGATTCTCAGGATCATTTCAAAATTTCCCTATGTCGCACGGTTTTCTCTCAGCGAGCTCTAGATCGCTCAAAGTGGAACCCAGTTTTAGGGCTTTTCTCCTATAATTTATCATTGTGGCTGGTCAGGATTATCTCAGCCAGAGAGATGTTCTTAGTCATTTTTCTCTCGCTCCCTCTCGGACTGTGAATAAGGTAGAGACTTCTGCTTTGGCATGAACGAAGAGAAATGATACATCTCGCTCACACTTCAAGAATTTTTCCGATACCTTGTACGGTTTTCGAATGGGAACGATTTGTTCGGCGCACTTTTTGGACTTTTTTCTTAAAATTGAAGCTCTTAATCATCTTAAGTGTTTGCACCTGCTGCAGTTTTCACTCACACTTGTTGCTGGGGAAACGGAGCACCTTTGATCAGAGTTCACTAAAGTTCATTCCACAGTCTATATACATTGAAGGCCTATTAAACCCCACTTAAACACAGGTTATGCTATGCAGTACTATAGAGAGAAGTACTACAAACAAGTCCATGTGTCAGTCCATCTGTCTTTGTCTTTCTGACCATGTCTCTGTCTTTCTCAGTCCCCCTGTCTGCCTGTACCATTTCATCTGTGAATAAGATAGAGAGTTGTGCTTTGAAATAATTGAACACAAAGGATAAATATCGCTGACACTCCAATAATTTTCCTGATAGCTGCTATAGTTTTCGAATGGGAAAGGTTCGTTCGCAGCTGTTTAACACTCTGAACATGGAGACGAGACAACAGACCATATGGCCTAAAACTCAATGGTTTATGTATGTCTGTGATGGCGAAGTGGTTAAGGAGAAGGGTTTGCATCCCAGAGGTACTGGGTTCAAATCCAGGAGCGGGGAGCAAATAATTTTTCTTTGCTGAAAGCTGAATTGGGAGACGAGACAACAGATCATATGGCCTAAAACTCAATGCTGTATAACTGATGTTGTAGTGTAACTGTTAAGGAACAGAAATACAATGCAAGAGGTAGTGGGTTCAAATCTCGGGGGCAGCAAAAAATTTTTTTTTTCTTGTTTGAAAGCTGGAACCAAAATCTCTATGTTATACACAGTACTACATTGCACTTCTATGCATTTTAGTTGATTTCAGCTTTTCCAGTATATTTTCATACTAATCCTACTAATACTAATGACAACATGTTAGCTAGCATTAGCATGCTAGTTAGCATTATCATGCTAGCTGTTGTTAGCATTTTAGCTAATTTTAGCTTTTTGACTATATTTTTGTACTGAATGGGATTATAGTAATGCCAACATGTTAGCTAGCATTAGCATGCTAGTTAGCATTAGCATGCTAGCTGTTGTTAGCATTTGAGCTAATTTTAGCTTTTTGACTATATTTTTGTACTGAATGGGATTATTAATAATTTAGCTAGCATTAGCATGCTAGTTAGCAGTAGCATGCTAGCTCTTGTTAGCATTTTAGCTAATTTTAGCTTTTTGACTATATTTTGGTACTGAATGGGTTTATAGTAATGCCAACATGTTAGCTAACATTAGCATTAGCATGCTAGTTAGCATTAGCATGCACACCGTGGCCGTCCCTTCTCTAAATTTCCTGAAATTTTCTAGTTTTTATTTATTATTACTTTTGTCAGATTAAAGTTATTTCTGTGACCATTATGAGTTTTTCTTTTATTCAATGAAGGGTACCAACAATTTTGTCCACGTCTGTAACCATCATGGTTGTCGATTTTACCCTCTCTCTTTTGAATGATTGTTAAGCTTGATAGCAAGAGCTACTAATTGGTTCAGCGTACCAGACTCATCTCTGGAAGTTAAATTATTCGTACGTTTTTCATGTAAGGCATTACAGAATGCCCTTTTAAGGGGAGGAACGTTCCAGACGGAATCTGCTGCTAGGGTAGAAATCCTACCACAAAATCAGCTATGGATGTATTCCCCTTTGTTAAAGAAGAGTTTTTTAGCTGATAATTCAGTGAATTTAACTGGAGTGAAAGTTAGGTTGAACAGCTCCTGAAACTCATCATATGAAGATTCTTCTATTGAATTCTCATCAAAAAGGGCTTTGGCCCATCTGAGGGCTCTGTTTCGCAGTGAGCTAATAAAATAACTTATTTTGCTAGGAATCAGAAGCGAAAGTTTGTGGCGAGCAGAAAAAGACTAATTTACATGGGAGCAAAAACCCTTTAAATTTGTTTAGTTCACCAGAAAAACACTCAGGAGGCGTTGACGTTACATCCCTGAAACAAGATTAGGCGGAAACTGGAATGGAAGGCTGGGAACATTCTATTCCGCTGTGTAACTCTGATACCCGTTTTAACAATTGACTAACCGTGATAGTGATAGTAGTTTGCTGGGAAATGGCTTCTTGGATAGCAGATTTGTGACAGCCAAAGAGAGTTCCTTAATGAATGATAGCAGTCTGAAGATGCGCTGAATAGTCCCTTCGGCCAGTGGGTTCTGACATGATTTGATTACAAGACTCAAAAGCCAGCACAAAGACAGACACCATGGAGAGATAATGATTTTCTTTAAATAAATCCTAACAATCAGTTAATCTGAAATTCTGCAGCAAATATTCTGATGAATAACAAAAAGAAATATCACATTTCTCCTGTTTTATCTTACATTCAAAGGCTCCCTGTTAAATTCGGACTAGAATTTAACATCCTTCTTATTACATATAGAGCACTTAATAATCAAACTCCATAATGCATAAAAGATCTGATTATTCCATGTGTTCCTATTAACAATACAGTCTAAGACTGTTCTAGGATTTCTAAAGTAGAATGGGAGGCAGATCGTTTAGTTATCAGGTTAGTTATCCTGTGGAATCAGCTTCCTGGTTTATTCTGTGAAGTAAACACTCGAGGCCAGACATAAAACTTGTCTTTTTGATAAAGTTAATAGTTAAAAACCGTTTGTTTTTAGCCAGTCGTTAGATGAGTGGTGGAGTGGGGGAGGGGTAGTATCCAACATCCTAAACTGGCTGGGCGGAACTGCAGTCCAGAAAGATGGATCTTCCTCGCTCTGTCTCTCTCACATCTCACTCTAACAGGCTGGGTTATCCTGAGCTATCTCTGTAGTTATGATGCTATGGGCTTAGATTTTTGGGAGGACAGACTGACCACTTTCATTCACTCTGCTATTTTTCTCTCCTACTACTCTCTAGTTACATTATTTTGGTTGTTTTGGCTGACCACTGTTTCTCTTAGTGTTTTTCTTAGTGTCCTGTTATGAACTTGTTATCAACCTCCTTTAATGTAAAAAGTACTGTTGTATCAGTTATTTTATTATTTTTGTGTATCTGTTCTCTCTTCTGAAATCCTCACTCAGCCCTTTGTACTGAGGAAGGTTCTGGTTCTGCGGGAGGTTTCTTGTTAAAGGTGAGTTTTTCAGCATGGAACTGGGATTTTTGGAAGCATCATCATTCCTTTTGTTTTTTATTTTGGTCCACTGGTGGCAAAACAAGATCATTGGATAATCATCACCATCTCCTAAGAGATGTTTGTGCTCCTATGCTCTGCTTTTTTTTAAACATAAGAGATTAATAGATCAGGTCGTTCTCACAAACCGAGTAATTGTGTAAAAAAGAGACTAGTGGTTACCTATGACTTTTTAATAATTTTTTATGATGTGTAACCATGGCAACAAGGTGGTTTACAGCAGGGAGCAGCTACTTAACATTGCAAAAGCTAAAATAATACCTCAACTGAAGCCACAAATCCCTAATGAGTTGAGAAGGAGGAGGTGTAAATGCAGAGAAGGAGCAAAAAGGAGACCGAGAAGGAGGGAATTCAAAACATCGTTTCTATAAAGCATAATGGGTGACATGAGGTCACTTGCTAACAAGATGGATGAACTGCAAGCCCTGACAAGGGCTCAGCCTGAGTATCGGAAATCCAGTGTTATGTACTTCACTGAGACGTGGCTACAGGATCATATCCCTGACTCCAATCTCTCCACCAGGCTTTCTGACTGTATGTGCAGACAGACATCTGAAGAGGCGCGGTAAAAGAAAATGAGGTGGAGTATCAGTGCTTAACAACAGATGGTGTCATCCAGGACATATCACTCTGAATTGTCATCTCTGCAGCCCAGATATTGAACTTTTGGCAGTAAGCTTACGTTCATAACATTTACCAAGAGAGTTCACTAATGTTATTTTGGTAGTTGTTTACATCCCGTATCCACTGACTACATAAACTTCTGTGGGGTCAACATCATCCCCTTAAGAACAGTGAGATGCTTAATAACAAACACTGGATCACCAGTTAGCTAAAGGAATTGCTGAACAAGAAAAAAAGAGCCTTCAGGGAAGGAGATAGGGAGTTATTAAGGAAGATATACCTGTAGAAGCAAATTAATTAAATTCAAGATCAGAGACAGCAAGGAGGCTTACAGGAAGAAGCTAAAGAGAAAACTACAGAGGAACAATATCAGAGATGTCTGGTCTGGAATGAAAAAGATCTCAGGCTTTAATAAACAGGAAGGACTGGATATATGAAAGTCTGGACTGAGCCAATGAACTGAACCTATTCTTCAATAGGTTCAGTTCAGGAACAAGCTCAGTATCCTCCTTTCCTGTAACCAGCCAAAGAGACATCCAACTCTCCTCTGACCCACACATGTCCTGTCACATCTTAGATGTTTTATTTTCCACCTTAGCAATGAACTCAACTACTTTGTTTTTGACCAAGTGAGGAGATGCTGCTCCCCCCTTGATCTCACTCTCCAACCTGTCTGTCTCTAAAAGTCAGGTGAGGAGGTAGTTGGAGAAACTGACCCGGAACAAGGCTGCATGTCCAGATGGTGTCAGCCCCAGAGTCCTGAAGACCTATGCAGAGCAGGTCTGTGGGATTATGGACCACCTATTCAACCTTAGCCTGACCCAGGAGAAGGTTTCAGTATTGTGGAAGACATCCGTCCTTGTTCCAGTACAAAAAAAAAAACACACTCATTCATCATTCATCAATGACTATAGACATCCTGACACCCCACGTAATGAAAGTCCTGGAGAGAGTTTATCCCCCCCCCTGAGTAAGCAAACTAGAACCTGTTAGGACCCCATGCAGTTTGCCATGGAGTTGGTGTTGAAGATGCCATCATCAATTGCTTCAACCAACTAACTGTTATCTGGACAACGCAGGCAGCACTGTGATAATCATGGTATTTGATTTCTCCAGTGCATTCAACACAATTCAGCCTGATTTGCTTTTTCAGATGGATCAATGACTACCTGACAAACAGACCACAGTTTGTGAGCTTGAAGGATTGTGTGTTAAACCAGCTGGTGAGCAGCACAGGAGCACCACAAGGGACTGTACTCTTACCATTCCTTGTTTTAACTCTGTACTCCTCAGACTTCTAGTATAAGATGGAGACCTGTCATTGGCAGAAATACTCAGACGACTCTGCAAATGTCGGGTGTATAAGAGATGAAGAAGAAGCTGAACAAAGACAGCTGTTGAGCCCCTTTGTGGCATGGTGTGGAAAAAATCATCTTACCTTGAATGTGAAAAAAACAGAGGAGATGATTGTGCATTTCAGAAGAAACAGGAATAAGTCAAAAACTGCCTTTATCTTGGGAGAAGAATTGGAGTTTGTTGAAGAATATAAATACCTTGGAATTCACCTGGACAACAGACTGGAATGGAGAATCAACTGTGAAGCTGTCTACAAAAATGGACAGAGCAGACTGTACTTTTTGAGGAAGCTGAGGTCCTTCAAGGTTTGCATTAAGATGCTTCAAATCTTCTACAAGTCTGTTGTGGAGAGTGTTATCGCATGGAGAGTGTTATCAGTGTTATTGTGGAGATCTGTTGGGGTAGCAGCATCAGAGCCAGGGACTTAAAAAGGCTCAACAACCTGATGAAGAAGGCTGGTCCTGTTCTGGGTACAACTGTGGAACAACTGGAGCTAAGGATGCAAAGAAGGATTCTTCATAAAATAAAATAAAAATATTGACAACCCTGAGCATCCTCTTCATGAGACTATCCTACAGCAACAGAGTATCTTCAGTCTGAGGCTTCTTCAGTTTCGCTGCAACAACGACCTCTACAGGAAATTGTTTCTCCCCATAGACATCATGGTCTACAACAACTCATTGAAAAATGAATTAGTTATCAGCTACAACAACACTTAATTTCTCTCTGGGATCAATCAAGTATTTTTTCAATTTCAATTGAATTGAATTTGAATTGACTGTGCTGAACGAGTTTACAAGCTTTAGCAGCTGAGATGGAAGAGACTCCACATACAACAACCCTTGCACTGGTTCTTCACCAGTTAAAGCTTTATGGGAGAGTGGCTGTTTAACTGTTCTAAACAATAAATAACTGATTTTTTTATTATTGCCCTCCTGAATTCAATTTGTGCTAATAGAATAACCTTCTGGAGCAGCATTATCAGGTTTAAATACAACACTGATGGAGTAATGTTCTTTGGCTCATTAAGGAAAAGCACGCATACAATCTGCAACACTCCACACAGTTTGAATCTCTATCTTTATTAGGACATTACGCTGACTTTCAATCATTGAAGTAACCCCTGGGTAACCTTGAGTCTTCTGGGTACACCTTTGATGATAACCAGACTCTAGCGACAAGCATTTCTTTCTTTTTTTCTTTTTACCTTTTCTTTTAACCTAACATCAGTTTGAAACCTTAGGTCATGGGCTCCTAGAATTATTAACAATCTGTTAATAGTTTTCATCACTATTTCTGTCAATTGTTATTATAATGCAAGACAAACTTTAATTATTTGATGATTAAACCCAAGGGCAGAGAGGCACGTTTTTAGGTTAAGAAACTAATTTTAAAGAATTTTAATGATGATCTAAAGCCAAAATCAGAGGCACAGCAACTCAGAGAGACCTGACGAGACAGAGAGTGGACATGACAAAAATCGAACAAAGACAAACTGAGGAGTTTAAATACACAAGGAAGGCAATCAGGGAGACAATCAGGGAAACTCGGGGCAGCTGGGGAAAAAAAGATGCAGACAATGACAGAGGCAGGCAAAGACACCATACCGTGACACAAAAAAAGTCTAAACTTTGCAGATTGACGGCAGCAACTTTTGTAATACAAAGTTAAATCAGGCAACTTTGAAGGTTTCTACAACATTATTATCATTAACAGGATAAATAGCTCTAGAAAAATATGGAAACTTAAAATAATGTATTATTATTGCCTGTATTAATTGTGGGAACTGGGTCCAGCTATGAAAACAATGAGCCAGTAACCATCTCCAAACCCTTTATCTATAGGCTTCCCTTCGATGTTATCTCAAGTGACTGTGTACACATCTAGACTCCATTCCAAACTATTAACCAGCAGGAGGAGCCCAATAAGGAATTTTCTCCCATCACCTAACATTAATCATTACTATTCAATACCTAATCCTAGACTAGCCAATCCCAAAATTTATTACAGATCCAAATATGTAGTTTCATCCCACTAATCAGTTGGGGGGGGGCCCCCCCCCCCCAAAAAAAAAAAAAAAACACACCAACACACGCGCACACATACAGGTAGGAACCCTCTATACTGGTGTATCTAGACATTTCATTATGCCAAAATTTAACACTATACATCTAAACCTAACTAGTAGAGCTCAGACACTTGTTAAACATTGTGGCAACTACATATATGTGAATGCACAAACACACACACCTACTACTTTTATTCCAACCCTGACATAATGGTCTCAAAACCATGCATCGGATGTGCATTTGGACATTAATAAAGATTCTGTCTCACCCTCAGACAAGCACGCATGCTTTCATAAATGTCCCTGATGCATGTGACAGTCCTGTCAACACCAGAGGCTGGTGAAGGAGGCAGTGCTTTGGAAAATTGTACTTGCTGATTGGCCATCGCCATACCAACAAGGGAGGGCCAGAGTCAGAGACTTTGGAGGAGGAGCTGTGGACTGATTATAAAGCTCTCCCAAGGAGCAGTTTCTGCTCTGCTGAGCTCTCTCCTCTGTGATTCTGCGTCTTTATTTAGTCGTTCCTGTTATCTGGCTGGCGAGCCGACACTCAGCTCTCTATGAAGAGGAAAAAGGGTGGGTGAAAAGGGCGAACTGTCAGACAGAGTTGTTTGTTTTTCCTGCACATTCCACCTCTCCTCCCATCCCTACGACTACCTGGCCGGTTGTCTGTCCATCATTGTTATCCAGCCGCCTGTGTCTTGTGGATCTGTCTCTGCTGTGGGTGACAGCTAGGAGGAAGAGGGGAAACCTGAGCAAAGAGGAAGCTAACCTCCTCCACACCCCAGGAGCCTTCAACTCATCTCTCCATCCAGTCGGCTGTAGATGACCTCTACTCTCCTGTAAGTAATCAGCTTTGGCTGCAGTCGTACCAGGTCACAGTTTTCATCAAAACACGACAGCTCTGAAGACATAGGTCAGGGGGTCGCCAGGCAGAGATGGTTGGGCGTGTTGTGCATCCGCTGGAAGAAGGTTGTTCTACTTTGATTCCTCATTAGCAAGAGGAATTCATTACTATAATGGTGTTGATTTGTAACTTCACAGTTTCCACTTTGCTCCTTCTAGAGTAATGATATTTAGAGGTTGCATGCGATCAATGACTAATAGGTAAAGCAGGTTTGTCAAAATGCAGAGCCTGGTTCTGTCTTTAATAGTAATGGTAACAAGGTCACTGTGTTGGACCACAGAAAGGGTAGCCATTACATAATCGGCAGTGAGTGCAACAGGTACCCATAAGATGATAGATGAGGCAGCATATAGGAAGAAGTCCCAGCCGTCTGCTGTATAAACTGTTTCTTTTCATGAAGGACAAGTTAGTTACCCTCCTTTTCAATCAAATGTTCCACCTACCCATTTCCGTAACACATATCCTGACACAGTCAAACCAGGAGCTCCCTCTAATTCACAGAAATCCATCTGCAGCCACTGCACACACTGTTTACCCATAGGAACCTGTGGGTGTAATTGGGTATCTACAGTAAGGTGTGTGTGTGTGTGGGGGGGGGGGTATACAAGCCCTGCTTCCCTTTTCCATGTTACTGTCATGCAGTGTTGAATCATGCACAGTTTACTCTGCTGCCTTGCTGAAGTGCCGTCGCAAACAATCTTAGAGAGAGAGGGAGGGAGAGAGAGAAATAACACCTACGTTAAGGGTGCTGCATTCTGTAAAGCAACAAGGAAGTTCAGTTATTTGAGTTGATGTGCCTGCCTACCAACACACAGCACCAATGCAGAACATCATACAACTACATTAAATGTACAGATAAAAAGGGAATAAATGCTTTAGGGATTAAATGGAACATTGATTGGGCTTTGGTTCTGTTACATCACACACTGTAAACAGGGTGCAATTGAAAGTGTTTCGATCCAAGGTTAATAACATGAGTGGCACTGACTGCCATAGGCTGTTATTTACTCTACAACTTACTGTTCTGATAAGCAAAGCAAACACAGAGGCAGAAGAAAATGTAACATGGGCATGTTGCAGGAGGTCCTCAGTTTAGAAATATAGACTAAGTAAAAATCCAGCTGATCAGATGAAGGTCTCAGAGATTGAGACTCAAAAGATCTTGTGAACACTGAACACGCCAGAGAGCTCAGGTCAGGTCAAATGGATGAGAAGTTTAACCACATGCTCCATGAATTTATTAGCAATCATAATAATAAAAAATCATCTTTGTCAAGGAAATGTGAAATTAAGCAGTGATTATTACCTGCAGAACAGCAGAGGCAATATATATAAATTTTACAGTTGAATGTGAAAATTAGCTTAATAAACAACAACCTGGTATAACTTAAAGAGCCGGGGTAATGGTAAGCAGGGGTTACATACAGAAATATTTTTGAGGTGTAAGAATCCGTACCCTCATTTTATTAATCTGTACCCTTGTTTTTTTTCTAAGCCATGCATAAAGATTTGGGCATTGTGCAGGACATTTTCCAGAGCTTTAAACTAAATTAAATAGCATTATTCCTGAAACTTGCAAATTAACAACTAAGCAATACTTAAACTCACTAGCGACAAGGTTTTCAACTCAAAGTCAATTTCCAAAAAATTTTATCTTTGTTTTATGCGGCTTGAAGACAAACCAATCGCAACATTTGTAGCATGACTAGAAAATTGCCTTTAAATGGGTCAAAAATCGGATGGTGTAGTCCCAGTTTACCCCTGTGATACAGACACTGATTTGTTTAAACTGCACAGAGTGAAATTTTTAAAGGTAGGTCTAAGAAGTTGTAAGAATAGGTTTCAAAGGGGTCTGAGCTTGTTTACCCGTTAATCTTCACATAATTATGCAAAACATAATTTATTTTTACAAAAACATCTAGAAATTAAAATGTATAATTGTTGTATAATAAAAGAGCGATAATTTTTTTGTGGGTCGTGGTTCCAACTCTTGGTTGGGTGGACACATCTCGCGGGTGGCTGGAGCGGAAACCAAACTCGATGGGGGAACTCATGTTGATGTAACACCGGGAAAACTATTTGACATTTTATCAACTGACATGTCGTTAGTTTGATGTGTTTTGTTGCTTTGGTTGGTGAGCTTGTATACCTATCAGTACACTGGCCTCTTCAGATACTTTCCATAGAGATTCAGTTTTACAACAGTAAGGTTATGCCGCAAGCCTTGAGAAGGCGACAGAGTGCAAATATCCACAAAGTTATGGAGTGTGTCTTTAAATAGAAACTTTAAACTGATTGGAATGTACAGTACAGACCAAATGTTTGGACAGACCTTCTTATTCAATGTTTTTTTCTTTATTTTCATGACTAAATTGTGGATTTTCAATTAAGGGCATCAAAACTATGAATGAACACATAATGTATGGAATTACTGCATGTACTTAAACAAAAAGGGTGAAAGAACTGAATACATGTGTTATATTTTAGATTCCTCAAATTAGCCACCCTTTGCTCTGATTACTGCTTTGCATTCTCTTGAGCTTCAAGAGGTAGTCACCCGAAATGGTTTTCTAACAGTCTTGAAGGAGTTCCCAGAGATGCTTAGTACTTTTTGGCCCTTTTGCCTTCACTCTGCGGTTCAGCTCACCCAAAATCATCTCGATGGGGTTCAGGTCCAGTGACTTTGGAGGCCAGGTTATTTTGCAATTTTTGGAAAAGTATTACATAATTACATATGTGTTCATTCATAGTTTTGATGCCTTCAGTGAGAATCTACAATGTTATTAGTCATGGAAATAAAGAAAACAAACTGAATGAGAAGGTGTGTCCAAACTTTTGGTCTCTACTGTATGTATAATTGAACTGCAATGACTTTTCTTGTAAAGCTTCTTAAGATAATATCTGTTGTGAATCAGTGTCATAAATAAACTGAAAAAAAAGAAAATTACATTAAAATCTATCCATATAAAATGCGTTTAAATTGCATCAGTATTTATGCGGTTATACTTCAACAGTTTATTTCCTTTGGTTCTGTAGTTTGAACTTGACAAATTTTTTATGATTCTAGTGAGATTTACTAAACTCATATTTTGCTGATCACGGTCTATGATTAAAAAAATACACTATGTATTTAAAACTACATACATTTTGAGAGTTTTTTCTGTTGCTATTTTTTGTTTGCATTTCTAACGTCTGTGTCGTGCTAAAATGCACGCCCTCACAACAACAAGCAGCTTGAACAAGGGTGTGAAAGCTGTATGGATGGCACAAGCTTTGTTGAAACTATATTTAGTCGTTCAAATATCTCAAATTTTTAACTAAATAGGTGAGTTTTAGACTTGAATTCCAAAATGTGAAATGATCTTTAAGTATTATTATAAATATATCAGATTTGTTTGCTTTTGATTTACTGCAAAGTTAGACTGTACTATCTAGATGTCTTAAACTTGTTTTTTAGACATCTTGGTATGTAACAAAAGCGCAGCATAATAATATATGAGAAGATTGGTTGGTGACAACAAATTTTACTGTTGCTTAGATCTTGGTTTTACCTTTGTATGCTGCAGTTGAGGCACGGCAAGAGTTTTTACATGAGCAGCTCATTATCATGTGTGTGAATCATCACACAGGCCGAAGCCCACTCTATCATGGTAATGTGAAGATCAACCTGACTGTATTCAACAATAGCCCACTACTGTAACTGAACACAACTTAGAGGTGGACGAACACAGAAAAACATTAAATCAAACTCCCCACATGGAAGGTTGTTGATGTTTCATACTTCTTACAGCTCAGTATACTGGATCTGCTCTGAGGCCACGTCCACACTAAGCCGGATAATGTCTTAAACGTATAATTATTTAGTCTACACCCCCCTATCGTCCACACTAACCCTGCGTTGTTTAAGGTCTGTGGCCGGATAACTATTAGGAGCCGTGTAAATCTTAATTCAACGGCTAAACGAGCTAGTGTGGACAGCTTTCCCGGATAGTGAAAGGAAGTGGCGTCAATGAATGCTGCGTCAATAACAATACGACACTACAGACAAAGACAACAACGAAGAGTAATAAATCGATCTCGTCGTCTGTCCACACCAAAAACTCTCTCTTCTTCTGAGCAGATATTGTTCTCTTCGGTTAACGGGACAAGCAGATATGTACTGTGCTGTAGAGCTTCTTGTATATATTATGTAGGCGCTGGCGTCACATAGATTATACGCGTGTTTTGTGCGTCTTTTCGCGCATGCCAAGTATTTTCACAGGTCGGTATAGGATTGCGCAATCATGGGACCTTAAACGGGCCGTAAATGCTCGTGTTGAGTGGATAACATTAGGCGTCTAACTCCCCGTATAACCTTATCGGCTTAGTGTGGACGTAGCCTTAGATTCCTCAGATTTACATACAGCATAGGCCAAGTTCTTTGAACCCATCAAACGCTAAGTGCATTAAGCAGATAAATTGATGAATGTGCCAGAATTTTCTCCAGCTGGATAGAAACAATACTTAAGTAATGATTTTTGGACCTAAAAAGGAATGATACAGAGTCAGCACAAAGCTTTAATTGATGCAGCTAAAAAACACAGATCTACGGAATGCCAAAAAGGTTTACATTTAAATAAATAAATTAACTCTAAAGATATAAATGTCTACCTGAACATTTTTTTAGACAAATATACATTAATAAAATTGTGAAAAAAACAATTTTATATGAAATTCTGAGTTCAGTAGGATATTTTTTTAATTTTCCCTTAAAAAGTATTATTATGAAACACTATTTAATTTTTTTTTGTAAATAATGGATCAGATATTTTTTTGCCATTTTTATTGAAATCCATCAGTTTTATTCCAAAACATATTTTTCACACTCAGCTTTTATTTCATACTTTTGTTTTTCCCAGTGGATTATTTATTTCAAAAGGACTCTTTTCAACTGAAACATTTCATCTGCAAATCAGGGCTGGCGGGTTGGACCTGAATGCTCATTGGCTGGTGCTATGGCAATATTCGAGGTAATACCTTAACCAACACGGGAGCCTTTTTCCAAGCATGCATGACAAAATCAGTTTGAAAATTGAATTATTGAATGAAGTGTTCTCTACTCCATGATAGTAGGTTGTGACATGCATCCTTTCATGTTGGCATTTGTCCAGTTGGCACATATAGTAAATAAATGCTGATAGCAGTGAAGCAGATGGATTAAAAGCAAGTTGTGCATAATGAGTGATGAAAAAACAACAACAACACTGCAGCACAGTTAATTTTTTAACCACTGTATTGTTTGATTGTCATACACTACTTTATTTACTGTGTTGTTGTCGTACCAGTGTTGTTATTCCCACTTCTACAGTCTCGTTACTTCTGGAAGGTAAGTAGCTTGAATTACTTGGGATGTTGTTTGCATGCTAAGAAATTAGGTTTTTTAACCACCCTACCTGGGTGTGTTCACTCGATTACTAGTAAGCCAGTTCGGTTCAACCTCAGTTGGAATAAAGTGTATACAGGGATTGCAAAAGTCAAAATTTTATTGGACTGAGCCAATAATTTGGTATTCTCTTACTGCATGTAAACCCATCTTACCAGCTAAAAAAAACATTAATCCTCCTTTGAAAAACAACTTAACATCAATCAAATTATATTTAGTGAGCTTAAGTTGTGCCACACATTCACAATTGAAATTAGGTCCTAACTCTGACTAGGTTTTTCTAACAATTAGATATTCTTTGCTCTACAGTACAGACCAAACGTTTGGACACATCAACAGTGAATCAGTCTACAAGAATGGACAGAGCAGACTGTACTTTTTGAGGAAGCTAAGGTCCTTCAAGGTTGCAAATCTTCTACAAGTCTGTTGTGGAGAGTGTCATCTCTTCGCCCATCCTCTGTTGGGGTAGCAGCATCAGAGCCAGGTACTTAAAACAGCTCAACAACCTGATAAAGAAGGCTGGTTCTCTTCTTGGGACACCTGTGGAACAAATAGAGATAATGATGCAAAGAAGGATTCTTCATAAAATTAAATAGAATATGGACAACCCTGAGCATCCTGAAACTATCCTATAGCAACAGAGTATCTTCAGTCAGAGGCCTCCATAGTTTCAGTGCAACACAGACCGCTACAGGAAAATCTTTCTCCCCAAAGCCATCATGGTCTACAACTAGGATTGCCAACCGTCCCTTAAAATATGGAATCGTCCCGTATTTGACCATTAAATGTGCCATCACGTTTTGAAATAATAAGGGACGTTATTTGTTCTGTATTTTCATAAATGTCTATTAGATGGGTCTGTCATAGCTTTATACTGATTTATTCTAACTACGTAGCCTATATAAAAATAAAATAAGAAATCACCCTACATTCAGCAAAACTGTTCTGACGGCGGGATCAAAAGGGACTGCAAATTGTTTGCATTTGCGGCACACGAGTGATGCGCGCTCAGGATTGATCAGGTAGACACACACACAACACACTGGTACCTAACGAAAGCCGTTTGAGCAGGTGCTTCCATGAAGCACATTTAAAAATGTCCCAAAACCGTTTACAGAGATATAGGCTAGACGAGTGGGAAGAGGCCCATCCTTGGCTGGACAGGGTCAGTAAAGACAAACACAAGGCAAATTGTAAACAATGTAGCGAGTGTTCTCAGTCGCACACCGAGAACACTCGCTGCACAGCACAGCAGGCACACAAGAACGCAGATAACACACGTCTGTGAGGCTTATTTAAGCTAAAATATTCAGAATAGATTACATGTATTGTGCATTTTCAAAGATGTCTCATCCATGTGCAATTTCATTTTTGTTGGATTAAGTGTGGAAGATTTTGCTGATGTTTTTTAACATAGTCTATTGGTCAATCAATATAAATGACAACTTAAAGAACAAATCATGGTAACTGATTCATTGTTATGCTAATAAATAGATTAAAATGAAACATGTTTGGATAGGTTTTCTGGCTGTTGAAATTTTATATTTTAGAGAAATAACCAATAAATTGTAAGTGAACGTTGCCTTTATGAATGCCTTTATAAGGCACTTCTCACAGCTTCTGTGTAGACAAATGCCATGATACTGGATCCGCATTAGATCAAGTGAAGATCTCACTGAGATCCAGGTATGCAATCTGAGAGTTTGCATATCTTAAATGTCCTAAATGTCTCCATTTAGTCCTGCTTCCTGTCTTTTCCTCATTGGTTGACCATGACATTGGATCAACCATAACATTGATTGTTGTTCACTATGTGGAAACACTCTTTTATTTTCTTGGGGGTTGGTTAGCCCTTATTACAAAACTTGGTGAAATCAAGTATAAGAAATAAAAAAATGTGTTTGTCTTGTGGGATTTTTTAGAATAATTGTGTTGATGTCAGAAATGTTTGAAAAGAAAATGCATCTTTTATAAAACTGTTGTAAGCACCACAAGTAAATTTTGCAATGAGCCTAAACGAACTCTTGGCCAGTTTTAATATAAAATAACATAACTGAGCAGTTTTTCTTTCCAAAAATTAGAATTGTTCATAAAGCAATTATTTATGTTGTTTTTATGTATTTTTTCATTTCTTTCATAGAACATTTGTATACCAATGATGCACCCTCTTATATTTACTAAACAGCTTATTTTGCCTAAATAACCATCAAAAATAAGACCCAAAAGACCAATATAATGACATGTATCACACAAAGAACATATATTAACATTATATTATATTATCACCCGGTGCATGGACAGATGTTTGTCTTCTACATCATACATCGTTGGCTGAATTAAGCTGTAAAATTAAAATATATGAAACCAAAGAGCTGCAAATTTTGCAGAGGATATTTTCTTCACTCAGTCGCTTCACGCTTCAAAGAATGGCTGCAGGTGGGCGGCCAACCCATTCACAGCTGAGCAGCCCTGCTAATTTCTCTATTCAAATTATTCATCCTACCTAAGGCAGTCACCGTTTTTCAGAAAAAACGGGGGGAAAAGTATTGTTGCTCTTCAGGGAACATTGAAAAAAACAACAGGCAATAATAAGCACTGAAAGCTATTTGATGACTACCTGGGCACCCTCTAGTCCAGAATTTGATTTCCAGTGTGTTTATTGTCAAGCTCTGCAGTGTTTTAGATGCTTTTCAGAAGTGCTTCCAAAAGTGGTTTCCTTACAACTTGCTTTTCAAACTCTCCAGCTGTTATTTTTTGGCCCAACACTCACATTCAATTCAATTTCAATTCACTTTCATTTTTATAGCACCAATTCACAACAAATGTCATCTCAAGGCACTTTACAACAAAAGTTGTTTCAATACAATTACACAAACATTCCAATCAGTTAAAAATTAACTATGTAAGGAATCCCAGTAGATTGCGATGAGTCTTCGGCGTGAGGTTGTGCCTGGATCCTGCAGACGCCAACCACAGCTATTCCTCAGCAATCCCTCATACTGAGCAAGCATGTAGCGACACTGGAGAGGAAAAACTCCCCTTTAACAGGAAGAAACCTCCGGCAGAACCTGGCTCAGTACAAGCGGTCATCTGCCACGACCGTCTGGGGGTCTGGGAAGACAGAGAAGAGAAAGCATGGAGGATGCTCGTTGAATTTGAGCATCATCTGGACCAATGTTCCACATCCAGCAGGGGACATTGTAGTTGAGCAGGGTACCAGACCATGTGGAGCTTATATAGGGAGAAAAATACTGAGAGAAAACTGGGTTAACAATCACAATAACAGCAGAGAAAATATCTCTGGAGAGTGGTAGAAGAAAAAAGTAGAAGAGAGAAGAAAAGTGGTCAGTCTGCCCTCCAACAAGCCTATAGCAGCATAACTAAAAAAATAGCTCAGGATAACCTAAGCCAATAACCATAAGCTTTATCAAAAAGGAAGGTTTTAAGCCTAGTCTTGAAAACAGACAGAGTATACGCTCTAGGACTAAAACTGGGAGCTGGGTCCACAGGAGAGGAGCCTGATAACTAAAAGATCTGCCTCCCATTCTACTTGAAGAAATCCTAGGAACTACCAGTAGACCTGCATTCTGAGAAGGAAGTGCTCTGTTAGGAACATATGGAACAATCAGATCTCTGATGTACGATAGAGGTTGATTATTAGGGGCTTTATAAGAAAAGAGGATGATCTTAAACTCTATTCTGGATTTAACAGGGAGCCAGTGGAAGGAAGCCAAAACAGGAGAAATGTGATCTCTCTTTTTATATTCATCAGAGCAGTTGCTGCAGCATTTTGGATCAACTGAAGGCTTTTAATTGCATTTAGTGGACTTCCTGATAATAAGGAATTACAGCAGTCCAGCCATGAAGTAACAAATGCACGGACTAGTTTCTCTGCATCACTCCTGGACAGGATGTTTCTGATTTAAGCAATATAATAATAATAAAAACCTGTTCAGTGGTAGAGTAATTGGCTTGGAATCGGAGGGTCGTAGGTTCATTTCCAGCTTCCTCCAGTCACATGTTGGCACTTAACCCGAAAAATTGTTGGCTATTGGTGTATGAAAGGTGTGAATGGGTGAATGTGGCTTCAATGTAAAGTGCTTTGAGTGGTCAGTAGTGACTAGAAAAGCGCTGTATAAGTTCAGTCAATTTACCATGTCTTGGTCAAAAATTACACCGAGGTTATTTACATTATTACCAGAGGCCAAAAAAATGCCATCCAGATGAAGCGATTGATTTAGCAGTTTCCTTTTTAAAGGTTCTGATCCGAAGACAACAACTTCTGTCTTGTCTGAATATTAAAGTAGAAAATTCAGTCATCCAGGCTTTTATGTCTTCCAGACATGCTTGTAATCTACCTAACTGATTGGTTTAATCAGGTTTTATGGATAAATATACTTGTGTATCATCAGCATAACTGTGGAAATTCATTCCATGTTAATGATAATTATTTTACCAATAGGAAGCATATATGTAGTAAAGAGAATTGGTCCAAGCACAGAACCCTGTGGTACTCCACAGGTAACCCTTGAGTGTGAAGAAGATTTATCTTTAACATGAACAAACTGGAATCTGTCTGACAGATATGAGTTAAACCAGCCTAGTGCTCTACCCTTGATCCCTACATGTTCAAGCCTTTCTAAGAGAATATTATGATCGACTGTGTCAAAAGCAGCACTGAGATCTAACAAGACCAGAACAATCACACATCCATTATCAGAGGCCATTAGAATATCATTAGTAACTTTTACCAGTGTTGTTTCAGTGCTTTGATGAGCTCTAAAATCTGACTGAAATTCTTCCAACAGGTTGTTGCTGTTTAGATGCTCACATACTTGATTAGCAACTATTTTCTCAAGAATTTTGGATAAAAAAGGAAGGTTAGATAAAGGTCTGTAGATAGCTAAATGATCTTGATCCAGGGAGGGTTTCTTAAGTAAAGGTTTAATAAGAGCAACCTTAAATTCATGAGACACATATCAATTTATTAAAGATAGATTCATCATGTCTAGAATAGGGCCAGTAACCAGAGGGAACACTTCCTTAAATAATTTGGTTACAAGTTGAGGGTTTAGATGAAGCTAATATTTGTGATAATTCCGAAAATTCAACATGATCAAAACGGTACAGACATAAACATGGTTCTACAGTTCTCTCTGATACTGCCTCATTTACTGAATGAGAGTTAATCAAGTTTGGGAAAATGCCAATGATTTTATTTTTAATATAATTCCTTTTATTTATGAAGAATCCCGTAAAGTCACCTACCACATGAAGGCACCTTCATTATGTACTGTACATAATGTGGTATATTTACAGTAATATGGTGAGCTAGGCTGTTATATGAATAAAACTCACCTTGCAGAAACATGACCTGAGGTAAACTCTAAAAGGAATGCTTTCACTTCGACACAAATAGGAAAATGCTGGTTTATGTCATCTACCTACAAAACTGCTATACATTACTAAGTTTGCAGCACTGTTGCCTTCTGGGACAAAGAGTATCCATCATTAAATACACTGTATATACATGTCTTAAATTGAGTAAATACACTGAGTGTTTAGAATATTATATAGTCAATCCAAACTTTTGTCAAATGGAATTAAAAGGTCAATGTTGCAACCTAAACCTACTTAATTGTACAACTAGTTATTCCCTCTTTTCATTTAGCAATAGGTTGATACATTCACCTCCATTTCCCACACAAATGCAGCCATGTTGTGTTCACAGTCTATGGAGCCAAGCAGGGGTCAGGTGCAGTAATAATTTTTGAGAGGTAAGAATCTGTACCCTCGGTTTACTAAACCGTGCGCACGGATTACGGATCCGTACATAGAAAAACAGATGTGGAATATTTTAACAGTGCACTTGTGCTCCATTTGCTATTTTCATACAATCAGTATACAAACTGATATTCCACTATCTTAAACAGTTTCTTTGGCCCTGTCCCAATACCCGCACTTGCACCCTTGTGCACTTATGTTGCGCGTTCCCGTTGAGGGGCGCAAGTGCGTAGGATGTCCCGATTCTCTAGCGTGGAGAATCCAGCCCCTGCCCCTAGCCTCTTTTGCGCCACAAATTCATAAATGGGCTCAACTTAAACATGTGATTCAGTATAAGCCTGCTGTTGAGTTTACTCAGAAATGATTTGCAGCTGGTTGCTTTAGAGTTTGCTCAACTACTCATCCTGACTCCATTAACTTTATAGGGGAACACGTTTATGGATTGATATGGTTACATGCATAGCAGAAGCAGGATGTGAACCTATGACCCTCTGATTACAAACCAACTACTCTACCCACCAAGCAACAGTCACCCACAGATGGTTGTGATGGTTTAAGTCCCATTTGGACGGGGGTTGGGTAGGGTGATAAGGTTAGGAGCAGCATATTTCCAGGGGGGAGATTTGAGTGGCATCCAAGGTCACAGGGAGTCAATTCATGTTGATAAGATCGCAGGCTGAGATTGTTCACGCCATAGAGTTTCTATCAGCAGCTCCATTTACTCTCAAAACAGCTAAATTTTAGATGAATTTCCATCCAGCTGGGCTGAAAGTTTCTCCAAGTTGGACTCCGAGTCATTGTCATTCTGCAAATCAGTTTATTCAGCGCATAAGTCTGAGAGATTCCAGCCCTAAACATCACCTCTTGCTGGTCTCTCAGCTTCCCAATCTCTACTGAAACCTGTTGAAATTTCCAATATGCCATGAATCCATCCATTCCAAACAGTAGAAATCCAGAAACGATGATCCTAATTATTAAAATATTATTAACCAGATTCATTTTTATCACAATAAATGCATGCACAGAATACTGCCCTGTTTATCGCAAATTCTGTCTGCACCACGTTCAGTTCTCCTCACTAAACACAATGGTAGATCCAACTGCATCAGGATGGTGATGCAGCACCAAGACAAAGTTCAAATGTCCGTGTGCTGAAATGACAAATGAGTATCTCATTATTGACGTGTTGGCTTTGAGGTGATATGATTAAGTTAATTAGTTCTTAGTGGGAACTTTCCTTACTCTTTTCCATCCGCTTCAGATGTTGGCTCTGTCTTATCTTTTAAGTGTTTTCTTATGGGAAAATGGTAAATTGTGACAATTGATTATTAAGTCTGTATTACATTTGATTTATGTGATGTTTGATGTTAGATGTCAGATGTTAGAATTTTTCATATATTTTGGTTCGCTCTACCTTAGTTGTATTTGATTTTATAGGAGACCACACAGCCATTCATCTACCACCTCACATTTATATTATCCGAACATGTATCAGCATCTGTGTGGACATAATAAAGAGCAGAAGAAATATTCTGCCTTTTCTCTGATCCATATCTTCTCATACCCTGAATGGTCTTAAAGGGAGATTCTGTTTTTTTTTGTTTTTCAACCTGGAGCTTATTTTTAGCACAGTTCATATTTTCTTACTCACCCTGAGAATTTTGAAGACGTTCAGCAGTATTTATTTTCACTTCTCTGGGCCGGACAAATTCTGCTTGTAATAAGTTTTAACCTGCCCAAAATGCAGTCTAATGTTTATATTCTCCTTGTACTTAGGAATGTCTTTGGAATTTCTTCTTGATTCTCTTTGGGGCCAATTACAACTCATTCATTGGGCAGGAACACCGCTATGGATGGAAAAAAAGCAAAAAGAAACAAAGAACAGCCCACAGATAAGCTGCCAGACGGCGCCTCCAGCTTCAAACAGCCTCCGAGAGTCTCAAAACAAAGTTTGCCAAAGGTCAGCGCATCAGCTCAGCATGTTGATAATAATAGACCATTAGACAGGGCATCCAGTCTCTCACAGACCTCTAACAACGACAATGATGACTCTGCAAAACTCGGCTCACCGATAGAATTCTGCAAAAAAATACAGGAACAATTTATTAAAGGAACTCAGTTAACTTCAAGATTCTCAATCAGGTCTATTGAACATGATTACTCTCCCCTCCCACCACTGGTAGTTGTTGAAGTTTTAGGTTGCCAGACATAACTCCAAGAAAACTCCCCCACCAGCACATGTCTGGTTACCGATAAAATATAATTCCTGTGACATCT
Organism: Apricaphanius iberus; assembly: GCA_028564705.1. Taxonomy (NCBI): domain Eukaryota; kingdom Metazoa; phylum Chordata; class Actinopteri; order Cyprinodontiformes; family Aphaniidae; genus Apricaphanius; species Apricaphanius iberus. The sequence continues at coordinate 481,466 of JAPXFQ010001051.1, read as the reverse complement.
CCGTAGTGGATGTTACATTATCTGACCACTTCTGCATCTTCTTTGAAAGCATGATCCCTTGTTGACAGCTCTGCTGAAATATTTAAACAAATTTACTGCTCTACGAAAAATGTATGATTTCAAAATACGAAATCAATCACATTTTGATGAAATTATTAAACAGCTGAACTCCTCCTCCTGCTGCCTCGATATGTTACCCACACCTTTTTTAAAGAAATTTCTCGCTGTCATTACGTCCAATCTGATGCAAATAGTTAATTTGGCCGCGTGGAGCCGTGCGGATCTTGTGGATGGGTCTAAGCATACTAATAGTCCCCATTCACTTAGGGCTGGTTACAAAATGCTTTTTTCTCACTAATCTATCTCTGGGGAATATGACAGCAGAGACATGTTTTAGTTAGGGATGGAATATCCCTTTAACAAACATCTAAAAATAAAATAACATGAAAAATAACAACTGGTCTATCAGATGTCTAACCACAAGCTTCCCTTTGTTCTTTCCCAGAACCATTTCTGCAGGTTTCGCAGTATTGGCCTGTATTCTCCAGGCATTAATTGCCCTGGCATCAGATTTTGTTCATATATTTATAACATATATAGATGGCCTGCTTGACATATACTGCTTGAAAGGGGAACATTACCCCTCTTCCACTGTGACATTTGGACTTGGAGTGTGGAGTGTCAGACACTCCACCCACTCGCCCCAAACTTATCTTATTGATGCCAGTTTGTCTTATTGATTATGGCCTGGTCTTAGATCCTGGATGTGAAATCAAATCGCCAGGGAAAATGTCTATATAGCTAAATGTTGGAGTGGAAGCCCAAACAATCTTCCAACCAAACTCTGCATCCCATAAACAGCTGGTTGACGTGTTTCTGGAACTGCACACAACAGTTCAAATCAAAACACCCATGTATGCATTGATGTCTCTCTGGGTTAGCAACCGCCAAAGGTCTTCGTAAATTTGTTTCCCCTCCAAGTTGCTCATGTTTCAGGAACAGTCAAGAACAATTTCAGGCACAATATTATGTTGTCTGCCAGGCATATGCTCTGATGGGAGCTTCAGCTGAAAGCTGACAATTCTCTGGTGGAAATGAAGACCAGGATAAGTTCCCATTCTTTGACTTAAATTGGCAGCAACCTCAGCATGTCTGTCCTCTTCATCACTTGATTCTTCTTTATCAGTTATTACTGGGTCTGTCATCTTTGTTTTCTGACACTTTCTCTTCAAACCCTTCCTCAATATTATTTTCCTGGTTTCTCTCCTTGTCAGTGTGCTGAACATCAAATATATAATCAAGAACCTCACCTACTGTATATTGACATGGTCCTGCCATACATTGAAGTGCAAGAAAAGCATAATACATTTTACATATTATATATAGGAAAGGTTCATAAATATTGTTTTTTGTGTGTGTATGTGTATGTGAGGATCTAAACAGCAACAACCTGTTTGAGGAATTTCAGTCAGGTTTTAGAGCTCATCATAGCACTGAAACATCACTGGTAAAAGTTACTAATGATATTCTAATGGCCTCTGATAATGGATTTGTGACTGTTCTGGTCTTGTTAGATCTCAGTGCTGCTTTTGATACAGTCGATCATAATATTCTCTTAGAAAGGCACGAACATGTAGGGATAAAGGGAACAGCACTAGGTTGGTTTAAATCATGTCCAACATATTCCAGGTTGTTCATGTCAATGATAAATTATCTTCACACTCAAGGTTTACTTGTGGAGTACCACAGGGTTCTGTGCTTAGACCGATTCTCTCTATTATATGTATGCTTCGAATTGTAAAATAATTAGACAACATAGTATGGATTTCCACAGTTATCTGATGACAATTATATTTATCCATAAAACCTGATGAAACCAATCAGTTAGGTAGATTACAAGCATGTCTGGAAGACATAAAAAGTTGGATGACTCTGAATTTTCTGCTCCTAAATTCAGACAAGACAGAGGTTGTTGTCTTTGGACCGGAACCTTTAAAAGGGAAACTGCTAGGTCAATCACTTCATCTGGATGGCATTAATTTGGCCTCTGGTAATAATGTAAAGAACCTTGGTGTTATTTTTGGCCAAGACATGACATTTAAATCTCATATTAAACAGGTTTCTAGGATTTCTTTCTTTCACCTCCGGAATTTTCTCCTGTTTTGGCATCTCTCCACTGGCTCCCTGTTAAATCCAGAATAGAGTTTAAGATCCTCCTCCTTACGTATAAAGCCCTTAATAATCAAGCTCCATCATACATCAGAAATCTGATTGTTCCATATGTTCCTAACAGAGCACTTCCGTTCTCAGAATGCAGGTCTACTGGTAGTCCTAGGATTTCAAAAAGTAGAATAGGAGGCAGATCTTTTAGTTATCAGGCTCCTCTCCTGTGGAACCAGTTCACAGTTTTAGCTCGTGAGGCAGACACTCTGTCTGTCTTTAAGACTAGGCTTAAAACCTTCCTTTTTGATAAAGCTTATAGTTACTTATATAGACACTAGACCTTATAATCCCTCTCCTATTTCTAACAGTAATGTATTAATTTACCAGAATAAAATGATTAGAGAATTGAACAAATGTTGAATCATGAATCAGGACAGAAAAAGATTTACACCAGGTTTTAAGGCTAGAAAGTGATGGACAAAGATAATGCCAGAGTCTTCGGAAGAGCGGGCCTTTATCTACTCCAGTTATATCACTTACCAAATATATTATCTCTCTAATACATCGATTCTGGAGAGGGTTCAGTCCCATGAGCAAGGAGAGATGCATAAACATTACAATACTTACCCATTTATCTCCTTCTTTCCTCCTGGATTTCCAGACAGGGAGTAGAAGGAGATGGAGTGTTCAGTTTAGGGCTGATTAGGAAGAGCACAGCGAGTCTGAAGCGTGGCTTTGCTCCTGAACTTAAGTTAACTTTGTTAACTACTTTATTGGCAGTGTTTGGTGGTATTTGTCTGTGCACCGTGATAGAGATGGAGGTGCACCAGAATAAGTTGTCGGACACCAAAGTAATGTTGCTGCTCTCTATCTGTTCAAGTGATTTAGAAAATTGCCAACCTTGTGGTTATGTGGTATAAGTGACACAAGGATTACAAAATATTTTTTCTCTCTAGGGGTTAAACGTGCACATTTAATATGTGGTTTAAAATTAATCAGGCCCATATTGCTGTACGATACTGCATAATTTAGTATTGATCCGATTCCAAGTAAATACAGGGCTAGTATTGCCATTTACAATCTCTGTCCTGACCTCATCCATCTCTGTCTGGTTCGGATCCGTCACCAGGCAAGACAAGGACAGACTGCAGAGAACAGTCAGGACTGCAGAGAGGATCATAGGAACCGATCTTCCCTCCATTCAGGACCTATTCCGGGCCAGGGTCAGGAAGCGGGCCAGGAAAATCACCTCTGACCCCTCACACCCTGGCCACAATCTGTTTAGGCTCCTCCCCTCAGGTCGGCGTTACAGAGCGTTGTACGCCAAAACCACCCGACACAAAAACAGTTTTTTCCCCCAGGCTGTCGCTCTGACGAACTCTGTCTAGTCACAGTGTGTGAGTGCACTCACATAACAATAAACTATAACTCTGCACTTCTGTACATACTCACTGTAAAATAACCCCGGCTTGGTGTATATATTATCCTTTATTATTTACGATCTGATATTTATTTGTATTTTTACTTATTTTTGTTCTTATTTTTCTTTTTTTTCTTTTTTTATTTCACTTATTCAAGTTCTGTACTGGAGAAAAAAGTTTGCCGGAGTCAAATTCCTTGTATGTGACATACTTGGCCAATAAACTGATTCTGATTCTGATTCTGATTCTGAATACTTTTAGTACTATCATAGAGATTTGTGTAATTTATTAAGTGAATGTATCATCACTTTGAAAATTTGTTTAAAAACTTGAATATTCATGATTATTTTGTAAGTTTCCCTTTAATAGATAATGTATATGATGATGATAGTAATAATAATGTAATATAATAATAAGCATAGGAATACTTATGTTGTTTTGACAGTTAATACAAAAGCTTTATGCAGCCATTTTCATATTTCAGGATTGAGGCAAAGCTATGAATTTTGTGTAAGTAGCAGCATATCTATTTTTTTCAATTACAGTGAAAAATATACTTTTATTTGGAGTGGTTGAATATATTCCCTATATGACTGTCTGAATAGTAGTAGTAATAATATACTAAATTATTGCTACAAATTACACTGAAAAATGTCATTAGCCTATCATTAAATCTTGTTTTCAATTCACTATAAGCTACCTGGATATTGTTGCTGATGCTGAAACGCCTCTAAAAGGGGCCGCTGTCTTGGTGCTGGGGAGCTGCGTTCCCTCTCTTCTTCCTTCTTTTGGCTCAGTTGCAGCTCAGAGTTTTGGTTGGGGTGTGTTTTAATATGCTTGTACAGGGTTGTGGTGTTGCTACAGTACTGTATTTGTTTCCTGCAAACATTACAGGTTGAAGTGGTTTGGTCAAGGACTGTAAAATAGCTCCATACGGTGCTCCTTTATCGCTCTGCATTCGCTTGCTCACCTCGGCTCGCCTCGCACTTTAGTAGAGTTGTGTTCATTATGGTGAATTAGATACCAAATATTATTAAAATGATCACAAAACTAAAAATTCAAGCAAAAAATTAACATTTTCTGTGAAATTATTGCAGTTTCCACATTTTAAGTACCAGTTCATGCTATCCATTATCTTTAACCGATTACATATAAGACTACATTAGAATAGTACCAGGCTGATACTGGTATTGGTACATCCCTAATTTGAATAAAAATAGGTTGATGGGCCAGTCTGAGGCATGAAACTCCAGGGCTAAAAATGAGTCCCATTCCGGTCCTAGTGATAGTTGTCCCACTTAAAAAAAGAGGTCTGTAATGTCTATATTTTTTTACCCTTCAACTTTGAGAGGCAGAATGTAAATAAAAATCTAGGTAATCGCATTGTAATTTTTAAAAATAATTTATTTGTACAATAGGGGAGAAAGTAAGTACTTGGTCGATAACAAAAGTTCAACTCAATAGTTTGTAATGTAACATTGGCTGGCAAAAACAGAAGTCAAATGTTTCCTGTAGTTCTTCACCAGTTTTCTACACACTGTACCTGGTATTTTGGCCTATTCTTCCATGCAGATCTTCTCTAAAGCTGGTATGTCTTGAGGCTGTCTTTGGTCACAGACCTTCAAACTCCTCCACAGATTCTCTATTGGATTGAGGTCTGGAAGATCCAGCCAAGATTCCTCTTCACTGTTCTCACTGATGGAAGGAATTTTTGAACCAACTCTCACGATACATGGCCCAAATCATCATTTACTTAATACAGATCTGTTGTCCTGTCCCTTTTACAGAAAAGCAGCTGCAAAAAAATTTTGTTTCCACCCCCATGCTTCAGTGGCTGTGGTGTTCTATAGATGCAACTCAGCATCCTTCCCTTCCAAGCAAGTTCATTAACAAAAAGTTATGTTTGTGTTTCATCTGACCACATGACTTTCTTCCAGTCCTCCTCTGGATAATCCAGATTGTCTCTTGCAAATTTTACAGGGTCCTGAACTTGTGCAGCAGAGGAACTTTTTGAGTGCAGCGGGATTTAAATCCATGTCATGTGCATGTTACTGTGTGACTTTTAGCTCACCATTCTGAGGATCAATTGTACGCCACAAGAGCCATTTTCATAAAACACCCCATGCCAGGATATTGGGGTTATATTCTCAACACAGTGTCTTATGAAGATTGTGCATCCGTGCCGGCAAGCTTTGTAGTAATATTACCGCAATATTCCCACAATGCTGGTTTTATGCATGAAGAACACGTCTTGCCGCTGCAGAGGTCGATGTCATGATGTTGTGGGGAATGTGTGCTGACTTTCAGCCGGCAACAGCACATGTATGTAAAATCAAAATAAACATGGGGAGTTCATTTAGCATTTGTAAATTACATCAGCTGAGATTGCAAGCTGGATTGATGCAGAGGTCTAGGAGCTTCTGGATTCTTAGAGCTGAAAAGCAGTTCACCAGACAGTTCACAGGGCTTGTGAAGGACAGCCTTTGGAGCGACTTGCAAAAAGACTAGAGCAAGCACGGCTTCAATCACTGGTGTGGGGGTGGGGGGGAAGTCATATTCAACTATTTTTATCTGTTCACCACAAATTCTTCTGTCTAAATATTTATACTCAACACTGTATGTCAACAGCCCCGACAGCACCCCCATACCCCCCTTTATCTGAGCATGGGGTAATCTTTAGTGAAAAACACCTGATCACAGTAAATTGATGCCACAGGCTAACCACCTATGAATAACCAAAAGGCTCACTCATGCTGTCATTAATGCTGGTATTGACGGCAGTATTGTCTTTTGAAACAGGCTTGGGTGAGATATCACAAGTAGCCCCAGTTTTAGGGAGATAGTGACTTTGTATTTAATCCATTCTCTACTAATTGCTCCAACAGTTGAGGTCTTCTTTCTAAGCTGCTTTCCTGTTGTAGGTTGACTTACCCTAGTCTTATGCAGGTGTACAATCTAGAAGAGCAAAACAGATACATGTATGGTGGCCAAGAAGGGTGGACAAAATGCTTAATCCATAATAGAGACTATGGTAGCAAGTGTATTGTAAATTCCATTTTAGCATAAATTCTATTTTACCATTACTTCTATTGTGGCTTTTCTATTTTGCCAAACCTTCTGGGCCACCATAGGAATTATCTTTGACAATCTCTACTGTGCAGAGGTACTCGTTGTCTAAAAACCCAACACAGTTTTTTTTATGCTAAAAAATAGTAAACAAAGGAAACAGACATAGTTGAACAAAGAAGGGGTTTAGCACCAATAATAACATTGCTGTTGATGTTGCATTATTATTGATCTCCTTACACTGATAATTGCAAATGAACAAATGGAAGTGGTCCCCTTACGGATTGTCTAGATATATTCATTCATATGCTTCAATCATAAGAAGTGTTGCTGTCAGTTGAAATGTTATTATGTAAGATGTAGCAAATCCTTAATGAAGATGAATGGTTATGATTTTAAATTGAGGAGCCCCCAACTTCAATGAATGTTCACCTTGACACATCCTGTCTACATCTGGGTTTGGAATACTGTTATCGCATTGATTGAAAATAAGGTACAAGAAATGCAGCACTGTAGATAAGGATCAATTTACTCTATTTCTTTTCATTGCATTATATGTATCACGAAATAGAACACATGTTAATGTTGGACATATTTAACCTGTGTAAATAGAAAATGGAATAATTAAATAATGAGTTTATTTCTGACTGCAAAAAAAAAAGAATTTAAACCAAGAATTAATTTGTATTTACCACATTTGTTTGGTTAAATGTCACTAGTAAGTCCTATTTTTAACCAAAAAGGACACAGAAGCCTATCTATCATTCCTTATAAAACATTTAGATGATCGTCAGAACTTTTGGAAACATGTTGCTTCTTAAAACAAAAACAGGAGAAATCATAATGGGGCAAATACCGTACTTTTTCACAGCACTGTACAGTGATGCCAGTAACGTGTAACCTAGTAGCGCATTACTCCTACTTTTTCAGTATGACTAATCTAACGCGTTACTATATTATATACCAGTAATCAGATTAAAATTACTTGTTCAAGAAACTTGCATTACTATTTTTTAAATTTTCTTAAGCAAAAATATACATTTTGTACATGGTGCCAAATGCATTAGGAAAACAAGCAACAATAGCGGTAAATATGATCTTACATACCTTCAACAACACTGCTGCCGTTGTTTTCTGTTGTAATCCGAAACAACTGATTATCTCTTTTATGGTCGTCATGTTTTTTTTAACCTGCATCTGTGAGTCTGAGTTTTGTACTCTGTAACTGTCCCCAAGTGGAACTCTCGAATAGTACGTGCTCATGACACGTCTTATTGCTTTATAGTTTCTGGTGTCAACATGAGGTTAAAAAGCAAGTATATTTACAGCCTTACTGATAAAATGCATTTTAAAGAAAGTGAGTATTGTGCAAAACTGGTTATTGTGTTTATGTTGAGGCAGTGGGGAGGGTTATTGGGAGTTGCTGAAAGTAACTAATAAAGTAACTTGTAATCTAGCATAGTTACTTTTAAAATAAAGTAATCAGTAAAGTAACTAAGTTACTTTGGGAAGGAGTAATCAGTAGTCAGTAATCATATTACTTTTTTGAAAGTAACTGTGGCAACACTAGCACTGTATACGGCCACTTTGTTAAAGGTGTCTTTTAATAAATCCTGGATGGGTTGTAGGTCTCAGTGTTCACACACAGATGATCTATGATGATTTTGACCACCTTACTAGGGTCATTACATTGCCAGAGGTATATGTCGAATTCTCATCAGCCAGAGTGATTCACAGTTATATATGCATACATCTGTACTCTCTGGCCTATATCTTGATGCACCATTTCAGTGTGCTATCTTATGTTCTGACTGTGCCCACTGACCTGCATAAAACCATCTGAACAAGTCTGAAATCTTTTTCATCAACTGGCCCCATTCTAAGTGAGCGCACACAAGAGTCGTTGTGGGGTTTAACTCAGATGGAGCCAACATAAGCCTTTCACCCAATGGCATATGGCTTTATGCCTGAACAAAACATACTCAGCCTCATCTCCCCTGAGGCAGCTAGGTAGTGGATTTGATCCCTGACCGAATTAATATTTCCCTAGCAGTGTGCTGTTTAAGTGTGTACCCACGTTAATCTGGGTAATTAGGGATAACATGCTAAATGTCAGTTTTTTGCAGTCTTTGTTCAAAAAAGGCTATTTTACGGACAATGACATGCACATTAACAATGAGATTAAAGTTTAAGGAGGCAAAATTGGTCAATTGTTTTCTCACAAGGACCCAAACCATTCCTGCCTGCTCTGCTTTAAAAACTGACTGTCTTCGTCCACACTCTGATCTGCATCTAGACTGAAACAAACAAATTATAAATCCAGGATTTATGCTTTCCTAAATGTACCTTCAAACTGTTAAGGCAGTAAAAGAAAGTGCATTTTGTCAGTATGAGTGGAGCTTCTGTAAATCCTCCATTAGGAAAATCTTCCATAGAGCAAGATGCACAGTTACAGTTACTACAATTTGTTGCCAGAATGTGCAGTCTGAGAAACCTTTACAACTAGGGGCTGGAGTCCAGCACTTTTAGATGTGTCCCTGTCTGGTCCAAATCACCTGCGTCAAATGACTAAATTTCTTCTGTAGCAAGCAGTCGAGTTCAGCTAGTGAGCTAAATATTTGAGACAGGTGATTTGAGGCAAAGAGAGCTTAAAGATGCAAAAACTCAGCCCACAAGAAATTGAGCATTCAAATGTGTAATGTTTAGGTAAAGTGTTTTTAGAACAATTATTTTGTTAAAACACAACTAAGTATGTTGGAGCAGAGATGACTGTTTAAGAGGAGCAAAACTTAACTTTTGCATAAAATTGGTGTCATTTTTTATTTCAAAAATACATAGGCTAATGTAAGCTTTTTAAAATCTTGTGTTTTTTTCTATCAGACTGTTGAAAGAGTGTGTATATATTGGCTTTTGGAACAAAAGCTGAAATGTAGAGAAAACTAAAGCTAATTTTAAAGGGCACTAGCTTCAGCTTGCTTATTTCTCTACATTTGGTTGCTATGAATTATCACAGCCTCTAAGTATCTGTAAATTGTATTAAAAGTGTTTGGATTTTACAGTATCTTGTTGGACTTTATGTACAGTTTTATTTATATCCCTTAGTCTTGTGTGTAAATCAAGACATTTTATTAATCAAGTTAATCAAATCCATTAAATATAGGTTAAATTGGCTGTCAAATTAAAAATGCCATCCTTTTCACTTGGGAGTTGTAAATACATTCATCAAAATGATGATTCCTTATCAATAGTCTTTCTGGACTTTTTACCTTAATTAAGTGCGGGACCTTTGTAGATACAGTTTGAGTATCTCTGGTTAAAACTATTGTACGCACCAGATATGACAATGTGTGTTTTAATCCTGATGTTCATTGTATCTAGCTTGACAATCTTATTTAAAATTAAGAGAGAAAATTAATCTCAAATTTTCTCTGTTGGGTCGACCAAGCTTCTCTGGGTGTTTTGTAATCTATTATCATTTGACTGATAACGTTAAAAAAGAAAAATCAAGTTAGTCTTTAAAAAAAGAGAAAAGGAAGAAATTCACAATGTGTGGCCAATTTAAAAAAATCACAGCCCATGTTTGTGTACACAGCCGGCAAAAATGCATTATGCAATCCAAATATGCAGTCCTAGAGATGTCAAATAACTACAAACAAAACCATGCAATAATTATTGTGATAAAGTAAAGGATCAATGTTTTGGATTCTTCTTAGTCTAAATTTCTCAAATGTCAAAAATATCTTTATTTGTTTACAAAGTTAGTCACTTTCATGGTTTGCACAAGTTTTGACGGCATAACATTTTTTTATCTCGCTTTCAAGTGACTGATATAAAAGGGTATAGGGTATATATAGCATTTCAATGTTATACATTAAAAATAGAATATCTTATACATATAATATATACATATAACACTCATTTTTAGTGTCAGCCCATTCCAAAAATGCCTGATTCAGATCTCCCAGTCTGCTCTGCTGTCAATTTGACTGTGAAGCCTTTGCAATCCACTCCGCTGTAGAGAAGCTGCTTCTTCAAGACTACACAAACAGACTAAAAACTGCTGAAGTTAGACGTGACTAACAGAAACCACCAAAGATCATGAAACCACATCCATGAGACGGCATTGTGATCCCAGTGTGATGCTTCTCAAAGCAGAAGCAGTACTGATAACTACAACCTGAACTAATAGCTTTAGTTTAAAATTATTAACTTTTGGCCAGTTCCCACATTAATCTTTAGAGTATATTTCCATTGAGAAGCTCCAATGATTAGCTCTTGTGAATTAACCCAGCGGCTGACCTTATTTTTTACTCAGACAGTTGATACCCCTCATAGGGATTCATGAAAAGCCGGACGAGTGGGGGTGTTCGACAAACAGAGATCAAAGATGATTTTTAAAACAAAAGGGGAGTGGAACCACAAGCATAAAATAATAAAGTAAAATGTGTATCTGTGTGTATGTTCATGGTGTGCTTTGTTAAAAAGTATCATGATCATAATGTCAAAAATGAACCTTATCTGTTTGAAGACCATCTCAGCAAGAGCACAACATTTTAAAGCAGATGGAACAGTCCAGATCCTTCCGCTGTATCGCACAGTGGCTGCTTGTTGTCTGGAAGATGAATGGAGCGCCGGACCAGCATCTCCATCTCAACTCATTCACATAAACATTGTCAACTGCAACAAGGAACCTTCTTAGTTGTGACCCTTGCAATGAAGCTGATTTGCATGCTAATATAATGGATAAACTTCACATGAGTAATTCAAGAGTAATTACGATAAGTACGTTTAAAAGAAGAAGCTTGAAAATCTGACTACATAATGTCTGTTGATAAAATCAGATTCAGGTTGGTTGTTCTTTTCTGTTTTGTGAGATATTTCTGTGTGGGACTTTATTATTAAACGAAATGCCTTGTTCAGATCAAGTACATATAAGGTCAGAAGGTGATGATATTATCTCTACTCTCCTTGGTTGCACAAAAAAACAGTCTGTGACATAAAAACCAAAGCCTTCCTTGTTTTTCAAGACAAAAGTTAAGGGGCAAATTCACAAAGGTAACTGTGGAAGCTGTATTTATTCTTAGACTGCATAGAATAAAAGATCCACTTATTAAAATTAGTTACATTAAATTTCCATGATGCAAGCATTACCGCAAACATTTACATATATTGATGTAACATACAGATAATTTAACATGTTAAATTTGCCTGAATCTGTGCTGGGACATGACATACATATGATGTGCTGGTAGGCAGAGGTGTGGACTTGACTCACGTGACTTTGATTTGAGTCAGACTCAAGTCATTAATTTTGTGACTTGAGACTTGACTTTAAAAAAAGTTAAAAGACTATGACTTGACTTGGACTTCGACACCAATGACTTGGGACATGACTCTGACTTTAACTTATTTACTTGAAAAGACTTGATATTTTACCTATAATTATAGTTGAAAACATCAGTTTTTTCCAAGTTGTGGACTTGTATGTCATTTCACTCATCCCGTGGCGCTGATCCTGACTAAGCCCCGTTTCCACAAAATTGGTCCGCGTTTTTGACCAATAACCGAGTGTGGTCAACAGAGGAGCTCCAGACATGCGTGTGTTTTTTGTTTGTTTTTTTGTTGTTTTTTTTTTTACACTTCCTCATCCCTGCCGTATGACGCCACAACAGCGTCCCCGCACGTTTCGGCAGAGTCCTGTTTGTGGTAGGAACGCAGACATGAAAAGTGAGCATTGCGCAATAGCGAACCAGTAGGCACTGTGCCGCTCCAGACCGCTCTGTGGAAACAACGTATTAGAGACTGTCTCTGTGTACACATGTGTGCGAGAGCTGCGTAAGAGTCAATCAGATTGCCAGAATTAACAAGCGATGCCATCCTAACCTGCTGTCTGCTCTATACAGTAGGCAACACCTTTTGCCGTATTTTTCAAACCGGAAATGTAGGTCGAGTAAGACTCTGGAGGGGGGTGAGTTGCTCTCTAAGTAAATACCTGTTACTCATAAAAATCTAAATATCATCTTGAAAATTACTTCAGCCATACTCTTTTGTAAAATATTTTTAAACCTTAGCAGTAAATCTTTGAAATAATGATTCAAAGGAAGACTATACTCATTAACTAAGTTAGATTAAACTGTACAACATGGAGGTTCAAGTTCAGTAAAAACTTTCTACATTTTCTAAGTTCAGTTGCACTGGTTTCATCCGGTATTCAAATAAATAAAGATTTTAAATATAACAGATGGTTTATGATTTACTTTGAACATTAAATTGCAACATTTTTAAAAGAAATACTCAAACTGAATAGAAATTTAAGGCTTAGGACTTGACTTGAGACTGGACTTGGACTTGCCTGTATTTACTTGCGACTTGACTCGAGACTTGAGGGTAATGACTTCTGACTTACTTAAGACTCTTAAAAAAACATGTAAATGTGTCAAAAAGTGAAAGGTAAAAGAGCCAACCTTGAAAATTATTGATGCTGGTCTTTCTTTATTGATGGTTTCGCAGCAGTAAGGTTTGATCAAATGGTCTAATTTTCAACAACTGCATTCAAGCAAAATTTGGAAATCACTTTCAGTCTAATAACTGTATAAAAGATAGAGCATGATTCATATCCAGAGGTTAATAAAAAATTGCTCTGAAACAAGACACAGTGGAGAAGAACTGCAGGCACTCTGCCCACACTGTTATTGCCACAGGGTGTGCACAGTCCTACAAAAAGCCACTGAGGAACTTTTTCTTTTCATTTATAAAGAGAAAGTAATATGATATAACTTCGGTCAACAAAGCTTTTAGTCTGAAAATGATGCTAATCAGTACAGTGCATTATAATGTCATAACCTTGTTCATGGTCACCAAAAAAGCTTGTAGTTTTACTGCCAATTGCTAAGAGACGTCTAACAAAAGTTTAGATACTACTTTTAACAATTGCTATTAATGCAAGGTACAGATCAAAAACACAAAGTTCTCAGCATCAATGAGTAAACCCCACTACATTCAATTCAGTTCAATTCACTTTTATTTATATAGCGCCAATTCACAACAAATGTCATGTCAAGGCACTTTACAACAAAACTCATTTCAATACAATTATACAAACAAAAAGTTTTCTATGTAAGGAATCCCAGCAGATTGTGATGAGTCATCAACGTAAGGTTGTGCACGGATCATGCAGACTCCAAACACAGCAATTCCTTAGCAATCCCTCATACTGAGCAAGCATGTAGCGAAAGTAGAGAGGAAAAACTCCCTTTTAACAGTAAGAAACCTCCGGCAAAACCTGGCTCATTACAAGAGGGTCATCTGCAACGACTGTCTGGGGGTGTGAGATGACAGAGAAAAGTGTCAGAAAACTTTTAGTTTCTTTTCAGAATAAACATTTTCTATGAAATACTATACTAAAAAAATACTCCCACAAATGTGGGCAATTGATTGCAAACAAGATTTGTTAATAGGCACACACAAAAAATTGATTTTCCTAACGAATTCATTTAAGCCCATGTTGCAAAATGAGTACACACCAATTATAGTCTTAGAGAAAAGTCACACTTAAGACTACAAAATTCTAATTAAAGGGACTATGAGGAAGTTTAACAGTCTTCGTCATACAGGCTGCAGCAATATCCTGGTCATTACAAGAGCCCTGGTATTTTCACTATATATGCCTGTAAAATTACTTTAATAGTTATTATTAGTTATTGTTCGGGTCGAACAATTAGCGCTCCCTCAGTGCCTAGAAGAAGCCTGGTGTGTGATGACGTCACGCGCATTCATTCTCTACCGCAGCGTTTGCTTTCTGCAGCAAAAGCTGCGTAGCGAGGGGTAGCTTCTCAAAGTCATTTTTTGAAATATAGAACAATACAGTAGGTAATGTATAAATATATCTTACAAGGTAAAAATGTAAATGGTCTGAACTTATATAGTGCTTTTCTAGTCATACTGACCACTCAAAGCGCTTTACATTAACGCCACATTCACCTTTTCACCCATTTAATAATTTATCTTTATTATTTGGCTTCTTACTTGGTTCACATTGCTACAAAATTGCCCATGTATCACATCCTAAAAATACACTAAAATTGATTTGGTCTAAATATCTTACATCAAATTTATTACCTCATTCAAAATTATGCGTAGAAGTCTGTAAGTTGTCGAGTACGGAGCTGACTGACTCAGCTGATTTTTATGATTGCTTGCGAGTGCACGTACAACATGCACGCCTCATGCATGAGCTTACCGTTAAGGCTGCAGTTACGCGTTTGGCCTGATGGGGCAATCACAAGCACAACATTTCAAACTTCATTATAGTCCCTTTAACAGGCATTCAACCACAGGTGAGTAATGATTCATCTTAGAGGTGTCCAGCAGACAGGTGACTGTAAAAGGGCATTACTTAAAAGAGAAAAGCTCTTCCCATTTCATGCTGTCATCAATGGCTCCTTATGGAAGAGAAATGTCACAAAATCTGAGAAAGGGGGAAAAAAATTCTTACACAAAAAAGTGAGGGCTACAAGATGATTAGCAAAGCTTTACATAATGGTCAAAATACTGTAGCAAAAGTGATCCAAAAATTTAAGAAAGATGGAAGTGCAGCTATCTTACAGAGACGTCCTGGCCGTCCATGGAAGTTAGCATCTTGACAGGAGCATCTTCTGATGAGAAGGTTGATGAAAATTGCCATGCAATTTCACTGCAGTTAGTTAAAGCAGTAGAAAGCCAAACTGGAGTGACTGTTTCCCACTCGAACAACTGTGGGGAATTCTGAAGCAACAAGTTGAGAATCACTCTCCATCCAGCATCCAGGCTCTAAAAGAGGTTATTCTTAAAGGATGGAAAAAGATATATGTTGCAATATGTTGCAAACTTGTTTATTCCATGCCTAGTAGACTTGGTGCTCTCCTTAAAAATCACGGTGCTCATAAAAAATACTAGATGTAGTAGTTTTTTGTTGTGGGGTGTCTTCATTTTTGCTTCAACCAATTTGAGTAAAACTGAAGATTTTATGATCTAACTTTGATTAATGACCTTCAATTCATGTAATAGAGTGAAATAAGTGTTCAATAAAACTCAGCCTTTTGAAAAGTTCGGGAATTGTTCTTTTGTTCATTGAGCTACTGATTGAATTTGCACTTTTTAAAGGGGGTGTACTCATTTATGCTGAGCACTGTATGAGTGCTATGGCTAGCCTCAGGGGCACCAGGCTAGCCATAGCATAATGTGTGTTATGCTATGGCTAGCCTGGTGCCCCTCAGAATAGAATAGAATAGAATAGGTCTTTATTAACCACCTTAGTTAACGAACAGAACATTGCCTTTGGTTTAACAATAAACAAGATAAAATAAGAAAAGTTTTTTTAAAAAGAAGGATCACGCGAAAAACAGAGGATTAAAAAACATGATGTTTTAGCACAAATACATCATGAAATGTTGATCATATGATTAGTAGTTATAAAATAATGATAATAGTATTTCACTGAATTAGGAGTACCAGTAATATTTATATACATATCCATCCATCATCTTCCGCTTATCCGGGGTTGGGTCGCGGGGGCAGTAGCCTAAGCAGAGAGACCCAGACTTCCCTCTCCCCGGCTACTTCGGCCAGCTCCTCGGTAGGAATCCCGAGGCGTTCCCAGGCCAGCTGGGAGACATAATCCCTCCTGCGAGTCCTTGGTCTTCCCCTGGGTCTCCTCCCGGTGGGACGTGCCCAGAACACCTCAACTGGCTCCTCTTGATGTGGAGGAGCAGCGGCTCTACTCTGAGCCCCCTCCGGATGACCGAGCTTCTCACCCTATCTCTAAGGGAGAGCCCAGCCACCCTACGGAGGAAACTCATTTCAGCCGCCTGTATCCGCGATCTCGTTCTTTCGGTCACCACCCAGCGTTTGTGACCATAGATGAGGGTAGGAACGTAGATCGACCGGTAAATTGAGAGCTTTGCCTTTCGGCTCAGCTCTCTCTTCACCACGACAGACCGGTACAGCGCCCGCATAACTGCAGACGCCTTACCAATCCGTCCATCGATCTCCCGCTCCATTTTCCCCTCATTCGTGAACAAGACCCCCAGATACCTAAACTCCCCCACTTGAGGAAGGACCTCATCCCCGACCCGGAGAAGGCACTCTACCCTTTTCCGGCTCAAGACCATGGTCTCGGATTTGGAGGTGCTGATCCTCATCCCAGCCGCTTCACACTCGGCTGCGAACTGCTCCAACGAGAGCTGTAGATCACGTTCAGATGAAGCCAAACGGATCGCCTCAAACAAAAAAACGGATCGCCTCAACACCTTGGCTGCGCCTAGAAATCCTGTCCATAAACGTTATGAACAGGACCGGTGACAAAGGGCAACCTTGGCGGAGTCCAGCTCTCACTGGAAATGAGTCCGACTTACTGCCGGCAATGCGAACCAGACTCTGACACCGTTCATATAGGGACCTAACAGCCCGTATCAAAGGGCCTGGTACCCCATACTCCCAGAGTACCCCCCACAGGACACCCCGAGGGACACGGTCGAACGCCTTCTCCAAGTCCACAAAGCACATGTAGACCGGTTGGGCGAACTCCCACGCACCCTCCAGGACCCTGCCGAGGGTGTAGAGCTGGTCCAGTGTTCCACAGCCAGGACGAAAACCGCATTGTTCCTCCTGAATCCGAGGTTCGACTATCCATCGGACCCTCCTCTCCAGAACCCCCGAATAGACCTTACCAGGGAGGCTGCAGGGAGGTCCGAAGTGTGATCCCCCTATAGTTGGAACACCGGTCTGCCAATCCAAGGGAACTGCCCCCGATGTCCACGCAATATTGCAGAGCCGCGTCAACCAACACAGCCCTACAACATCCAGAGCCTTGAGGAACTCCGGTCGAATCTCATCCACCCCCGGTGCCTTGCCACCAAGGAACTTTTTAACAACCTCGGTGACTTCAGCACCAGAGATTGGAGAGCCCGTCCCAGAGTCCTCAGACTCTGCTTCCAAACAAGAAGGCGTGTCGGTGGGATTGAGGAGGTCTTCGAAGTATTCCATCCACCGACACAAAACATCCCGCGTTGAGGTCAGCAGCACACCGCCCACACTGTAAACAGTGTTGGTGGCAGACCGCTCCCCCCCCCTAGAGACGCCGGATGGTGGAACAGAATCGCTTCGAAGCCATACGGAAGTCGTTCTCCATGGTCTCTCCAAACTCCTCCCACGGCCGAGTTTTTGCCTCAGCGACCATCCGAGCCGCACTCCGCTTGGTCTGCCGGTACTTATCAGCTTCTTCTGGAGTCCCACAGGCCAAAAAAGCCTGATAGGACTCCTTCTTCAGCTTGACAGCATCCCTCACTGCTGGTGTCCACCATCGGTTTCGAGGGTTGCCGCCGTTAAAGGCACCGACTACCTTACGGCCACAACTACGGTCAGCCGCTTCGACAATGGAGGCACGGAACATGGCCCATTCAGAGTCAATGTCCCCCGCCTCCCCTGGGATGTGTTTGAAGTTCTGCCGGAGGTGAGAGCTGAAACCCCTTCTGACAGGAGATTCCGCCAGATGTTCCCAGCAGACCCTCACAACACGTTTGGGCCTGCCAGGTCTGTCCGGCGTCCTCCCCCACCACCGGAGCCGACTCACCACCAGGTAGTGGTCGGTGGATACCTCCGCCCCTCCCTTCACCCGAGTGTCCAAAACATGCGGCCGCAGGTCCGATGAAACAACAACCAGGTCGATCATCGAGCAGCGGCCTAGGGTGTCCTGGTGCCAAGTGCACACATGAACACCCTTATGCTTGAACATGGTGTTTGTTATGGACAATCCATGACGAGCACAGAAGCTCGGCGCCTCTCACCGGGGGCAACGCCAGAGTGGAAGAGAGTCCAACCCCTCTCGAGGAGACGGGTTCCAGAGCCATGCGTCGAGGCAAGGCCGACGATGTCCAGTCGGAACCTCTCAACCTCTCACACCAGCTCCGGCTCCTTCCCCACCAGAGAGGTGACGTTCCATGTCCCAAGAGCCAGCTTCTGCAGCCGAGGATCGGACCGCCAAGGTCCCCGCCTTCGGTCACCGCCCATCTTGCACTGCACCCGACTCCTATGGCCCTTCCCACAGGTGGTGAGCTCATGGGAAGGGGGGCCCATGTTTCCTCTTCGGGCTAAGCCCGGCCGGATGGCCACCAGGCGCTCCCCAACGTGCCCCACCTCCAGGCCTGGCCCCAGAGGGGGGCCCCGGTGACCCGCGTCCGGGCGAGGGAACACTTGGTCCAACGCTGTCATTCATCATAGGGGTCTTTGGGCTGCGCTTTGTCTTATCCCTCACCTAGGACCAGTTTGCCATGGGTGACCCTACCAGGGGCATAAAGCCCCAGACAACATAGCTTCTAGGATCTACAGAACTAGACTGAGAGAACATATAAAGGCTTTTGCAGGTGTTTTGAGTTAATTATCTGATCAGAATGCAGCAGCAGGTGTATTCACTGTTTAACATTTTCACAATATTCTACTTTTCTAAGATACTGAATTTGGGACTTTCATTAGTAGTCAGTTATAATCATTAAAATTAAAAGAAATAAAAAAATTGAAATATGTTGGTATGTGTGTAATGAATTAATCTAATATACAAGTTTAAATTGTTTTAATTGAATTACTGAAATAATTTTTCAGGATATTCTAGTTTTATGACTAGCACATTTAGAAATAACTGCTGGGATGACAAAGAAATACGGATGAATAAGCAAAGTACAGTGGTGAACTGAGATTTAGGCCCTGTCCCAATACCCGCACTTGCACCTTTGTGCACTTCAATTGTACCTTCCCGTTGAGAGGCTCAAGTGCGTAGGGTGTCCTGATTCAGAGATTCCAGCCCCTGGCCCCGCCTCTTCTGCACGCTCGCTCCGCTCTCCGCTGAAGCCTGCACCGATGCAGGCTTCAGTGAAGGGTATTACCCACAATCCATTGCTGCGTATGGAACTCTGTGACAAAAAGGCAAACAAATGGTTCCAGCTGCTTCTCCAAAAAATGTATTTTCAAGTGTAAGGGCGTTGGTTTGTTCTTAAAATGACCTGGGACAATAACCATAAACCGGAGTCTATTTTGAAGATTGCTCGAGATAAACTATTAATTAATATATTAGCTATGTTTTAATCTGATTGATGTTTCATTACAACATCCACTGCAGTGTGTTGACAGATTTTGAAAATTGTATCTTCTTTCAATTAGTAAAAATTGAAAGCCGTAAGCTATATGTTTTGTATTGTTTTTCAAATGATTCTTGAAACCATCATTAGGCTGCTGGCAAGGAAGAATCATTAAAATCTAAATCGTCACATAAAAAACAGTGGACTGGTGATACGTCCCGGCTGTACCTTGCCTCTTGCCCGTAGACAGCTGGAGATAGGCACCAGTATATAGCTGGAGATAGGCACTGAGTCGGATAATGATCCTGTAACGCTGTTTATCAGCTGTACGCTTGAAAAAAATGCATAAATTAAAATTCACAAGCTCGGCCTGAAGTGTCATTAACGTGGTCGGGCTGTGGGTGAAAAGATTCAGCCTAATTGTGTATGTATTATTTAAATATGTGCCTATAGTGGAGCTTCCTGCATTTCAAAACTATCATCTGTAAACATTGATGGGGACAGGTCCGTGACAGCCCTGGCTATCGACGCCGCAAAATATTGAATAATTTGTCATTGTGTAGATGAGTAATTACAGTAATTAGCTGTTGGATATATATGTTGAAAAATACTGTTTACTAATAATGTTAGAATTTTTGGCCTATCATGTCCATAAATACTATGGACATGATAGGCCAAAAATAATATTCACGGTGCGTTTTTATCAAGTCATTCGAAAACGTTCTAAATAATTAAAGAACTTATTTCTCTACATTTTAAATAAAATGGCGTGTCGGTACTTATTTCTGGTGAAAAGAGCAGCTCCCGGGATTCCAGTGTCTGTTCATTTAACACAGCAGGTATGACAAATATACATAATATAATAAACACATTATTTTAAATAATAAAAAAGCTTCCTTTATAGCCAATATTTTCTGTAAATAAATAAAATAAATATATACTTAAATATATAATTGGCTTTCGGCTTCCTCCCACAGACCAAAAAGATGACTGTCAGGTTAATTGATCAATTTAAATTGTCCTTAAGTGTGAGTGTGTGCGTGTATGGTTGTTTGTCCTGTCTGTCTCCATGTGGCCCTGTGATGGAATGGTGACCTGTCCATAGTTTACCCCGCCTCTCGCTTGTTGATAGCTGGAGATAGGCACCAGACCCTCCACGACCCCTTAAGGATTAAGGGGTTCAGAAAATGGATGGATGGATATATACAGTTGGACCCTTTGATTAAAATCAACTATATTCTATAACTTTGGACTTTATGCCATATAATTTGCTAGATATTTTTTATACCTTATTTATATTTTGTGTTAATCAAACTTAGATGATTTTGTTTCAGTTTTATCATATCAAGCAGCAAAATAACACAAGCAGCACCCCCATTTTGGTTGTCATGGAGATAGGGCATAGGCTGTCGACGTAATCCTCGCTGTCCCGATTGTGCAGTTATTTGCACACTTGTTCACTACGCACTTGAACCCTTGTCTGCACTTCTGCCCAGTGCACTTCGTGGAGGATCGTAGGCTGCAGTGTGGGTATTAGGACAGGCCCTGCATCCAAATTCTATAGTATGTACTACATACTACTAGTAGCTACTTCTTACCCGTTGATCCAGTAAATACTGCGTAGCAAACGAGTGGGTAGTAGGCATGAAATCAGACGTACTGCTCCGCCATTTACCCGGGATGTTTATGTTACGTCACCTGTTACATAGCCGACGTCACTCTTCTTCTATGATTTAGGGGCTTCCACTGCATTTTGGGATAGCATACAGCGGATTTTACTGTGGCCGTAGTACACATCCTGGAACTTTATGACTACTTTGCCAATCCATACTAGAGATTCGGATTTACTACGTCGCTCGCTTACTTATTTTCACCTACTATGTAGTAGGGGTAATCGGATGCAGCCTGGGCCATACTGAGGAGGAGTGGAAGTGGCAGGAAGAAGACTAAGGGCTAATTAGCGGTTGCAGGTGAGAAGGAGAGAACAGGTGGAGGCAATCAGCAGCTGGGCCTCATAGAAGGGATTAGAAGATTAGATGGAAGAGCAATCCTAAACAAATAAAAAGCATAAGGACTAACTTATAACTAAAGATAAGAAATTTACGAATGAAACTAAAAGAAACACAGAGAGCACCATAGAACAGAGAAAAGAAAACAGAACAGAACGAAATAAATACTGGAAACATAAGTAGATAAAATCTTCTGATAAAAATAATTAAGTTAAACAGGACTTACAGGGAAACACTGATGAAATTAAGAAACACCGATTAAAGATTAAACACGAAAAGAATGAAACAAAAAGTTAAAATGTCTAATGGGAAAAATATGGAAGGGAGATAGAGCCAAAATCATACCACTTAAATACCAAAATAAAATAGAATAGAACACAAAGCAATAAACTAAAATGCTAAGGTATACTTAAAAGGGAAATGAAATAACAAACTCAAACCACAACTACCATCAAACCAGCTGTAGTTGTTATCTTTAGTGTATCTAGCATCTATTTGTGTAGTTAAGGGACGGCCCAATGCAATGCATGGAGGCAGTGCAAATCCATTGCAAAGCAATGTATTGCACTGCCTCCATGCAATTGCATGGGCAGTCCCTTATTACTATTCACTTCTAAACGGACTCTTTATTCTTTCACCGTTAATGCGGGTCGTACCGTAGCGTGCACCCCCACAATATATACATCAAAACGACCGGCTCGATCGTGTGAGGTGTGCTATTACTTTTATTGGCGATTGGAGTTACCATGGCGACGTAATTAGCGAAGAACCACCCCCAAAAACACCCATTGGAAATGAATGGAAAAACGGCCCAAAATCATGAAAAATCCACTATTTTTGAAGATTTACTGTGTAGCCATACAATAACTTAGCAACACCATTCGAAATCCAGATTGTAGCCACGTCCGTGCTGTGTTCAGCATTGAAGACCGCATGTCGATAGCTGTTACGGTTTTGTTCCAATTTGACTTTGTTCGACCCAAAGTTTGCCCCAAATCGACATTTTTAGAGTGGAGCAGCTCGTTAAGCAGAGTGTGGAGTGATGAACTTTTGGAAGGTCCTCATCAAAATTTAACACGACGTCACGGCCACATATTTCGCACTAGTGACATGATTTTCGGTCATGAAATAGAGCCGCCCTTTGTGATTCTCAGGATCATTTCAAAATTTCCCTATATCGCACGGTTTTCTCTCAGCGAGCTCTAGATCGCTCAAAGTGGAACCCAGTTTTAGGGCTTTTGTCCTATAGTTTATCATTGTGGCTGGTCAGGATTATCTCAGCCAGAGAGATGTTCTTAGTCATTTTTCTCTCGTTCCCTCTCGGACTGTGAATAAGGTAGAGACTTCTGCTTTGGCATGAACGAAGACAAATGATACATCTCGCTCACACTTCAAGAATTTTTCCGATACCTTGTACGGTTTTCGAATGGGAACGATTTGTTCGGCGCACTTTTTGGACTTTTTTCTTAAAATTGAAGCTCTTAATCATCTTAAGTGTTTGCACCTGCTGCAATTTTCACTCACACTTGTTGCTGGGGAAACGGAGCACCTTTGATCAGAGTTCACTAAAGTTCATTCCACAGTATATACACATTGAAGGCCTATTAAACCCCACTTAAACACAGGTTATGCTATGCAGTACTATAGAGAGAAGTACTACAAACAAGTCCATGTGTCAGTCCATCTGTCTTTGTCTTTCTGACCATGTCTGTGTCTTTCTCAGTCCCCCTGTCTGCCTGTACCATTTCATCTGTGAATAAGATAGAGAGTTGTGCTTTGAAATAATTGAACACAAAGGATAAATATCGCTAACACTCCAATAATTTTCCTGATAGCTGCTATAGTTTTCGAATGGGAAAGGTTCGTTCGCAGCTGTTTAACACTCTGAACATGGAGAAGAGACAACAGAACATATGGCCTAAAACTCAATGTTGTTTGTATGTTTGGATGGCGTAGTGGTTAAGGAAGAGGGTTTGCATCCCAGAGGTACTGGGTTCAAATCCAGGAGTGAGCAGCAAAAAATTTTTCTTTGCTGAAAGCTGAACTGGGAGACGAGACAACAGATCATATGGCCTAAAACTCAATGCTGTATAAGTGATGTTGTAGTGTAACTGTTAAGGAACAGGAATACAATGCAAGAGGTAGTGGGTTTGAATCCCAGGGGGAGCAGAATTTTTTTTTTCTTGTTTGAAAGCTGGAACCAAAATCCCTATGTTATACACAGTACTACATTGCACTTGTATGCATTTTAGTTGATTTCAGCTTTTCCAGTATATTTTCATACTAATCCTACTAATACTAATGACAACATGTTAGCTAGCATTAGCATGCTAGTTAGCATTATCATGCTAGCTGTTGTTAGCATTTTAGCTAATTTTAGCTTTTTGACTATATTTTTGTACTGAATGGGATTATAGTAATGCCAACATGTTAGCTAGCATTAGCATGCTAGTTAGCATTAGCATGCTAGCTGTTGTTAGCATTTTAGCTAATTTTAGCTTTTTGACTATATTTTGGTACTGAATGGGTTTATAGTAATGCCAACATGTTAGCTAACATTAGCATTAGCATGCTAGTTAGCATTAGCATGCACACCGTGGCCGTCCCTTCTCTAAATTTCCTGAAATTTTCTAGTTATATTTAAAGTGTTGCCTTCTGCTTTTAGACAGCAGTCTAACTTCTCAATGCAGATATGACAAAATTCAGTGATTCTTTTGTATGATAATATCTCAAAGAATAGTTGGTGGTAACTGAATCAACCCCAAATAGTTTTTATGTTTTTGCAATATTGAGCAGAAACACATTCATGCACAATAATTCACAATCCCAAAATTGGTTTTAAAATTATGGAGACCCCAGTCAGTGTACAAGCGGAAAGACCAAAAAAAGCGAGGAAGAAAAAGAAGGAAGAAAAACAAGTTGTAAGGATAACAGGAGAGAAACAACTAACCAGGCAGGCTCTCTGTGATTGTGGAACATACTGTGGGAGACAGGATATTGATTTGTAGCTTTCCTGCTGCTTTCCGCCTCATTAGCCAATGACACACACAACTGTGTTTGATGAAGCAGCTCCTAAAGACCCATCGCAGCAGTATGAGGGCTCTGTTGCCTCTGTCATGTAGTTATACTAGCAGGACATGTGAGCATTTCTTTTTAACTGTGTAATTTGTATTCTATTATATCTATTTACCTTAATGGTTTAAAAACAAAAACAAATGTATTTCCATTAGTAGTTACGGTAACTTTACTGAAGTTCCATTCCATTTGTTCTTTCTTTCAGAGCCAGCCTTTCTATACCATGAACAAGATGAAGAACTTTAAAAGACGGTTCTCGTTGTCAGTCCCACGCACTGAGACCATTGAGGAGAATGAGTTCACTGAACAGATCAACCAGCTAAACATAAGGCACACCCAGGGTAAGAGCTCTTCTTTGCCTAACAAAGGTTTCAAACTACCAGGTTGTTCTAACTTCTATAAGTTTGTTACTAACTTGAAAATGTTTAAAACAAGATCCACTAGCAAGGAAAATACTGGTTGTAACACCAAAGTCCTATACATTAGTGCTACAAGTTACTAATGGGGATTATACTGTTTCTGATTTGTGGTTTGTTTCATATTGTCATTAATCCATTTTAAATAATTCAAGTAGCTTTCAGTGCAATCTTAAACATGTTACTTTAAGTCCATGTTCTAGTCACAACTTCATAGTTGTTTGAATTTATGGTTTCAGTGCAACAAATAGCTTCATTTCTCTCTACATTTGTGATTTCAATGCAAGACTTAACTGCATTTCTGTGTTTTAATTATTTCAATGCAAACCGTAGCTTCATAGTGATTAATAATTATAAATGGGTGCCAAGAGGTTAAATATCACAAAGCCGACATGTCTCGTAAAAGCCTCTGAATTCTCTCTGCTCCTTCAAAAACACCACTTTCAGGGTCGGATATCGGATCATTTGCATGTCATCTTACAATTTTCAGTATTGCCATTGTTCACCAATACTAAAATGCAACACACTTGTGTAAACTATCGGAGTGACTCCATGAGCAAGCTGTGATAATGGCTGGTATATGATGTTTTGCAGGGGGAGGGCTTAGAGAGGCACAGCCGAACATCAAGGCGTCAAATACGGAAGTGATGAGAAGGCAAATTTCTTTAAAGTGGATTTTGATATATGTGGGATTTGACAAATTATTTAGGGTAAAATTTTCATTTAAGTGCGCCTGGGAGAAGCATAATACCCCCCTTTAAATAGCAATCAATTTAGGAAAATTCCAACTTCCTGGTATGACATAAAACAATTAAAAAAAACACATATGGCCCCTACAATGGTACTTTGTAGTTTTGGCCATGCCTCATTTGAGGTGTCCTCTAGATATTTCCGAGAGCAAAATAATTAATTCTAACAGGTATTATAAAAAAGCGGTTATTACTTTATAACAAAATCTAGTTTTCTGTATAGTGTGCCACAAAGGTACCAATTCACCAGTCTACTCTGTAAAAGTCTTCAGATAAATATAGTAATATCATCCAATGAAGCAGTAAAATATCTCAGCTAAATTCACTCCATTTGCTATTTAAAAAGGACATATGTGCTGATCTTCTCTTGTAAACAATGGCTGTCTACAAGATAAAGAGCACAGCCATTGTTCCAGTACTCCTTTTTGAATATTCAAAATGTCATCAGAAAAACTGTGGTTAGTTCATCTTTTTAACAAAGGTCAGTATCAATGATAGTTATGTAGTATAAATATGTCATACCACCATGAACCTGTTAAAAACGAATGCCCCATGTACATGGAAATTGTTATTTTCTAAAATTGGGAAGCTTTTTAACCCTGTGTGTCCATTTCCACACTTATATGGTGTCTAAACAGGTTTTTCAAGTTTTCCAAGTCAGCAGAGTGGGAAAAACAGGCCATTTACCACTTGTTCTTTATATACACTGAACAAAAATATAAAAGCAACACTTTTGTTTTTGCTCCCATTTTATATTTGATGAACTCAAAGATCTGAAACATTTTCTACATACACAAAATAACCATTTCTCTCAAATATCGTTCACAAATGTCTAAATCTGTGATAGTGAGCACATCCTTTGCTCAGATAATACATCCCACCTGACAGGTGTGCCATATCAGGATGCTGAGTAGACAGCATGATTATTGTATAGGTTTGTCTTAGACTGGCCATAATAAAATGCCTCTCTGAAATGTTGTTTTTTGAGGTGTCTGGGCACTCAGAAAATCAGTCAGTATCTGGTGTGAACACCATTTGCCTCATGCAGTGAAACAGATTTCCGTTGCATAGAGTTGATTGAGTTGTCGATTGTGGAACCCGCTGTCGTATACGTCGATCATGGGTGATATATCCGGTGAGTATCCTGGCCATGCAAGAAATGGAATATTTTCAGCTTTCAAGAATTGTGTAAGATCTTTGGAACATGGGGCAGTGAATTATCATGCTGAAAAATGAGGTGATGTTGGATATATGGCACCGAGATGGCGCCGAGGATGGCAGCCGTGGTGCTTTCGTGCGCTCTGTTTTGTTTGTTATTGTGCGTTAACTGTTCGTCTGCGTGCTCTTATATCCGCATGGAGCTTCTGGACATTAGAACTACCACCCCTACGGACTTATTACCAGTTTTTTTAGCATTAGCTGCGGACCTGGTCCATTTTTTGACCAAAAGAGGGAAACGGCGCCGTGGGAAGCGAGCGGGTTCACTCGTCCGCCTGCGCAGACGGGGCGCGCACACGCCTTTACCTGGCATCTTTCTCTCAAACGTCCCAACAAGATGGACGAACTAGCGCTGCTGATGAGAAGTAACAAGGACTTTTCCTCGTCTTGTGTTTTGTGCTTCACGGAGACGTGGCTAAGCGCGAGTGTCCCGGACAGCGCTCTTCACCTGGAAGGCTTCCATCTCCTCCGCGCGGATCGCAACGCGGAGCTCTCCAACAAAACAAAAGGCGGTGGCGTTTGCTTCTACATCAACAGCAGCTGGTGCACGGATGTGACTGTAATCTCCCAACACTGCGCTCCTTCTCTGGAATATCTTTTCATTCACTGTAAGCCTTTTTATTCACCGCATGAGATCGCTTCATTCATTCTGGTGGCTGCCTACATTCCGCCGAGCGCGGACGTGCACGAGGCTCAGCGCACGCTTGCAGGCCAGATATTACATGCGGAGCGGTCTTTTCCGGACTCTCTTGTTATCGTGCTTGGTGACTTTAACAAGGGAAACCTGAGCCAGGAATTACCAAAGTATAGACAGTTCATTAAATGCCCGACCAGAGAGGAGAACACGTTGGATCACTGCTACACTACAGTCAGCAGGGCGTATCATGCTGTGCCGCGCGCTGCCCTCGGACTATCAGATCACGTGATGGTGCACCTAATTCCCTCATACCGACAGAGACTGAAATTGGCCAAGCCTGTCGTGATAACAACAAGGAAATACACCTCTGAAGCTGTGGAGGAGCTGCGCTCATGTTGAGAGACGACAGACTGGGGAGCGTTTGGAGCAGCCACGGACAATCTGGACGAGTATACGGACACTGTGACCTCATACATTCAGTTTAATGAGACGCGCATCATCCCAACGCGCACCAGGATTTGTTATAACAATGACAAGCCTTGGTTCACACCCAAGCTCCGGCGCCTACGTGAGGAGAAGGAAGTAGCGCGGCGGAGCGAGGACTGGAGTACATACAGACGAGCAAAGTACCACTTCAGCAGTGAAGTGAGAAGAGCAAAATCAGTGTACGCCAACCGTATACAGGAACACTTTAGCTCCAATGACTCTGCAGCCGTGTGGAGGGGGTTGAGGGCTCTCACAAACTACAAGCCCAAAGCCCCCCAGGCCCTGAACGACCGGACTCTCGCCCAGGGCCTGAATACACACTACTGCCGCTTTGAACAGCCGTCTGCTCCTCACACCTCTGCTCCTCCCCCCACCATCACCCCAACCATCAACGACCCCAGCACTTCATCAAAGGACTCCTCAGACCCCCCCTCCTCCCCCCCTGCCCTCTCCATCCAGGAGGAGGATGTGCGCCGACAGTTTTTGAGGCTGAATAGGAGGAAGGCCCCCGGGCCGGACGGTGTCTCCCCCTCCACCCTGAGACACTGCGCGGATCAGCTGGCCCCCGTGTTCACGGACATTTTCATCACCTCCCTGGCGCTCTGTCGCGTGCCGTCCTGCTTCAAAACCTCCACCATCGTCCCTGTCCCCAAAAACCCACGGATCACAGGACTTAATGACTACAGGCCGGTGGCGCTGACGTCTGTGGTCATGAAGTCATTTGAGCGCTTGGTTCTGCCCCACCTCAAGGACATCACCGCCCCCCTCCTGGACCCACTGCAGTTCGCCTACAGAGCCAACAGGTCTGTGGATGATGCAGTGAACCTGGCCCTCCATTTCATCCTGGAGCATCTGGACTCCCCAGGAACCTACGCCAGGATCCTGTTTGTGGTCTTCAGCTCTGCCTTCAACACCATCCTCCCTGGACTGCTACGAGACAAGCTCTACCAGCTCAGCGTGCCCGACTCCCTCTGCAGGTGGATCACTGACTTCCTGTCGGACCGGAGACAGCACGTGCGGTTGGGGAAGATTGTCTCGGACAATCGGACTACAAACACTGGGACTCCTCAGGGCTGTGTACTCTCCCCCTGGCTCTTCTCGCTGTATACAAACTGCTGCACCTCCAGTCACCAGTCCGTAAAGCTGATCAAGTTTTCGGACGACACCACCCTCATCGGACTTATCTCAGACGGTGATGAGTCCGCCTACAGGAGAGAGGTGGACCGGCTGGCTTCTTGGTGCAGTCACAACAACCTGGAGCTGAACGCCCAGAAGACAGTGGAGATGATCATGGACTTCAGGAAAGTCACAGCCCCACCGTATCCCCTCACCCTGATGGACTCTCCCACCCCCATCTCCATCGTGGACTCCTTCCGTTTCCTGGGCACCACCATCACCCAGGACCTCAAGTGGGAGCCAACCATCAGCTCCCTCATCAAGAAGGCCTGGCAGAGGATGTACTTCCTGCGGCAGCTGAGGAAACTCAAGGTGCCGACCGAGATGCTGGTGCAGTTCTACACGGCCATCATCGAGTCCATCCTCACCTCCTCCATCACCGTGTGGTTCCCCGGCGCCGCAGACCGGGACAGACACCGACTGCAGCGCATCGTGCGTGCTGCTGAGAAAGTGATTGGCTGCAGGCTCCCATCCCTCCGGGACCTGTTCACTTCCAGGACCCGGAGGCGTGTGGGTCGGATCACAGCTGACTCTTCTCACCCTGGACACCGACTATTCTCCCTCCTCCCCTCAGGCAGGAGGCTACGGTCCATCCAGACCCACACCTCTCGCCACCTGAACAGTTTCTTCCCCTCCGCCATCAGACTCATGAACAATAACAAGACCCGATAGTTCAGTTAAAGACCCATGTAGGATAGAACCATCTGCACTACGTAACTTTATTTTACTGCACTGTGTGGTCTGATCACACTTAGATCTGCTGCTGTCATTCACCTGCACATCTGTGAATGGAACCCTGCTGCTGTTCTTATGTTAAAAGGATGTTTATCTCTTCATAGTTCTTTTATATTACATACAGATTATAATATTTATAAAGACTTTAGCCTTATGGCTCATTCTTTTTATTTTATTTCATTTTATTTTATTTTTACTTATGTTAAATGTTTTATGTGCACAACTGTACCGGAAAAAATTCCTAGTTTGTGAACTTGTTGTCAAACAATGGCAATAAAACCGATTCTGATTCTGATTCTGACAAGGGCCTCAAGATCTTGTCACGGCATCTATGTGTATTCAAAATGCCATCAATAAAATGCACCTGTGTTCTTTGTCCATAACTTACGCCTGCCCATACCATAACCCTACTGCCACCATGGGACACTCGAGCCACAACATTGACATCAGAAAACTGCTCACCCACACGACACCACACACGCTATCTATCATCTTACCTGAACAGTGTAAACCCAGATTCATTGTTTATTGGGGTTCATCTTGGAGATGAACATGCTGGATGTGGAGGTCCTGGGCTGTTGTGGTTAGACATGGTCTGCGGTTGTGAGGCTGGATGGATGTACTCTCGAATTATTAGAAACGCCTTCAGAAATGGCTCATGGTAGAGAAACAAACATTCAGTTCACGAGCAACAGCTCTGGTGGACATTCATGCTGTCAGCATGCCAACTGCATGCTCAAAACTTGCGACATCTGTGACATATTGCTGTGTGATGCAACTGAACATTTCAGAGTAGCTTTTTACTTTAGCCATTTTAAAGCACACCTGTGCCTCCTAATATGACCACTTTTTCAGTAACGACTAATCTAATGCGTTACTATTTCCAGACAGGTAATCAGATTAAAGATATTTGTTCAAGCAACTGTTTGTGACTATTTTTGTAATTTTCTTAAGCAAAAACATATATTTGGTACATGACGGCAAAAGCATTCAGAAAACAAGCCACAACAGCGGTAAACATGGTCTTAGATACCTTAAACAACACTGCTGCCGTCTTTTTCTGTCGTAATCCAAAACAGCTGATTATCTCTTTTACGGTTGCCTAGTTTGTTTTGACCTGAGTCGAGTCTGAGTTGTGTACTCCATGGCCCTGTCCCAATACCCTCACTGCACCCTATGGTCCTCCACGAAGTGCACTTGGCAGAAGTGCAGACAAGCGTTCAAGTGCGTAGTGAACAAGTGTGCCAAAAATTGCATGATTGGGACAGCGAGGTTTACATCATCAGCCTGTGCCATATCTCCATGCCGCTTGTGTTATTTTGCTGCTTGATATGATACAACTGTTTCTATGTTGAGGCAGTGCACTGACAGCTGCTGAAAATAACTAATAAAGTATCTTGTAATCTAAATTAGTTTTAAAATAAAGTAATCAGTAAAGTTACTAAGTTACTTACGGAAGGAGTAATCAGTAGTCAGTAATCATAGTACTTTTTCAAAGTAACTGTGGCAACACTGGAGACCTGTGAGGTGGGATGGATTATCTCAGCAAAGGAGAAGTGCTCACTATCACAGATTTAGAGTGATTTCAGAATCAGAATCAGCTTTAATGGCCAAGTATGACACATACAAGGAATTTGACTCCGGCAATCTTTCTCTCCAGTACAGAACTTAAATAAGTGAAATAAAAAAGGAAATAAAAATAAATACAAATAAATAATAAAGTATAATATATACACCAAACCGGGGTTATTGTACAGTGAGTATATGCAGCAGTGCTGAGTTATAGTTTATTGTTCATGTGAATGGAATCACACTCTGTGGCTACTCAGCCTGGGGGAAGAAACTGTTCCTGGTTGGGTGGTTTTGGCGTACAGCACTCTGTAACGCCGGCCTGAGGGGAGGAGCCTAAACAGATAGTGGCCAGGGTGTGAGGGGTGATTTTTCTGGCCCGCTTCCTGACCCTGGCCCGGAATAGGTCCTGAATGGAGGGAAGATCAGTACCTAGGATCCTCTCTGAGGACCTGACTGTTCTCTGCAGTCTGTCCCTGTCTTGCCTGGTGGCGGATCCGAACCAGACAGAGATGGATGAGGTCAGGACAGACTGAACTATTGCTGTGTAAAAGATGGTCAGCAGCTCCTGAGGCAGGTTGAACTTTCTGAGTTGACGCAGAAAGTACAGCCTTTGCTGGGCCTTCTTCTTAATAGAGTCAATGTGGGAGGTCCACTTCAGGTCCCGTGTAATGGTGGATCCTAGGAACCTGAAAGACTCCACTGTGGGGACTGGCCTGTTGGTTATTATGAGAGGAGATATTGATGGGGGTCTCTTCCTGAAGTCCACCGGGAGCTGGATATAAAGTCACCCAGTTTCACCTGCTGCCTCCTGTCAGTCAGGAAACTGGTAATCCACTGGAAATTGGAGGGAGGCACGGTGAGCTGGGACAGTTTTTGGTGGAGGAGCTCTGGAACGATGGTGTTGAATGCAGAGCTGAAGTCCACAAACAGGAGCCGAGCGTAGGTACCTACAGAGTCTAGGTGGTGCAGGATGTAGTGGAGAGCCATGTTGACTGCGTCATCCACTGACCTGTTTGCTTAATAGGCGAACTGCAGGGGGTCTAGCAGGGGATCCGTGATGTCCTTCAGGTGGGACAGCACCAGTCGCTCAAAGGATTTCATGACCACAGATGTCAGGGCGACTGGTCTGTAGTAATTTAATCCTGTGACAGGGGACTTCTTGGGAACCGGAATGATGGTGGAGCGTTTGAGGCAGGAGGGGACCTCACACAGCTCCAGGGAGTTATTGAAGATCTGAGTGAAGATGGGAGCCAACTGGTCAGCACAGACGTTCAGACAGGACGGAGACACTCCATCAGGACCTGATGCCTTCTTAATCCTCTATCTCTGAAATAGTTGGCACACATCCTGTTCACAGATCCTCAGCGCAGGCAGGGGTCAGGTATGGGGATGGTTTGGGGTGATGCTAGGCCTTTTGTGATGGAGATGGTGGGGGAAGTGGAAGGTGTGAAAGTCGTTTCAAACCTGGAGGAAAGGTCATTGAGGTCCTCAGCCAGGCGGGGGCTCCCCAC
Source organism: Apricaphanius iberus (assembly GCA_028564705.1). Lineage (NCBI taxonomy): Eukaryota > Metazoa > Chordata > Actinopteri > Cyprinodontiformes > Aphaniidae > Apricaphanius > Apricaphanius iberus. The sequence continues at coordinate 448,126 of JAPXFQ010001051.1, read as the reverse complement.
AGGGTTGGGGGATGGTCTCCTGTAGTTGGTAATGGTCTGCAGGCCCTTCCAAACTGCAGAAGAGTCAAAAAACGCTCCTTCAGCTTTGCTCTGTAGTTCCTTTTTGCTGCCTTGATCTCCTTTGTCAGCTTGTTCCTGGCCTGCTTGTACAGGTCCCGATCCCCACTCCTGTAGGCCTCCTCCTTGTCCTGGCGTAGCCGTCTCAGTTCTGCAGTGAACCATGGTTTGTTGTTGTTGAACGTGCAGAAGGTTTTGGTCTGCACACACATGTCCTCACAAAAGCTGATGTAAGATGTCACAGTGTCAGTCAGTTCGTCCAGGTCTGAGGCTGCTGCTTCAAAGACACTCCAATCAGTGCAGTCAAAGCAGGCCTGTAACTGCATCTTTGACTCATCTGTCCATCTCTTCACAGTTCTTACTACAGGCTTAGCAGATTTCAGCATCTGCTTGTAAGATGGGATGAGGTGGACCAGGCAGTGGTCAGAAAGTCCCAAAGCAGCACGGGGGACAGAGCGGTATGCATTCTTTATTGTGGTGTAGCAGTGGTCTAAAGTGTTCATGTCCCTTGTTTGGACACGTCACGTGTCTAGGCAGTTCAAGTTTTAGATTTTCTCTATTAAAATCCTCGAGAATGATTAGCAGAGAGTCCGGGTGAGTTTTCTCCATGTCTGTGATCTGGTCGGCGAGGTGATGTAACGCCTCCGTTACACACGCCTGCGATGGAATGTATACAGCGACCAGCACAAACGAGGCGAACTCCCGCTGTGAATAAAATGGTTTACAGTTTATGAAAAAAGACTCTAGGTGAGGGCTGCATGTCTTCTTTAACACTGTGACATCTGTACACGAACCTTCATTTATGTAGAAGCACGTTCCTCCTCCCTTTGACTTCCCAGACAGTTCCGGGCAGCGGTCCGCTCGGAACAGCTGGAAGCGTGGCAGCTGCAGAGCGCTGTCCGGGATGTGTTCACTGGACCAGGTTTCAGTGAAGTAAAAGGCGGCAGAACGACGAAAGTCTGAGTTCTTGGATAGGAGAAGGAGCAATTCATCCATTTTGTTAGGCAGAGAGCAGACGTTCCCCAGGTGTATGGATGGGAGAGAGGTGCGTAATCCCCGCTGCCGCAACTTGACGAGCACACCAGCTCGTTTCCCTCGTCGGCGTCTCCATCTAAATCCACAGAGCGCTGCTGCTCCTCCAGTCAGAATCTCCATAAAGCAGTCTGGTTGATTAAAAACCGGTGAAAAAAGTCCGGCACTGGATAGCCCTGTTTGTAAGATTTCCTCTCTGATCATTTTAATAGCAGAGGGAGTGCAGAAAACTACGCAAAAAAGTAAAAATGTAACAAGTACTAGGGAGCGAAGTACCGAGGCATCCATCCGAGGCGCCATCTTGAAAATTACTGGATGTTTTTCCCTTTTCACACTATTCTTTGTAAACCCTATAAATGCTTGTGCGTGAAAATCCCAGTAATTGAACAGATTGTGAAATACTCAGACTGGCACCAACAACCATGCTGCACTCAAAATTGGTTAAATCAACTTTCTTTCCCATTCTGACATGCATTTTGGAAATTTGCACGAGCTCACCAAAATGGGACAGTTGAAGACTGGAAAAATGTTGCCTGGTCTGATGAGTCTCGAACAATATTTGAGATAAATTATTATTTTGTGTATGTAGAAAATGTTTATATAGAAATAAAAGATTATTAGGAACACCTGTTCAATTTATCCTTAATGCAATCATCTAATCAACCAATCACATGGCAGTTGCTTCAATGCATTTAGGGGTCGGTCCTGGTCAAGACCTGGTCATCTCCCGAACTCCAAACTGAATGTCAGAATTGGAAAGAAAGTTGATTTAACCAATTTTACGTGTGGCATGGTTGTTGGTGCCGGTCTGAGTATTTCACAATCTGCTCAATTACTGGGATTTTCACGCACAACCATTTCTAGGGTTTACAAAGAATGGTGTAAAAAGGGAAAAACATCCAGTATGCGGCAGTCCTCTGGGGGAAAATACCTTGTTGATGCTAGAGGTCAGAGGAGAATGGGCCAACTGATTCAAGCTGATAGACGAGCAACTTTGACTGAAATAACCACTTGTTATATATAAGGAATGTAGCAAAGCATTTGTGAAGCCACAACACACACAACCTCGAGGCAGATGGGCTGCAACAGCAGAAGACCCCACCGGGTATCACTCGTCTCGTCTACAAATACAAAAAAGAGGCTACAATTTGCATGAGCTCACCAAAATTGGACAGTTGAAGACTGGAAAAACGTTGCCTGGTCTGATGAGTCTCGATTTCTGTTGAGATATTCAAACAGTAGTCAGAATTTGGCATAGACAGAATGAGAACATGGATTCACCATGCGTTGTTACCACTGTACAGGCTGGTGGTGGTGGTGAACATTGTTTCTGAACATTGTTTCTGACCATGTCCTTCCCTTCATGGCCACCATGTATCCTCTGATGGCTACTTCCGGTAGGATAATGTATGATATCATAAAGCTCGAATCATTTCAAATTGGTTTCTTGAACATGACAATTAGTTCACTGTACTACAATGGCCCCCACAGTCACCAGACCTCAACCCGATAGAGCATCTTTGGGATGTGGTGAAACGGGAGCTTCGTGCCCTGGATGTGCATCCTACGAATCTCCATCAACTGCAAGATGCTATCCTATCACTATGGGCCAACATTTCTAAAGAATGCTTTCATCACCTTGTTGAATCAATGCCACGTAGAATCAAGGCAGTTCTGAAGGCGAAAGGGGGTCAAACACCCTATTAGTATTGTTTTCCTAATAATCCTTCAGGTGAGTGTATATATATGAAGTCATTTAATTTATTAAAATGCTGACATTAATTCAACCTCTGACCTGACCTACTGTAAACATCATATGCGTTGTAAATAATAATAATAGTGGATTAAATGTTCTTCTTGTAGTTTGAGTTTTACAATCCAATGTGACATGGACAGAAGTTTGAATCCATCATCAATCCACTCAACAGATTACATTGTTCTGCATTGTTGTTTCCTTCTTGTGTTTACATGTACCTGTAGGTTCATGTAGAGGCTTTATGAGCATTTCCCATACCCCATGGTTAGTGCCTTTTTTTAACTGTAACTTGTGGATGTAGGTGTTTTAAAACATTAGCAAACAAGTTCTTCTGTCCAAGCAAAACATTGATGGCAGACTGAAAGTGAAGAAACTCCTACTGTTTTACATGTTGAGGTTAAAGGACCAGGCACACAGATGCAATTAGAATTACAAACAAAAACTCATATTTAAAAATAATTTGTCCAACTCAGGAAGCAAATAAACATAGAAATGATCACAGTCCCCAACATTAGTCAAAGAGCTTGGGTTGCCGGCTGTGGGGCCAGAAGAATCAGATAAAGAGTTCAGATGGCCGGCTGTGAGGGCGGTGGAAACCATTGAGGCTGAGCTCATTTGGGGGCCATCGGCAAATTAACCCATGAACTGGAACTACCAGGAGGAGACTCTGAAGACTTGGAGGATTATGTAGACTCTGAAGACATGGAAGATTCAAACTCTGGAGACTTGGAAGACTCTTAACTATGAAGGCACTCTGCAGACTTGAAACCAGCAGACTCTGAACCTGAAAGACATACTGGAGACTTGGAGCCAAAAAGGCTCTCAGGAGCGAGTTGGAATAGGAAATTGTCAATGCCCCAGCCTATCCAGTGAGTAATGTATCATAGAGGAGTTTAGCTGACAGCTAATGTTAGCAAAGTTAGCAAGTGAGTTAGCTTACCAATCCAAGAGGAAAGTCTGTGTTTTGTGTGTGTTTGATATAGTGGAAATATTTTATGGGGGTCCATCTAGTGTAGGCTTCACCTAAATTTACTATAGTTTCTGCTCATCTCTGGTCATTCCTCTCCTGAGGTGAATAACAATATCTCTGGGGCTCTGAGGCAGCTGCTTGACTTGCCGAATCCGCCATTTTTCCCAGTGTGAGCCGAGCTGATGTGCTGACCATATTGTTGGAAAACTGAGACCATATCTTTCAAACCTCAATGGCGGCCGCTGGTGACTGGTAGATTTAAACATAACGCCATTGTTGTGACTGTTAAATTTACATTGTACTATATTTTAAATTAAAAAATAATTATTTTTACGGAAATGTTTATTTTTATTCCGCACCTCTCTTAACCCCTGTGGAGGTAATATATTTTGGAAAATATAACTTTTTATGAAAATGTTCCATATTCAACCTTTAAAGCAACTACAGCATTTTTATGGAACACCAGACTGTTCAGAAATCGAATAAATAAATAAATAAACTATTGGGAAATAAATATGTACAGTTCTTCTAGCAGTGCCCAAAAAAAACAGACTAAAGACACGTGGGGATAGAGCAGTCTCGGTGGATGGCCCGGGAATGTGGAACAGATTAATTCATCAGAATTTAGAGCATTTCTAACGCCACCTCTCGCCCGTTGACAGCTGGAGATAGGCACCATGATTTACAGGGTCCCCACTCTTTTAAGGGGTCTTGACTCTTTACCCTTGCCCTAAGCAATCTTTCTCCCTGTTCCAAGACAACTGCTGCAAATTTCCTCCCTTCCTTTTCAGTTCCTCTTCTTTTAAACATCAAATTATCACACATTGAGGTGTCCACACCAGATTGTTCTTTAAATCTGTTTGAGAGAGTTGTAAGTCGCCCCCAGACTGCTTTACTTAATTTTCCTTCTAAGGCTGTATTATTTGGAATGAATGTGTAACATTCATCACCAAATATGGAACATACACCACCTTTTTCAGCTAATAGCATATCTACTGCAATTCTTTTTTGGAAAGCCATCAGGGAAGGAGATTTGAGTTGCTCATGAACAGCTTAAAATCCATCTCTAGTGTTGTTTGCGAGTTTCTGAACATTGTAGTGGACATAATTTATTCTATAAACATTTTTATTGATTGTGCACCACCAGCAGACACTAGATTCCCAACCAGCTGAGATTTGATTCACAAATTTATACTCATCCGGTACTCCTCTAGAAACTCCTATGGCATCTATATATGTGGGGTCATCGTGTTGGCTGACCTCCCTTTTGGATCTGCAGGTTCCTTGTGATAATGAAAGCTGATCACCGGTGGAGTCATACGTAAATACTACCACTTGCATAATCAATGTAACCGGAGCACACAATCCTGTCCAATTTCTGGGAAGTGTTGAAGGAAGAATATTTCCCCCACGATACCACCAAATGTCTGCACGGGCCTGGAAGGGTTTGGTAAAATTTTGTACTGTATCACATAATGAGATATTCATAGAACCGACCGGTTTATTTCCTTTAGAGGTGTTATTCAAGCATGTAAATTGACTAGGGTCTATATTACTATCAAAAAATGGAGGGGTGGCTCTATTGTCAGCTATGGGGAACAGTTTTTTTCCACGCAGAACATTCATAGAGGGGATTCACCTTAGAGAGTAGAGATACTAAACAGGTTACATTAAGTTCAGATGGGGTGGGCACCACTCTAAGGAGAGGCCTCGGACCAATGCAAACTATACAATCCTGCCCAAACACCTGACCTGTGCGCTCTGCCATAAGTAGACAGTTATTTGTAGAACCCCCTATACCTGTCATAATTTCAAAATAATCCTGTGTAGTAGGGTCTTCTTTAACTGTGATTCCATGGTCTACTGAGGCTCGGTTCTGTACTACAGTGGTTGTTACATTGCTCCTGATATACTAGTATTGGGAAATGGACATCCTTTCCACCTTTGTACACCAAAATTAGGAACATTATATACGCTTGTTGATACATGTTTTTTGAAAATAAAGTGCTTTGTGTTAGATTAACCGTTAGAATCAATTTATCTACAGCTTTGGTCAATCTCACCAGAGGGCACTGGTGTTTAGCATATGCAGTAGTGGTATAAGATCTCCAATCATATCCTATAGGGTCTGCAATTAAGGTGGACCAGCTAGTGTCCATCTGATCATCATTCATGTACCATAAGGGATAACTTTAATACATGATTCCTTTTTTATCAGCATAGTTTACCGTAGTTAAAGGGATAGCAATAACTCCTGACCCATTGACAGGAATGCAAATTTGTGGAAACGTCACATGCATTTGTTGTGTTCCACACTGGGAGGACTTAGGAGGCATGGCTACATTGGTTCTTTTGGACCTTTGTAATAGGGTTGAGCTCCCAGGACTAGAATCAACATTTTGGGAATTGTTATATGGCCATTCATCACACATATACTGACGTGGACAAAATTGTTGGTACCCTTCATTAAATAAAAGAAAAACTCATAATGGTCGCAGAAATAACTTTAATCTGACAAAAGTAATAATAAATAAAAATCATATAAATGTTGACCAATGAAAGTCAGACATTGCTTTTCATCCATGCTTCAACAGAATTATTTAAAAACTAAATGCATGAAACAGGCCTGGACAAAAATGATGGTACCCCTAGAAAAGATTGAAAATAATTTGACCAAAGGGACATGTCAATCCAAGGTATGTCCACTAATCAGCATCCTAGGTGTCTACAATCATGTAATCACTCAGTGGGCCTATATATAGGACTCTAACAAGTCACTGTGTTGTTTGGTGACGTGGTGTGTACCACACTCAATAAAAACCAGAGGAAGCAAAGGAAAGAGTTGTCTCAGGAGATGAGAAAGAAAATCATAGACAAGCATGTTAACTGTAAAGGCTATAAGACCATCTCCAAGCAGCTAGATGTTTCTGTGACTACAGCTGCACATGTCATTCAGTAATGTGCGATCTATGGGACTGTAGCCAACCTCCCTGGACGTGGCTGCAGGAGGAAAACTGATGACGGATCAAATAGACGGATAATCCAAATGGTAACAAAAGAGCCGAGAAAAACTTCAAAATAGATCCAAGCTGAACTTTATGCTCAAGGAACATCAGTGTCAGATCGGAACATCCTTCGCTGTTTGAGCCAGTTGACAAATCATTAAAAAAACAGACTGGAGTATGCCAAACTACATGCTTACGAGCTACAAAGTTTCTGGGAGAATGTCCTGTGGACAGATGAGACAAAAATTTAACTTTTTGCCAAGGCACATCAGCTCTATGTTCACAGACGGAAAAATGAAGCATATCTAGAAAAGAACACGGTCCCTACTGTGAAACATGGGGGAGGCTCGGTTATGTTCTGGGGCTGATTTGCTGCATCTGACACAGGGTGTCTTGAATCTGTGCAGGGTACAATGAAATCTCAAGACTATCAGGGGATTCTAGAGAGAAATGTGCTGGCCAGTGTCAGAAAGCATGGTCTCAGTCGCAGGTCACGGGTCTTACAACAGGAAAATGACCCAAAACACACAGCTAAAAACACCTAAGAAGGGCTAAGAGGAAAACGCTGGCCTTCTATGAGCCCTGATCTCAATCCTATTGAGCATCTTTGGAAGGAGCTGAAACGTGCTGTCTGGAAAAGGCGCCCTTCAAACCGGAAAAAAATAGAACAGTTTACTCATGAGGAGTGGGCCAAAAAAGCTGCTGAGAGGTGCAGAAGTCTCATTGACAGTTACAGGAATCATTTGATTGCAGTGATTGCCTCAAAAGGTTGTGCAACCAAATATTAAGTTGTGGGTACCATCATTTTTGTCCAGGCCTGTTTCATGCATTTATTTTTTAAATAATTCCGTTGAAGCATGGATGAAAAGCAATGTCTGACTTTCATTGGTCAACATTTATATAATTTTTATTTATTATTACTTTTGTCAGATTAAAGTTATTTCTGTGACCATTATGAGTTTTTCTTTGATTTAATGAAGGGTACCAACAATTTTGTCCACATCTGTAAAAGATCACATTAACTATAAGGAGACCAACTAGTGCTAAGATCCACAGAACTGGTCCCGTTTCCCATGGATGCCTCCTAGGAGCCATATTGGGAAATTACTTTATTACTTTTAACCATGTGTTGTACTTTTTTGTTATTTTTGGTGGTTATTGATAAGAAGGTGTGTTTTTTTATTTTTTATTTTAGGTTCTGTTACGGTCTAACACTGTGGAGGAAAACACAACCTGGTGGGAGGAGTAAGGTGCTTAAGGATTGTTTGAGAACCTGATTGAAAATACCAGGAGATAGGGCAAAGCCCTGGGGAAGTCTGGTGTATCTCAGTTTTCTACCTCTGAAAGTGAAAGAGAACACACCTCTCACTGATGGGTGAACCAGTAAACTGAAAAAGCATTAGCCAAATCAATACAGTTGAACCATTTCAATTCAGGTGTCAGGGATGCCAGAGCCGTGTAGGGATTAGGGGTTGCAATGGGTGCTGTTTTAAGTACCTCATTAATTGCTCTTAAGTCATCTACTATCCTGTATTTGCCAGTACATTGTTTTTCTACAGGTAAGATTGGTGTTTTGTCAGGCTGTAAGTAAGATCTAAAACTCCAGCCTTTAATAAACCTGTAGTAGTGTCCGCTATTCCCTCCTCAGCTTCAGGTTTATGAGGGTACTGTGAACGCCATATTGGATCAGAATCTTTTAGTTCAAAAGTGATGGGTGTGGTGTGAACCAATCCTTCATCTGTGGGACCGTCTTACGAGAGGTAATCAGGGAGAGTTTGTAACATCTCTACGGCCTTAGGGTGGTATGTTTTTTCTCAACCATGGGTTCTAGACAGCTGGAGGTGTTCTAACAGATTCTGATATTTTACCTGCGTGTCTATTTTATACATCTGAGTAGAAGGAGAAAAAGAGACTGAAGGTATCTGGGTGGGAATCCTATCTGTAAGTGTGACCCCCATCTTTACCATTCCCCCCAGATCCTTGGCTTGATGTTAAGGGTGTAGTAAAAGTGACACATGTGGGAGAGCATCATTCTCCATCATGTACCATTTCAGTTGATCAGATGTAAGATTAGCAAACCCTAGCAAGCATGGCCCTCAAGCTGTTTCTCAATTTGTTCCTGATACATAGTAGGATCGCCCCTTTCATACAGAATAGTAACATGTAAAGGGTCAGGCGGCGGGACAAAGGGTTGTAGTTCCAGCAGCCAAGGCCTCCAACATGCCAAGAATACGGCTGCAGAATGTTCCTGTTCAGGAGGTGTGATAAGCCCTCCCCAGAATATGTCCCGCCCACTGTGCAAATCTGTGGGCATTGTCAGTAGTGTTGTCCTCCCCTCCCCCTGCCATACGAGGGGGGAGCCATATGTTGATTTGGAGCCATGTGGTGAGGAGGCTGATATTGTGGTTGGTTCCCAATCGTGGGTGGGGACACTCTCTCACCCAATGATCAGTGGAGCCACACCTATGACAACCGTTTACGCTTGGCTGCTTTTCCCCCGCACCTCTGAACCCACGGGCCCTTCCCCTCCCACGTGCTCTCCAGGGGCGTTGCCACTGCTGCCCATCGGGGGCAACGGGTGACTGTTTAGGGGTGGCTCCAACATACATTATAGGAAAGGAAGGGGGAGGAGCCTCTAGGGCTGCAGCTGGGGCAATTTCTGCCACCATTTGCTTCCCCTTTTTGGAACCAGCTTTTTGTTCAGCTATTTTAGATTGGGCTTCTTTAACTGTAGTTTTAACAAAGCAGTCTCCATTTTCTTAGTCTCCTCAGATCCTTTCTTATACTGATCTGCCTCTTTCTGAAGATGATGAATTAAATGTAACTCCCATCTACCTTGGTTAGCGCCTAGTAGATCTGGATTCTCTTTTAATTACTGTTGTACAGACTCCGGCACCCCTGCTAACACTGCTTCCCTGAACCAAGTTCTAGTTGTTCCCTGCTGATCAGGATATTCCCCTGTTTGTCCCACCCAGGTGTCCTTGCTTTGTGATAAATAACTAATGGGTGAAACCTCAGGCTTCCACATGAATTTGGGCACTTATGAGGCATGGATTCCTGGATATTTCTGTCTCAACCAGGTGGCTATTCCGTTAATTAGTCCTGCTAAGGGTGTAGAATCTGGGAGATCAGCTAAATTGTGTTCTTCCTGTATATTTCTAAAATCTGTAGCTGTCATTACCAATCCCATTATTTCCCTTAAGTCTCCCAGGGCCAATGTTTGATTAGCTGTGAGCTGATATAGCTTATTTAACCACAAATTAGCACCTTCTGATAAAGATGGGAGAGATTGGATTAATCCTCTGAGATCTGCTAATTTAAGGGGTTTGTACAGTTCTCTCCCCCCCGGTGCTTGTACTAAGGGAGCTTGGAGTACCATGTCAGATTGGCTGTGATCTTGTTTGTGTCGGGATTGAGTTATCGTCTTAACCCTCTAGGCGCCAACATCGCAATATTGCGACAAGCAACATTGCTGACTTTAACGAGCCACAGCTGGAGATAGGGCCACTAATTGAATTAGTCCCGTTTCGCCATGACGCTCCAAAAGCAGCAACATTCCAGCTCTGCGTCACGTTCACCCGATGAGAGAAAGGTATGTGTTCGGGTAGCAAAGCGGTCACTACAACGCTAACTGTGACCGGGGTGGGAGGGATGTAAACAATGGAAAAAGGTAAAAAATTGTAAAAGTCATGCAATCAAATAGTGCCAACGCCTGATGACGTCATGATATGCAAATTAGATCAATGATTTTGCTTGTTACACAAACTTTGGATCATACTGAAGATTTTTCTAATTTACAGTGTACCTTTATCTATACCATATTAAAGCTACAACATTTTAAACTAGTGATATCAAAATGGAATATTTTATAGAAAAAACCCCGGCGCTTAGGGGGTTAAGTCCAGGATCAGAAGGCTCCTCTGCGTCTTTTGGGTATAACTTTTCCCCTCTTTCCTCCTAATACTGTTTCTTTTTTGTAGAACTTCTTGTACCCTCCTGTTCATTAATTACTCCATGTACGCCTCCTCACTCTGTGTGGGTATCATTTCTTACACCAAATTTAACCTGCTGGATTGAGTCACCTTCCTTATTTTTAATTTCTACCGGTTTTAATTCTGAGTTTTGGGGAACGTTTTTAACCTGGCTCGATACTTGTTTTCCTTTCTGGCTCAGAGCTTCCCACAGCTGAGATGGTGGGGGAGCAGTGGGTGTTGTTTGAACTTACTTTATTGATTTGGGTAATGCTCACTAGTTGAAAGTTAAGAGCTAGAGGTGTGTGCACTACACCTGCAGGCAGATCGGCTTACCCCTGGTAGGATTTCAAACACACCCCTCTAACAGCTAATGGCTGCTTCGGTTTTTTGCAGCTTAAAGCACTTTTTTGTTGATTTTTTTACTTTCTCTGTGAAAATGCCTGTTTGGCTGCATGGATTGCAGGATTTTATTCTACATTCCTAAAGAACAGCAGCTGGATCACAGAACAAAGACGCCTGATGGACAGAGAAGTAAGTGGATACACACTAATACTAATGTGGGTTAGCCATTTATCAAGCTGCTTATTTGATCTTTTAACAGCAATGTGTGGTTAAGTAATTGATCTGTAGCTTCTCAGAATGTACAGTAAACGGGTGCAGACAACACCCATGGCTTTTTTATATACTGGGCTGGAAAGATTTGCTTAGTGGATGCAGCTTTGTTGGTCTGGGCTCTGTCTAAAGCCTGGAGATTTAGCAAATGAAATAGGCTTTATTGACTCAGTTTTTAACAACAAAATCAACTAAACTAAATATCTGAGCTCTTATTCTAGTTTCAATGTGGTACTATGGGCTTTTCAAATTATTTGTGAGAATTCTTTCTTTAATGAAGCTTGGCACTGTTTGTTTCAGTATGATCTGCTCCCAGCTGTGCAGCGTGGCGGAGCAGAGCGTACTGTTGGGGTGCAGGAGGCGGGTTTATAGAGAAACGATTCGTTTCACTTCGTTGTCTAACATTAACTACAGGATACAAGTTAAATTTCAGGACAAATTAATACTGTATAACACCAACGGTAACATTTTATTATATATATGTTTATCACAGAAATTAAAAGCTGTGAAATACCATGCTATAGTCCCTTTAAAAATGTTTTATTAATATAAAACATTTTACAGTATTTTTTTCTAAATAACAAATTGTTTTTTTATCATTTTTTGTTAATTGAATGTATTTGGAAAATATATTTAAATCAAATGACATTTTAACAGACTGTCAGTGGTGAAAGAGTGGGTAGACGTTTGAAAGAAGCCAAACCACTTCAAAAAATCTAAACAAAAGACTCATTAGGTGTGGGATTTAAGGACCCAAATGCAGGCAGCTTATTGTCTGTAGTCAAACTAGAACTAGAGGGAGACAAGGTCAGATAGAGACGAGAAGAGAAGAAAATGAGAAAACACCAAAGAATGAGAAAATCACGCAAGGGGCAATCAGGTAAACACAGGACAACTGGGGATAAGAGGAAGAAGCAACAGGTGACACAGGAACATGAAAGAGGAGACACATGGATCATGACACAGAGGTGATAAAGGTAAACTCTCTACTGCAGTTTTTTCAACCTTCAGCCTCAAGGCAAACTGCCCTGCATGCTTTGAATTATTCCCTGCTTCAGCACACCTGATATCACTTGATGTTTGATTACCAGATGGCTGCTTAACAACTGATTCTGATGATTGCTAAACTTCAGGAGTGTTAAAACAAGCAAACATCTAACACATGTACAGCAATATGCCTTGAAGATCAAGGCTGGGAAACACTGTACTAGTGGTAGCAGTCTGAGACTGTGTGATACTCACCAACTTTTGGCAACTCTTATTAAAACTCTCTCTTCCCAACCATTTGTTCAACAACTCCCAGTAAATGAAGAGGCAAATCAGGAATGCAGGCAATAGAGGAGTGCTAAAATTAATTTCACAGGATGCTGTGCAAGGGCAAGGTACTCTGGACAAATCATCTGTCGCATGGTTGTCACAGCCTTAAATGGAGCAAATGTCTAAATAGAAGTACAACAGAAAAAAATTGCATTAGTCTGTGATTACGATGATTTAATGAGTTTAAAAGAATATTGGAATAATGGTTTGCGTGAACCACAATCAGAACAAGAGACACAATAAAAATTCTGCAGAACCAAGACAATGAAAGTTTCATTTTTAATTAAATTAGTTTCAGTTACATTTTGTGGAGAACAAACTCTCAGGATGTACAAGCCCATTTCTGTCAGACTGCAACAGCATGGCACCTGCTGCAACATCAAATGCATCAGTCTGCTATTTAAATGGATTGGTTAGTGTGCTGTGCTGCTAACACAGGAGCTTAGCTGAGGGCATATATTACCTGTGGATCTGGAGCAGACTAGAGTAAAGTTTTCTAAGTTGGAAAATCACCAAAAAGTCACAAAAGACAATGAGAGGACAACACAACCTATAACTCCATTGGCCATTGTTTAAAAAAAGACTCCAGGTGAAGCAATTGTCATGAGTTCTTTAACCGACATTACAGCGCATAGTTATTATGAAGATTAACACCATCTTCCTCACAAACACAAAATAAATAGCTGTCCATAGGATATATGTAACAAATGTGTTTAACATTGTGTTGATTTACACTCCTCACAGGTTCCCCCAGAATGTAATAAAAGGTTACTATTACTAGCTATAATAAAAGGTTAATGTGACCATGCAGGGTTTATTTTTCTAATGTGGTGTTTCCCGCAGATAACTTTCCTCAGAAAATTGATGTGACTAAGGACCACACTTTTCACCTGCAACGAAGAACCAGGAGCTGGAAACCAAGCACGTCTCCAGGACTAAAATGATAAACTGATGAGAGGCCTCGAATGAGAGAATAAAACAAAGTGTCAGCTATATTCGTACATAGTTTATTATACATGCACGGAGTGCCTCCTGCTGAGAACCCTGAAGCTTCAGCACAGATGCATGGGTATATATAGTAGTCAGCCACACCCTATTAAATCAGCTTCTGACCGATCATTACATAATGCAGATGATTTCATACATAATCAAACAGAAGAGGAAGTGTCACTTCAATAGTCAGCAGCAATCAGGAGATAGTTTCACTGGACAATCAGAATATAGATAACAAGAAGGGACACTTTGTATAATGCTGAGAAAGACATTCAAAGGATCTGTCATAAGTGTAACACCAGATAATAACAAGATTTGTCGTACGTCAAGATGAGATGTTTACATACAATTGCTTCTTGTTTGTACCTAGAATAAGAACAGCTGTCTAAGAGCAGAGTAAGACAATTAAACCTTTCTTAATGTCCCAGCATTAATATTAAAAGTTTTCGTCACACAATTCAATAACATCTCTAAGAGAGCATTCAGAAACTTATAAACAGTAACTATCCTCCCTTTATCTCCAGCTGTCATCAGGAAAGGGGCAGGGGACACCCTGGACAGTTCTCCAGTAGACAGTGATCATTTTTACAGATATTGTCATTACCTGTTATGTTGCATAAACCTGATGTGATGTGCAAAACAGAAACTTTGACTCCAGCATGTTTGGACCAAAGATGCACTGCACACACTGTAAAATGCCAACTAGCATATGGTTACACTCCCCCATAGTCTTTAATTGAAGGTTGTGGTGGGCATTTCAGAACAAAAACGCACATGCCAAGCGAAGTGGCCAAGTATTTGGTGACCGTCCCCCAAGGACAAATTTGTTCTGTCACTTTAACATGGTGACTTCAGGAATCTGCTCTGAAGACTCTAGGGACAGATCAACAGTGACTTGCAAAAAACCATGCATTTAAGTAACAGAATGTGAGCCACATTTAAATGTTCATAATACATATAGGCACTGACCAATACAACAGTCAGACATAGTTTATTGAGATTTTTTTTGGGAAATATTCCTTATAAACAAAAACGTCCAACAAATAACCAAGCTCAGGTTTGTGCTGATAATGCAGACATTGCTCTTGCCTTGGTGAACGTGACACCCGAGAGACCGTAAAAGCAACTGCCTTAGGAGAAACTAGTTTTTTGTGGCATGTAAAAACCTATTAATGGAAAACCATCCTATTTGATCCTTTTCTGTAGCACATTTTTTTCAAACATTTGAAAGAAATGCAGCTTGGGAAGTTTAAATACATAGGCATAATGCTATTTGACAAGCTATTGGTTGGCATTTGCGAAACAGCCAGAAGCGGACTGGACGTTACTTTTTTCTTCCTGCTGATCGGCCTGCGATGGACTGGCGACCTGTCCAGGATGTATCCCGCCTCTCATCCGTTGACAGCTGGAGATAAGCACCAGCCCCTCTGTGACCAATGAGGATAAGCGGGTAAGTAAATGAATAGATAGATAATTAGTTATAGATAATACTTTCCATGGAAGTTAGGGTTAGGGTTGTTGGCTTTGCTGTATGTTTTGGGTCATTGTCGTGCTGGAACACCCATCCACGACGCATTTTCAGTTTCCTGGCAGAAGGAAGGAGGTGTTCGCTCAGGATTTTATGATACATGGCTCCGTCTATCTTCATGGTGATGCGGTGAAGTTGTCTTGTGCCCTTAGTAGAAAAACACCCCAAAAGCAAAATATTTCCATCTCCATGCTTGATGGTGGGGGCGGTGTTTTGGGGGTCATAGGCTGTATTTTTCTTCCTCCAAACATGGCTAGTTGAGTTAATGCCAAAGAGCTCAATTTTGGTCTCATCTGACCACAACACTTTCTCCCAGTCACTCACTGAATCATTCAGGTGTTAATTGGCAAACTTCAGTCGGGCCTACACATTTGCCTTTTTAGGGAGGTGGATCTTCCATGCTCTGCAGGTTTTTAGTCCATTGCGGTATAATGTGTTTCCGATGGTTTCTTGGTGACTGTGGTCCGAGCTACTAGGAGGTCATTAACTAACTCCTCCAATGTAGTTCTAGGATCATTTCTCACCTTTCTCAGAATCAATGACACCCCACGAAGTGAGATCTTGCGTGGAGCCCCAGACCGAGGTCGATTGATGGTCATTTTGTGCTCCTGCCATTTTCGAACATTTGCACCAACAGCTGTAATATTCACTCCCAGCTCCTTGCTAATGGTTTTCTATCCCATTTCAGCCTTTTGCAGGTCTACAATTTTGTCTCTGACATCCTTGGACGTCTCTCCCATGTTGGAGAGTTTGGAGTCTTCTAAAACCATGCTGTATATGAAAATTGTATACAAAACTCCAATCCCTAAATCAGTTACATGAAGAAAAGAGACCAGAAAACACCTGAGTTTGAAAAGTCTATCAACCAAATGTCATAATGCTAACTTGGCAATCATAGCCTCGCCAAACCTAGCTTTGGACCGCCCATGGGAATGTTGTTTTCGGGAAAGTGAAAGCCAAACATTTTGCGGCTGCTAGAGGCTACGGACCTTACAGTACAGGTTTTATCTCGTGGTAGAACTTAAAAGGAGGATCTTTACTGTCACAATGGTGGAACACCACCTCCCAGGCTGTAAGTATCATTTTACTTTTCAAGTATTGTGTTAAAACACGCTATGCCGATGAAATGTACTACCTCGGCTAACAGCTAATATCTGTGACCACATCCACCCAGAGATGTTGTCTGTTTATCTATCCTCAAACGTAACCTATGCTTCAAACCACGAATTGTAATACCAGCAGCTGAATCCTCTGCTGGTTAAATCTCACGGTCCTATGTAGCTCACTGTGAGCTCTCCCCGCTTGTCAGCGGTGTGTGTGAGGGGGGAATGTTGCGGCGCTCGTTCCGAACAGACTATTAGCTTAAATCAGACGAGACAACTCGCTGGCTTTAAGCATATTGCTAAGCGGAGGAGAATAAATGATCAGGGAGTAACTCAGTTGCAAAGAGGAAATAACGTGGCGCAGAATATGTTTCTGACTGGCGGCGTGTGGCTTACTTAATGTCGGGCGTACACTGTGCTATTTTGGACCGTTTTTGAGCCGATTTGTCACTCGTGCAACTTTTGTCTGGATCGTGCCGACTTTTGGCTTAATCGTGCGTGTTGCATTGTGTAGTGTACATTGGGTAACGACAGGCAACTTACACCTCACGACCAGCTCCCAATCGGTCGCAAGAAAATCAAACCTGTTTGAAATCCTAGTCGCCCCTTGTGAATTACTCACACTGTGGAAGCGATGCTACGAGTTATTTCTCATACTGCGCATGCGTGTCGCCATCGTTACCGGGGAAGTACTTCTGGACTTTGACATAAACAAATGGTGTTTCCATACACGTTTGTCTTTTGAGCGCATCCTCGCAATTCTCAGGCGCGCATCTTCACTCCAGTGTTTTTCTTCTGCTTCTTCAGTTCCGAGTCAGGCACCCATCTACTCCCGTGTTTTTCTTCCGCTTCCGGGTCTGTCGTGTTGTGCAGTGAGAGCAGTAAGGTCGCATCTGAACAGCGGTTCGTACAGTGTGAGCACATGAGTCGTGAGCTGTGAACCTTTAACCCGTGCAATTCACTCGTACAGTATGAGCCGGAGCTGAAGACCCGTGACTGAAAAATCGCACAGTGTACGCCTGGCTTAAGACCCTAGCTCTGGTAGCTCTGGTGGCAAAGCCCTCCTGTAGCCAGTAGCCCGTTGGAGTCTGGTCTTGTATGGTAATGCTGCCTAAACTGGGTGGTAAACTCCGTCCCAGCATAAATACTGGCATTTTTGTCTCATTATACTGATTTTAGCAAACAGAGACTGTGTAAGAGAAGTGTTGCAGTTAGCCAATCAGAAGACTTGCATGTCATTAATCTTAATGAGGAAGCCCCCAAATCTTGTTGAGTCTCCACGCTCACTCCCACACTGAACTGGCATAAACTGAAATAGACTGGTATTTTTTTTTTTTACAGAAACTGATTCAGACAGCATTCTTTCATTCCAGAGAACACTGAAAAAATGTATAAAAACACAAGTGAATAAGAACTTTATTGAGGGTGATTAATTGAGTAGGAGTGTCTAACCACTCTGTGGGAGCCAGAACTCGTAATGGTTGGTAGGGGTTCAAATATGTATTTAACTCAGTGAAATTCAAATCAGTTTCTATCTTTTATTTGAAGTTATTTTTTCAATTTTCCTTTTGATCAGCTATCTGTCACTGTTAAAATAAACCTACTATTAAAACGATTCTGTTCTGAGACTGTTCAAGTCTATGTCATTGGACAAACTTACAAAATCAGGGAGTGGTCAAATAAGTATTTCCCCCACTGTCTATCAAGAAGTCTTCATAGGTATTTTTTCTCAGTCTCTTCATTTTCCTCTCTCTCAGTGTAAGAGTGGTTTCAGCTAAACAGGCTCAGACATCATGTTGTGCACCATAATGGATTTTCCTTTTCATAACATGATCTCCAGCAGACATCCGTCCATCTCTCCCATTGGCCAGCCAGTTTGTGCAACTGGGTTCATATTAGCCTCACCTTTACCAACCCTAATTAGCATCAGAAGGATCAAAGGAGCTCTGCAGCTGTGAAATTCAAATGACCGGCAAACAGGTTGTCATTTCATCCTCTCAGCCTGACAATCAATACAGCACACAGCCAGTCTAGACTAAAAGCACCTCTGCTTCTTATAAAATGTCTTGTTAGATTCATTTAGGCATTTTTCAGATATGAAAAGGGCTTTAGGTCTTCTTTTTAATTTATTTTATTTTGCAGCTGTGGTATGCTTGTAATTACAAGTGTGTACAGAATTAAACAGACCCCAGGATGAGCTGTTGTTATGTATGGTATCCTCAATATTTGGAAGGTGGTCCTAGTAACGCTTCATAAAGTGGCCTACTCTCTTTGTTTGTCGTTGTCCCAATGGAAACAGGGATTACACACCAAGGGGGACCAATATGCCCACCATAAAAGTGTTGTGGTTAATGCTGCCATTGAAGAAGGACATCAAGCTTCTTTTTAAACTTTCAGTGGGAAGCATTTAAAAGCCAGCCAGGTATCAAACACAGATCCCTGTCCAAGGCACAGTGTTGAATGTTGAGGATCAAAGTCCTTTCTTCTCACCACAGCGGTGGGTGATTGGTGCCCTATAAATCTAGCACTCCCATTTTGTAACTGAATAATATTTAGCTGCACTAGTCTTTACTGGAATTTTCTCCATTATCATGAACCAGCTGCGTGAAAAACTCATGTCTTGTGTGTGAAATGGCTGCTCAGTCTTTTTTAGAAAAACAAGTCATGCATCATTTCTGCTTTTTGACATCAAAAACAGTTTAGAAAATGGGTAAATAGTGTAACTGATGCTCTCAAGCAGAACTGTGTCCATGTCAGACTGGCTCCATTCACTTTAAGGAACCCACAGTGCCTTAAAAAGGTCTTATTGGGATTTTATGAAATAGACCCAAATTAGTGCTTAACTGCAAAATGAAAGAGAATGACAGATATTTTGACATTTTTTTAAACAAAAACTGATAACCTTCATGAATCTTTATCCAGTACTTTGACTAAAATTCCAAAAAACAGAATCTACCAATAACAGCTGTTAGAATTGATCTAAGTAGTATATTAGTTAATGATGTCTATTTAGTGTAAATACAGGAATACTGTGCATGTCTTTGAGCTTTATCTGAGAACATTAATGAACAAACATCATTAAGCATTATAAAGATCAAAGAGCACAGCAGACAGGTCAGGAATAGTGTTGTGGAGAGTTTTAAAGCAAGGTTGTGTTCTCAAACAACATCCCAAAGAAGACTGTTCAATCTTCATCTAATATTATATAAAATTTAGCCTTCATATCTAAACTAAGAGGCTGGGCTATTCAGCACTAAGCCGAGAAGAAAGGAAGAGCCTCATTGGTAACGTTTAGGAACTGCAGAGATTCTCAGCTCTGGTGGATATTACATGGTTGAAAGAAAGCCATAAAGGGTGATGTTTGCAGTTTACCACAAGACATATGACAGACGTTTCTCTGGTCAGATGAGACCACACTTCTACCTTTTGGTATGTGTTGAGCGGCACTTCCTTTTTGTATGATGACAATAAGCACAGCATGACTACTTCTACTCATTTACACTTCTCATTCTGAACATGAACCTTTTCCTTTAACTGTTTGGAACAGAATCTCACTTAGTATGTTCATATGCAGCAAGAGAAAGTCAAATTATTACTTTAGTCTGACTGAAATAAGAATTTAATCTAAATTGTAGCTTTTGAAATGCATGTATACACCTTAGTCTGACTTGAATCAAACCAAACTGGAGTTTCACAAATCAGACCATTCTACACAGATAATGCAATTTGGCATTGCACTTCTCTGCAACCAACCCCCCGTCAGTACTTGTGGACCCTCAGGAGATGCGGAGTCAACAACAACAGACAACTAAGACAAACGTAAGATGCCGATCAGTGTATTTTTGGACTGATGAAGAGGCGGTGCAATATGAATGTGTGTATCCTGCCTATACTCTGTCTGCTTTACTCCCGCAAGCCTCTGTTTACTGCTTGTGTGCTGCTCAATGCTAAGCGTTAGAATACAAACGTGAAGGGGCGCATGTTGCCATCTATCGTTGCAGAGTTGAATGCACTCCATTTATTAATTTGATTTTCTGACATGACAACTGGGACTCGGCTCTCAACAGAGGGCAAGTCCTTAGTCCAATTACTCTGTTGGGTCGAGAACTGAACCAACCAGAATCCGCATTTAGCCGCCGCCACCGAGCCAATAAGAGGTGAATTGGAAGAAATTGGCCGAACTGGAGATTTCCAAAAAAGGCAACACGGAGGACTTTAAACGTTCAAAAGGTCTGTTTGGGCAGAGGCAAATTAGTTTAGGAAAAATAATTGTAAAGGTGTTTCCTTTTTATTGTTAACTTTGTATAAGTTTTAATTCTGGTATCTTTGGGTAAACCAGGCCTCTTTCTTTCTAGCTTGGTGGTTAAAATGTTTTTTCTTATTTTTCATGTAAATAAATCTTGTTTTTTTGGAAGTAACTGTTGTCATTCTTGATTCAGCACACACATATTCCAAAGTTAATGGTCAATAGAAAGTAAATAATTAATTCCTTCAGATTATGAGACTGACTTAGACATTTGGCTATTAAAATAGTTCCCGAAAAGGAACTAAAGGCGGTGCCCCGAATAATAATAATATTCCATAGATTATTAATCATGTTGACTGCCATAAACAGTCCTCTGACTATTAATAGCCAAATGACTACATTCTTGGTAATATCCCCAACAACTCCAAAAAGCTTGATTTAGATGTGCTTGTAAACATACTGACTGCCATTATAACCCTGTTGTCATCTTTAAATTCCTCCGCCACATATTTATACAGAACAGAAAGTATTTAACAGGGCCACCTCAAAAATCCTATTTGACAGAAAGCTAACACTGTGCATTATTGTGAACATATCATAATCAGATGTAGTGAATACATCATAATCCTTCAGGGAGATGTGTTAGAGCCAGCAACGAACTAGAGATTTGGAAGACAAGAACTCTAAACCTACAGTCAGAGGTACAATACAACAATTTAGATTAAAATTTAATGTGCTGGAACGTCAAAAGTACAATCTATGGTAAATTCTTTTGGGAATCTTTAGCAAGATTTTAAAATTTATGCTCTTATACATGTCCTGTACATCTGACTGAGCTTGAGGTATTTTGCAAAGAGTAGGAAAAATACAAATGAATGACAACATTTATCCATATCCTTCCAAATTTAAAACCACTTTGTGTTTCCCTATCACAAATGTATAATCCCCATAAAATACAGTGAACTTTACTTCTGTTATGCAACAACATATGAATACTTTTACTTTTTGTTGTTTGTATACCTAAAACAAGTATTTTATTACATGCTTGTCTTTTTTCTTCAGTCACATTTCATCTGCTAAAACGCCATTTAACGTCAAATAGCAGATTGCATTTAGTTTACCCAGTGAACTGCAGCTTAGTAAGTGTAGGAGTCCCCTGATTCTTTGTGGTAAAAGTCAAAAATAAGAAAAGATAACAGAAACTCACAGCAAACCTGCTTTAAACACAAACACCACATAAAGATTTTATAACTGATACATTTCTTTCAATTTTTTCCCCTAACATGTTTCGTATGTGAAAACACAAGTTAACCCAAGTGGTAGGTGAATGTAATGAAAGTCCAGCTACAGAGCAATGAGATTTTGATCTAATTATCATGTCAGGCTTAATTACATACTTTTCACTACATGGCTGCCAGGGGTCCAGTATAAAGCGTTTGAAGCTGGGTTTAATGATTTGGACCAGAGGAGGCTAGCTGCCCTTGATGTTTAAATGGCAGTTCAAGTTCTTTAATACGGGAGGAATCTGTGAAAAGTAAAAACCGAAATGAATAAACACAGGAAGTCCCCGCAAGGTATTACAGTTTGTGTTTGGACTTATGAGAAGAAAAATAGTCATTATCTTGCTTTGATCTTATCTCAGCTAAATGATTACAATCCCTCTAGAACAGAGATGTCCAAACTTTTTTGCTAAATGGGTCAAAATCATCAAGTTGAAAGTGTCCATAGGCCACAAAAATACGATTTATTTTTAACGTAAAAAAATTGTTTCTTTACCTGCTTAACAAATTAAACATGTATTATTTTTATGAAATGAAGTAGGAATTTTTGCAGAAAAGGGATTTTTTAAGTATTTCATATTCAAAACACAGGGATATTAAGTTTTGCCTTTCTTCAAAAAGTAATAATATAGTTTTCAAATATTTCAGAGGGGCTAATTTTAAAACAAAATTCTGTTTTTTGGACTAGGGCCATACAAAATCAGTCCAAGGGCCATAAACGTCTCCTGTGCTGCTCTTGAAACACTCACACATACAGATTCTGTCTTCTTCTTCCAGGCCTGACTCCAGACAGGCTTTGTCCTCCATCTCATGATGCCAGCCCAGTAAGCCCTGAAGCCACCACACCAGGAGCTCACTCTCCATCCCACCTCCACTACCACAGCCAAGCCCAGCACAGACGTTTTTCCATGGAAGTAAGTAGCAAATGGGTCCGTGCCACACAGAGAGGGATTACGGTGACTTCTATTTACCTTGGTACTGAATCAGCTAACTTAATTGTGCTCAATTTGCAAGTTTGGAATCCCAGGGATTCTGTAATAGTTTTACTCTGTAAAGTTTCAACCAACCATTTACCTAGAACTGTGAACCAGTTATTTTGGTTAAAGACCTCTCACTATTCTTTACGGGCAACCCTTCTTACCCACACAAAAACTCTGATCAGACCTCACTGAGCCTCACGAAACTGACCAAAGAATTGCTTGACATATATAGTGTTATATGTTGAGTATGAATAACCTAATTCATGTTCAGTTGTTTGCTACTTGGTCTTAGAATAGAATAGTATTTACAATGAGGAACATAAGTATTTCAGCACTGAGCAATTTTGCAAGTTCTCCACTTAGAAATTATGAACATCTGAAATTCACATTGTAGGTCCATTTCTAATGAGGATATCTATCCTCCTGAGAACCAAAGAAAAGGGTTTCCAATTTCTGTTTTCATTTGATTTCATATTTATTTAAGCCAAAAAGAACACTTTGGCATTTAATATACTTTATTTTATTTCAATTTCATAGCATGTCCACTGTGGTGGACAACAGCATGATTCATGTCTAAATACAACTGAATTTCACACAAAAAATGAACAGCATCTAATGATATCAACCAAGAATACATTTATTTTGATCAAAAAAACAAAATTCTTCATTAGTTTTTTTCTTTCCCTGCACAAGCAACTTTCCTGCTACTTCTCTTGCTCTGACTCTGTGTCTTCATTAGATTCTCCTGCATCTTCATAGACATGGATTTTTCAAAAATCATAAGCAAGTTTTGTCACCTTAAGGTGTACCAATATCTGGTATTGCCCATTGATTGGACAGTCAAATGTGTCAGTGGGTTAAAACAATGGAGAGTACTGTTACAGATACAGGTCTTAATAGAAATGTTTGACGGTCTGATGCAACATGAGGTGTAGCTACAATGCAGAGGTGGTTTGTGTAGAAATATGAATATATTGTATTACACTGGATAAACCAGGTCTAAGGCCTGGGTCACACTGGCCGTGAACGCTGGCTGTGTGTGTATCAACGGATAAATTAAAAAAGTGTACAAACTCCCTGGTAACAGAAACATTGTGTAAGGATTGTATGAGGTTATTTAATTACCCATGATGAAAGAAAATAGGTCTAAATAAACAACAGCTGAGCAAAAGCGCTAGTCAACCACCTTGAAGAAATAGACATCTGGTGTTAACAGGGGGGCAGCGGATAGAGTGCGATTCTCCAGAGCTTGCTGCTTCACGGCACTTCCATGCCACTTCTGTGAATGGTGCAAACCCGGCTTTACCCCTGATTCACACCAGGCGCAGACTGGATGTGGCTCGTTGTCTGTATGGCTGCAATGTGGACTGCAATTCACACCAGCTGCAGTATGTGTGTGAAACATTTCCTGAGGCTTGCCCCAGCGAGAGCGCCAAATCTCAGCTGTTCGCACGATATATATATATATTATAATATATATATTTTTTTTTTTATGTACCATATCATTTTGGCTGGCTCATATCTCACTTCCTGTCTGGCTGATGCAGTTTCATTAATGTCATTAAAAAACACATCCAGCATCCTGAAAAAATAGACAGGATCTGGAAAGTTGACGGAGTTACGCATCCACCCCTGGACCGCACCGTAACCGCTTTGAATGTACTGATTGGACTTCATGTTTTTTCGTTTATGTGGCAGCCGTAAGGACACCGTATCCCATTAGTTATGAGCGTACTGTGAATCAGGGGTCAATGTCACAATCAGGATATACACAGCACATGCATAATACATTGAAAAACAATTATACAAAAACTATTAATCTCTTAATACACCACAAAGATGGGTGTCCGCTGAGACTAAAAAGGAAGCTTTTTTGTTTACTAAATGGAGTAAAGTTTATTTCACTTTCATAGCTGATTTGCTCCAAACCTGGGTTCGTTTGGAACTGCCCCGAGACCACCTCTTCAGCTGGGTTTCAGATTGCTTGTTTGGCGCGCACCAATGCTCTAAATTACTTTTATTTGTTTTTATGAGTTATTATGAGTGTAAAAGGGTTGATGTCATCCTCATCCTTTCATTGACCAGTGCCAGCTCTACCGAATGAGTCACCTCCACAACTCTTAAACTTTACAGAGCACCACACTCTCTTATAGAGATGTTAGACTGTTCACAGCCATACCTCCACAGGTAAAGTCCCATTTGATGGAGCATGAATCACTCTGTCTCTTCTACAGACACCATCTAGCCTGACTAGACAGGGAGAATACTGTATGCCAGAGTGAAACAAATACTTAGACAGACGTAATGAGGACATAAATTATGGTGCGACAACAGAGCTGGCAGCTTCCATAGACCTGTACAGCTACTTGGAACAAACATAAGAAGTGGATTTATCTAAGGAGGGGTTTACAACATGTAGGCAACTAATGCTGCAAAAAAACAATTAGTTACATTTTTCTAAGAATCTCAAAGATCTTTGTTTTTGATTTATCTCAAGATCATTAATGGACAGACCAGCATGTTGTTAGAGTCACGGACCATTGCTAACACCTTATAAACATTACTTTTATCTTATTAGCTTTTTTACTTTATTATTTGTATTTGTTATTATTTCTTTATAAACATTATGTTAGTGAGAATAAACAACAACGCCTATAGAAAAAGACCAGATTAAACAGCTTTTGAAGTTGTCATTTTACCTCCTCAAAAATAACTAA
Organism: Apricaphanius iberus; assembly: GCA_028564705.1. Classification (NCBI taxonomy): domain Eukaryota; kingdom Metazoa; phylum Chordata; class Actinopteri; order Cyprinodontiformes; family Aphaniidae; genus Apricaphanius; species Apricaphanius iberus. The sequence continues at coordinate 422,556 of JAPXFQ010001051.1, read as the reverse complement.
ACATGTAACTTTCATATCAAAAAAGCAGTCTGCATTCTGTTGAAATGGTCTTTGTAAATCATTGTAGATCCAAAACATTAATAGGATATCTCAGGTTAGCCTTGTAAAAACATAAAATAATAAAAAGAAAAAAGAAAACCTGCATAAAATTTTAAGTTTGATTATATTCGTCTAGATTGTATTTATTTATTTATTTATGTCAGCAACAAAAACTGGAAATGGACACTGTTCTACTCTGTTACTCAGCTTTGGTTTGAACCTAACATATCCCTTTTTAAGAAATGTTTAATTGTTTATCTTATTTTAGCCTGTTTCTTTCACTTTCACCGCTTCCGGGACAATTTATAATAGCCTGGGACTTTAAGTGTACCTTAAATCCAAGCAGGGATAGATCCACAGGATCTGACCATACTCCTCTTAATTGTAGACAGAGCATTCTACGATCTAAGAAAGAATTGTAACTGCTTGATATCTGGAGAGAATTAAATCATCAGAGCAAAGCCTATTCACGTTACTCTGGTACATTTCAAAAATACTCATGAATTGATTATTTCCAAATCTCCTCAGAATTGATTTCCAAAATTCAAACGTGTGCATATGATGATATTGTGATATCAGATCATGCTCCACGTTGTTTATCTTACAGGGATGAGAATTTTATCAGTGACCTGTCTAGATGGTGATTTCATCACAAATGGCTGGAGGAGGAAGAGTTTGTTACATACACTGGAAAACAAATTGATGACTTTTTCTATTTCAACACAGATCAAACTGCTGCCTGTATAAGATGGGAAGCATTTAATGCATTCCTTAGAGGAAAAATAAGTAGTTATACAAGTTATAAAAACAAGAAAGCAAACCAGGACCTAGTACAATTAGAAAACAAAATTAAGCAAAAGTTTATGAAAATGAGTATTCTGAGGCAGAAAAGGAGGTATTGCCAGTGTTGCCAACTTAGCGACTTTGTCGCTAGATTTAGCGACTTTTCAGACCCCTAGCGACAAATCTAGCGACTTTTTCTGGTGTTATTGGAGACTTATCTGGTGTTTTGGAGACTCTGGCGTGAAGCACGTATTGTTCTGCAGTTACTGTCCTCAACGTGAGCCCCTCCCCCGTCCCAAAGCACTTACAGGCGGCCAGTCTCACAGTAGCCTTGCGCAGCAGTCCCATCTACAGTCTATGGGCGGAGCAGAGAGAGAGAGAGAGGAGACCCTCACCACTCGGCGTCCGGACTGCAAATGAAATGCGCTTGCGCAAAAGAAAGCCGCCGCTGGCTTGCAGAGCGGGATTTAAATGTAAACGTTTCTTCGCTGTGACGCTGTCACACAAATAAATCACTGCATTTGACTCACACAACCTCAGCAGCTCAGTCACTTATTCACCTCGTCCACTGTGTGTGTAGCCTACCTCTCTATGACATAAGATCTTGCTAGCTAGCTCAGCACAACTTAAAAAAAAAAACTTAAAAAAAAAAAAACCTAAGTAACTCTGCCAGAGTGTGTCTTTTGGGTCACTTTGCCGGTCCCAAGCCCGGATAAAGGAGGAGGGTTGGTTGTAGAGCTAGCAATTTCACCCTACAGAACAATCTTTTGATTAAATTTGCTGTTATAACATTTAACAATACAGGACAAAACTGATGTGTGTAATGTGGATCTAGACAAAGCATTAAAATCATTAAATGTTGTTAATGTTGAAATTATTTTTGTACATTTGTAGTTCTAAACATATTTAGGGTGTTTTTTACTCACTTTTGTCTCTCCCACGACGTTATTCCTCTCTCCTACAGCGTCCGTTACAGTTATTTGCAAATTGCCAATTATGCAAATTAGGCGATGATGTCATTTAGCGACTTCTAGCGACTTTTGGGACAGCCAATAGCTACTTTCCTTACTGAGGAGTTGGCAACACTGGGTATTGCTCCTAAGAACAGAATATGACAAACAGTCCAATAAGAGGGCTGCATGAAGTCTTTTAAGATTAAAACAAACTTTCTATGAACAAGGAGACAAGGCCGGAAAATTATTAGCATGACAAATTACACTTCTGGAAATGTTTACAGAGACATTTGAAAAAGACTGTCTCCTACCGTCTATGAATCAAACCCTAATTACTTTACTGCCTAAACCAGGAAAACCACCTAACAAAGGTGAAAACATGAGGCCTATTAGTTTACTAAATTTTGATCTTAAAATAATCTGTAAATTGCTAGCAAGGAGGCTCCAAAAATTCCTGCCAGATATAATAAACAGATATCAGAATGGCTTTGTAGCAGTGTGTGAGAAGAGTTTTGAACATCATTTATCACAACAGGGAAAACAAAAATACATAGAGTTGATTGGCCATATCCCGTTAGTGCATTAGAAAGGTTTGGATGTGGACCCAAATTTATAAAATGGTTGGGACGCTGTATAAAAATCCAACAGCAGAAATTTTAAGAAATAATCATTTTTCATAGCCAATTAAAATTAAGAGAGGATGTCGACAAGGATGCCTTCTTTCTCCTTTGTTTTTCACTTTAGCAATAGAACCATCTACAGCAGCAATTTGTGTACACTCAAAAATAACTGGAATAACAATAGAACCAATTGAATACAAAATCTCTTTGTTTGCAGATGACGTTTAATTTTTAAGTAATCTTACTTCATCAATCCAGGCAGTGCTGGAAGTAATTCAACTTTTTGGGAACATTTCAGGGTATAAAGTGAATAATAAAAAATACTCCATCTTAATTTTAAATTCTATGGAAAGGCAAAATCCCACTTCTGAAATGTCATATTTCAAAATAGTAGAAAAAATGTGTATACTTACGAGTAGTAATTGTACCAAGGCTGGATCAAGTTGTCAAATTTAACAAATCACTATTTTAAAGAACAAATCAAAGAATCAATAGACAGATAGATGAAGCTACCTATAACTACAATGGGAAGAATAAATATCCTAAAAATGAATATATTGCCAAAATCGTTGTACTTTTTTCAAAATATACATTTGCCACCCCCACCAGAATTATTTGTTTGGTTAAAGAAAATTACAATAGCCTTTATATGGAACATGAAAAAGTCTAGACTCCGCCTTTCCTTACTATATTCACCATTTGACCGAGGGGGGGCTAAAATGTCGTAATTTTAAGTACTATTATTGGGCTACACAAATGTGTTCTATTATGTTTTATTTTTTCACTCGAAAACAATCCACACTGGGTAGAAATTGAATTTCATGATTTAAAATGACCCTTACCTTTATTTATATACTCTGACACAGTAAAGAAATCTGCAAAAAATAATCAAAAACTCTTTCTTGAAGCACATGATGAAGGTCTGGTACATGGTCAAAAAGCATTTAAAAGAGACAATTTCTTTATCACAATTTAGTCCAATTTGGGGCAACAGCTCTTTGTACCAGATGGAAAAGATGCCATATTTAAAATGTGGGCCTCTAAAGGCCCACATTTACATGATTCCTTTTTAATATGGAAAAATAGTTTTTTGCTATATAAAAAGAGCCTTCACACAGCTAGAACAGCATATTATTCATCTTTAATCGAGGAGAATAAAAATAATCATAGGTTTCTTTTTAATACAGTTGCCAAACTCACACAGGATCATAGCTCTATCGAGCCAACCATTCCCCAAGCTCTAAGCAGTGACGACTTCATGCAATTCTTTATAAATAAAATAGACTCCATAAAGAATAAGATAATTGGGAACCTTCCCAATATGCTTGCTTCCTCCTTAGTTAATGAGGCAGCCTCAAAAATGGTGGAACCTAATATATGCTTAAACTGCTTTAATGCAGCCGAACTTTGTGATGTACTAAAATTATTAGCTTCATCTAAACCTTCAACTTGCGTTTTAGACCCAATCCCAACTAAACTCTTAAAAGAAGTTTTCCCTCTGATCGCTGCTCCAATTTTAAATATAATGAATCTATCCTTAGTCAATGGATATGTACCACAGGAGTTTAAGATTGCTGTAATTAAACCTCTACTTAAGAAACCCTCTCTTGATCAAAACGACTTAATTAACTATAGACCGATATCTAATCTTCCCTTCTTATCTAAAATTCTTGAGAAAATAGTTGCACACCAGATATGTGAGCATTTAAACAATAATGAGCTGTTTGAGAAGTTTCAGTCAGGCTTTAGAGCTCATCACAGCACTGAAACAGCTCTGGTGAAGGTTACTAATGATATTCTCATAGCCTCAGACAATGGACTGGTGACCATTCTGGTCCTGTTAGATCTCAGTGCTGCCTTTGACACTGTTGATCACAATATTCTCATAGAAAGGCTTCAACGTGTCGGTATAATAGGAACAGCCCTAGGCTGGTTTAAATCTTATTTGTCTAACAGATTTCAGTTTGTTCAAGTAAATGATAAACCCTCCTCAACCTCAAAAGTTACTTGCGGAGTACCACAGGGTTCAGTGCTTGGGCCGATTCTTTTTACTATATATATGCTTCCTATTGGTAAAATAATTAGGCAGCATGGGATAAATTTCCATAGTTACGCAGATGATACACAGCTATATCTATCCATAAATCCTGATGAATCCAATCAGTTAGGTAGACTACAGGCATGTCTGGAAGACATAAAAACTTGGATGACTCTAAACTTCTTGCTTCTAAATTCTGATAAAACAGAAGTTGTCGTCTTTGGACCAGAAGCTCTGAAAAAGAAACTACTTAGTCAGCCCCTTCACCTGGACGGCATTAAATTAGCCTCCAGTAATAAAGCAAAAAACCTCGGTGTCATTTTTGACCAAGATATGTCATTTAGATCTCACATTAAAGAAGTCTGTAGGATTTCCTTTTTTCACCTTAGGAATATTACAAAAATTAGAACCATCCTGTCCAGGAGTGATGCTGAAAAACTAGTCCATGCCTTTGTTACTTCAAGGCTGGATTACTGTAACTGTCTATTATCAGGTAGTCCACAGAATACAATTAAAAGTCTTCAGTTAGTTCAAAATGCTGCTGCTAGGATTCTGATGAATATTAAAAGAAGAGATCACATTTCCCCTGTTTTAGCTTCTCTTCACTGGCTCCCAGTAAAATCTAGAATAGAATTCAAGATCCTCCTTCTGACATATAAAGCCCTTAATAATCTAGCTCCATCATACATAAGAGACCTGATTGTTCCATATGTTCCTAACAGAGACCTTCGCTCTCAGACTGCAGGTTTACTGGTAGTTCCTAGGATTTCTAAAAGTAGAATGGGTGGCAGATCTTTCAGCTATCAGGCTCCCCTCCTATGGAACCGGCTCCCAGGGTTGGTTCGTGAAGCAGACAATTTGTCTATCTTTAAAACTAGGCTAAAAACTTTCCTCTTTGACAAAGCTTACAGTTAGAGATATGTTTATAGGTAGTTAGAGTCAGGTTAGACAGGTAGATAGGAAGAGACAGGTTAATGTTAGTAGTCAGGCAGAGTGTCAAAAGTTAGGAAGAGATAGGAAGAGGTAGAGTAGCTAGGTAGAGATAGATTAATGTAAGCCAGGTAAAGATCCGGAGCCGGTCGCGGCTTACCGCCGCGGAAGAAATGCGCCCCACAGGGGCCAGCCAGCGCCGGAGAGAGGTCCCTCAAGGGGATCCTCCCGCACAGTGCGGCCGCCCATTACCTGCCGGGTTGAATCCCCCGGGCAGACTGTGCGGACCCCACCCGTTTATCTCTTAAACGTTTCTCGCCCTCTTCAACTCTGTCCTCTCAGTTCTGTCATTTTTCCTTAAGATAGTTGTCGACTATCGGTCTCGTGCCGGTATTTAGCCTTAGATGGAGTTTACCACCCACTTTGGGCTGCATTCTCAAACAACCCGACTCCGAGAAGACCCCGGCATGACGGGGGCCGTTACCGGCCCTACACCGTCCACGGGCTATCAGGAGGACTCAGACAGAGTGTTGGTAGCCAGGTCTCCTAGTAGCTAGGAGACAGGTTAATGTTAGTAGCTATGCTGCTTTAGGCTAGGCTGTTGGAGGACATTATTAGGGTCTGTTCCTACTTTCTCTCCTACTTCTCCCCAACTGCATGATGTGCTGTCAATTCAAGCACTAACCTGTTTTCTATTATAGTAGGTGCTCCGGATTAGCCCTGCTTGACGACCCTGACTAAGATGGCATTGCAGTGACGGAAAATTCTCCACGTCCTGCAACAAACTTCTGCATCAGTTCTATTGCTCTTTCTGTGTCTCTGTTATGTATTCTCCAAGCCACAGACGGTCGCGGCAGATAACCGCTTGTGCTGAGCCTGGTTCTGCCGGAGGTTTCTTCCTGTTAAAAGGGAGTTTTTCCTTCCCACTGTCGCTTCATGCTTGCTCAGTATGAGGGATTGCTGAGAATTCCACGACGCAATCTTCTGTGGTTCTGTAATTTCTACACTAAACATTGTATTGTAATAACTATTTTTGTAAAGTGCCTTGAGATGACATCTGTTGTGAAATGGCGCTATATAAATAAACTGAATTGAAACTGAATTAAAGGACGTAAAACTATTTACAATCTGTACCCATCACAATCAGATATTTTTATGTCCTTTACGGAAGTAAAATCAATCTTCAACCTTGATAAAAAACATAATTTCAAATAACTCCAATTATGGAGTTCTGTGAGAGCAAACGAAAAGAATCTTAAAAAATTCCTCTTTCACAGCTGGAAAAACTGACGATTAAGAATAAATTTAGAAAAACCATAATCTCAGATTTTTATAACCTGTTAATATCTAATGCATCAGTAAATTTGAAAGAAAAATTACAATCATGGAATAAGGACTTATCACTCAATATGACCGAAAAATGAATGGGCAAGGGCATGTACTAAGGTGCATGCTATGTCCATTAATGTTATGCCCATTAATAGTCGATTGAGAATACTGCAATTTAAATGGCTAATGGGTCTGTATACCACACCAGTACAGTTAAATAGATTTAGTAAGAATATACCAGATTTTCAATTCAATTCAATTCACTTTTATTTATATAGCGCCAGTTCACAACAAATGTCATTCCAATCAGTTAAGTTTTCTATGTAAGGAATCCCAGGAGATTGCGTTGAGTCATCGGCGTGAGGTTGTGCCCGGATCATGCAGACATCAACCAAAGCTATTCCTCAGCAAATCCTCATAATGAGAAAGCATGTAGCGACAGTGGATAGGAAAAACTCCCCTTTAACAGGAAGAAACCTCTGGCAGAGCCTGGCTCAGTACATGCGGCCATCTGCCATGCCCGTCTGGGGGTCTGAGAAAACAGAGAAGAGACAGCATGGAGGATTCTCAGTGACTATGAGCATTATCTGGACCAACGCTCCCCATCCAGCAGGGGGCGTTGTAACTGAGCAGGGTACCAGACCGGGTAGAGCTTCTATGGGGAGAAAAACACTGAGAGAAAACTGGGTTAACAATTGCATTAACATTAGGAAAAATATATCTGGAGAGTAGTAGAAAAGAAAAGTAGAAGGTGTGTTAGGGTCAGTTGAGTCTGAAAAAGGGATTTTTTTTCCCCTAATTCTTAAGTCTATTAGCAATGTACAGTGTGAGGGAGATGGAGTTGAGGAGGGCTGCTGGACTGGGCTGCATCCTCCCCTCGCCGGATCAGGCTGAACACCCCATCTCCCTCTACTCCCTGCCTGTTCCAGGAGGAAAGAAGGAGGTAAATGGGTAATTATTGTAGTGCCTATGCATCTCTCTTTGCTCATAGGACTGCGACCTCTCCAAAAATTTATGAGAGATAATATTATTGGTAAGTGATATAACTGGAGTAGATAGAGGCCCGCTCTTCTGAAGGCATTATCTTTGTCCATCACTTTCTAGCCTTAAAACCTGGTGTAAATCTTTTTCTGTCCTGATTCATGATTCAACCTTTGTTCAATTCTCTAATCATTTTAATCTGGTAAATTAATACATTACTGTTAGAAATCGGAGAGGGATTATAAGGTCTAGTGTCTATATAAGTAATTATAAACTTTATCAAAAAGGAAGGTTTTAAGCCTAGTCTTAAAAACAATGGACAGTACAGTTAAATAGATTTAGTAAGAATATACTGGATCTCTCTGTAAAATATGGATTTAAAGGTACACTAATGCACGGTGTGTGGGAATGTCATCAAATTCAAATCTTTTTGGAAGAAGTTAGAACAACAGTAGAAAAAAAAAATTATAAACTACCATGAATCCAGCTTTATAATCTATTGGCTTGATATCTAGTGAACCATAATTTTAGGATGAATGAAAGTACATTCATTAACATCAGCTAATTGACAGCTAAAAACTGTATGGCACAATTTTGGAAAAACACTAATAGACCCAGCTTAAAGCAGTGGCTGAAACATATGTTATCGTGTCTTCCTTTAAAAAGCATCACATATATCCATAAATCCAAACAGCACTTGTTTGAAGAAATTTGGGGACCCTTTATCAATTATGTTAGAGATTTTGACAATTCAACAGACATCTGATTTCAACCAGTTTTAATGACTCCAAATGTAAAATCTCAAAAGTTATGGACTGCTCTGATTTGTTTTTTTTTTTTGTTTTTTTTTTGCGTTTATGTAGAAATGTCTGAACAAAGTGTCACACAGTGCAGTCTCTTACATTTACAATAAAATTGTAACTGATATTTTTGTGAACTTTGTGCTGTCATGACAAAATATTTAATACAATTGTTGTGGGGGAAAAAATCATATGTTTCAAAAAATTCAAAGACTTTTCTGCAATTTTATCTACAGCTTTTTCAGTCGTAGCACAGATGTCATGCTGATTCATCTCGATCTCACCTCCTGCCTTAGGGCCTGAACAGGGCATGTTTATGGTGCCAGGTGACTGACTTTAAGAAACTTTTTAGAAACTGAGAAGCGCTAAAACAGAAACCAGGGGGTAAAAGAGATGTTGTGGCGAGCAAACTTACTATCGCGAGCCAATACAAGTAAAAGGAGGAGAAAGAAAATCTGTTTTAGCTCCCTTTATTGTCAGTTATGCCCTCTTAATATTCCTGCTCGCCGTCTGTTTGAGCTCTTGATGTTAAAAACGGTGGCCTCTTTTCCTTTTCTGAACCGGTAACACGTCATTGTCTTTAAGACTTGACAAGTCAACCATTGATCGTGGCTGCACCATTTCTGGATCATACACCACCTACTTTTACCACTAGGTGTCACCGACAGCATACTACTTCTCCATGCCCAACAGCCATCTTATGCTGCTGTGACCGCACTCACAGCAGCATGCCCAAGCAGCACAGTGATGACATGATCTAAAATGCTACACTAGCCCTGCATCCGAATTCTATAGTATTTACTACATACTGCTAGTAGCTACTTCTTGCCCGTTGATCCAGTAAGTACTGCATAGCAAACGAGTGGGTAGTAGGCATGAAATCGGACGTACTGCTCCACCATTTTATCAGGATGTTTATGATACGTTACGTCACCTCTGGTCCCGTCCTCGGCATAGCTGACATCACTCTTCTTCTATGATTTTGGGGTTTCCGCTGTATTGTGGGACAGCGTAGCATACAGAGGATTTCACTGTGGCGGTAGTACACATCCGGGAACTTTATGCCTACTTGGACAATCCATACTAGAGATTCGGATGTACTACATCGCTCGATTTTCGCCTACTAATAGTAGGCATAGTAGGGGTATTCGGATGCAGGGTAGGTTTGCAACCCGAATTATTTGCCCACTCAACCTCTTGTGGTCAATGGACTCATTGCAGGTAGTCCATAACATCTCGCTACATTTATTTTTACTTTTGATACCACATTATGTATTTCATTTCAAGTCATTTAAAGAGTCAAATGCTTCATTTTGATATATTTAAGTTACTTAATGTAAGATGAAACACAACACATAGCGCACTTAACACTTAGGACTACTTGTGGCATTGGTTTTCTTCTGCACATGCATGGCACTATACGTCATACAATTATAACAATATACTGTCTCAAGCTCAAAATGTCCTAAGTGGATGAAGTATATGATGTGGATTTAAACCATAGACTGTCTAATGGTGAAACGCTCATCTTGATAATGGAAACAGTAGCCTATGTAGCAGGGGTGAGGATGATCTCCCCATGTCCATCCATCCAAGCATCCATTTTCTGAACCACTTAATCCTCTAAGGGGTCGCGGGGAAGCTGGTGCCTATCTCCAGCTGTCAACGGGCGAGAGGCGGGGTACACCCTGGACAGGTTGCTAGTCCATCGCAGATCTCCCCAAGTCTTCCCCTCTAAAGTGAAATGATATATTTCATATTTTATGGCGTGGGCTGCCGGTGTCTTGTGGTAACCGGATTTGGGGCAAAATTACGCTTAAGACCCTTTAAATACCTGCAAGTCAGTCCACTGACTTATGGAAAAGCCCACTGCTTTTCAAACTAGGGACCAAGGCCCCAGCGGGGACTGCAAGCCTGGGCTGGGGGGTGCTTTAAATGGCTCACTTGGGTAACCATTACCTCTATGTGTCGGTGTGAAAAGCCTGTGAGTTTTCCAAAAATATTCACAGCACATCAGAAGAGAAGATAACACACCCTTTTATTCAAACCATGCCATCCCTACAGTGAAAGAAATATCTGTATGAAATAGAGGTAGGCCTACAGGTCTGAAATAAAAAGATACTATCACAAAATACTTCATGCTGCCATCGATGTTAAACGTATAGTGTAGGCCTACGTGAAGGAACTTAAAAATTTTGATCATGACATGAGTTGTTTCGGTTGATATTGATTGAAATAGTTAACAGTTGCTTGTCTTCACCCAGCGGCGAACTCTCATCTCATTAACAGTCTTTTCCACTTTAACCAACCATCACTTTTCACATTCTTAAATCCAGTTGACAGGTTCAGTAAGAACCCAAATAGAAAATAATTTGGCCCAGATCTGCCAGATTTGGATTATTCAATTGTGACTCAGCACCAGTTTAGTTTCAGGACAGGTCTGGTCCAGTTCCAGTTCAGATCACTCCGGATTTGGAAAATGGATCTTTAACAGATTTTTGGCGGACTCCACGCCTGATCCGGGATGCATGTGGTCCATATGTGAGCTGGGTCTGACCTGGATCCTATCTGGATGTGATAGGCTACATCATATTAGAAGAAATTTAGATCCAATAGAGCAGGAAATTCTAACTCCAGCCCTTGAATGCATCAGATTCAAATAAAATGGATCCAACATGTCCAGTTCAACATAATAACCCATTAATTTAAGCTCGGGGAGTTGAAGATAGTTTAGATTTAAAACCTAATGGACTGTGGCCATCGTGGACTGGAAATGAGGTACCCTGCAATAAGGCAAAAATAGCTGTTGTCAGTACTTTATTAATCTGTGCTTTTCTATATATATATATAAAAAGAGCATAATCTTGTCTTACCTTGAAAAAGAAATATTCAAAAGATACAACTCCCATAAAAATGGTACTGTCTGAAATCACCCGACATTAAGCTATTAAGCTACAAATGTTTGAAATACCAAATCACAACAGAGGAAGATCTATGAGAGTTTGTATTTAATTTCAACAAAAATTGTATTTATTGAAAAAAAAAAATCAATCTTTTTTATTCAAATAAATATTGCAGAGTATCATTCAAGTACACCATAAACATCTTTTTTTAATGCCTCTAGATTAGGCTTTTTTAAGTGTTGAAAAACTTTATTGCAATCAAAATTCACATCACTTAAGAACAAAATAAATAAAACAAACAAAATTTGAGAAACCGTACGTCGAAGAATACATGATACTTGTATGTACCATTGCCATCATAACAAACTATGAGAGGAAAAGGCAAGGAGTGGTTTCAGCTGTTATACTGCATGTGATGTAAATCCATCTTAGACACGGCTCCATCTGGAAGTAGAAGAAAAAAAAACATTAACAAAATGCCAGTTGAAGGTCCAAAAAGCAAAGACGTCATAACTTCTGACTGCTGTGAGGCAAAATCAAGACAGGAAAATTTGCAGTCGTGGCCAAAAGTTTTTAGGATTACATAAATCTTGGAAATTGGATAAGTCGCTTCTTAAGTTTTTATAATAGGAATTTGCAAAAACTCAGGAATGTTATGAACAGTGATCAGATGAATTGCATCATCCTTTGCTATGAAAATTCCATTGCATTTCATTCCTGTCATTATGTCATTATTTCAGTAATCGTTTTGTTAACTAAGGTGAGAATGTTGACGAGCACAAGGCTGGAGATATTTATGTCACACTGATCTGGTTAGTATGGCAGATTTAGCATGTTAAAAGGAGGTTGATGCTTGAAATCATTGTTCTTCCATTGTTAACCATGGTGACCTGCAAAGAAACATGTGCAGCCATCATTGCGTTGCATAAAAATGGCTTCAAAGGCAAGGATATTGTGGCTACTAAGATTTCACCTGAATCAAAAATTTATAGCATTATCACGAACTTCAAGAAAAGAGGTTCAATTCTTGTTAAGAAGGCTTCAGGGCGTCCAAGAAAGTCTAGCAAGTGCCAGGATCGTCTCCTAAAGAGGATTCAGCACCGGGATCGGAGTGCCACCAGTGTAGAGCTTGCTCAGGAATGGCAGCAGGCATGCTGCTCATGATTTAAATTTTAAAGAGGAATTGATGGATGAATTAACACTTAAAAAATAGACCACTTTGAATGCTGGTTTATGGTGATCATAGGGGTGATTAAAACCTCTTACAGAAACAATCCTACAGCAGACAACATGACAGAAACTGACAACAAATGTCACACTCATGAAAAAATGTGGCTTCCAGAAGGAAAACAGTCCAAAAACTAAATTCATTCATATGTATAAATCTTATTCTTTGGTCATTTTAAACCAGAAGCAAGGCAAGGGAAATTAAATTTATAATATCAGGTTTCTGTTTAAGACTTTGGGTCAGAAAGAAGCCAAATATCAAACCCTCAGATGCCAACAACAGTATTTTTTTTGTACGTACAAAGATTCAGTCGTCCATTCCTAGAAAGTGCTGTTATCTAGATATGTGAAATACAATGGTCTGCAGATTGGTCGTTTTCTGTTGTCATGACAAAAAACAATGAAATATCAAAAACAGTTTTGGTCATTCAAATCTATAAATTCAACACACTTTATAACTTACATATAAAATCTAATTATATTATCCATGTATATACGGATATATAAGGAAGAACAAACAAAACAGCTTCCTTTCAGAAGCACAATCCCAGATTGGAGGTTTACTTTGCTGGGATCAGAGGTTTTAAATTTGTACTTGTTATTGTTATGCTGACATAATCAAAGAAAGACGCACTTTGTTTATAAGTGAGTTAACCAACCAGGATATGACTTTATATTTGCAGAGTACATTAATCTGCCATTCCTTTCTGACGAAATATGACATAACCTATTTCTCTCCATTAAATTATGTGATCTAGCAATAGAAAAGAAAATAGAATTGAAACTTTAAAAAAGAAAAATATCAACCAGACATTGCTGGCCTATTAATCAGTGCATCCTTGAATTAACAGACAAACTACCATGAATTTCATGGTGCAGAGGTGCAGCAATAGAAAAAAAAGGTTTTTATAACAAATCATATTTTAGGCATTCATGTTCACATACCTCATTGCAATCCAAAACTTTTTATATGTATATATTTTCTATTGCACAAATATGTTGTAATTTTTATATCTTTTCATATTTATTTTTACCTTGTTTTTCTTTCTGCCCAACGCTTTGATCAACTGTGGCTGTTTTAAAACGTTGTGATGTGTGACACCATGTTTTTCTAATAGAACCTGATTGATTGATTGATTGATTGATTGATTGACTGATATCTGGTTTCACATGATGCTTTCAGACAGAACCTAAAACGATTAGAGATTGTCCTGTTTAAATATACTTTCTCTAAGTAAAAGCATATCACAAGTATGATTTTACTTGTAAGGAAGCTGACAAAGCCAATCGGATGCACATAGGCTACATATCTTTAATTCAATTCATTTCAATTCACTTTTATTTATATAGCGCCAGTTCACAACAAATGTCATCTCAAGGCACTTTACAACAAAAGTCATTTCAATACAATTATACAAACATTCCAATCAGTTAAGTTTTCTGTGTAAGGAATCCCAGCAGATTGCGTTGAATCATCGGCGTGAGGTTGTGTTGGATCATGCAGACTCCAACAACAGCAATTCCTCAGCAAACCCTCATACATAATGCAGTCTTCTATCAAGTTTCATCTAATCGGATTTTTATCTCTCAAACACGTCGATCTCGGACTACTTGACCTCAAATTTACAGATCCTTTCTGTTTACCAAAAATCAAGAGTCCGTTTCACTGCTACAGCACACAGGGTTATTTTATCTTTCCATCATTTACAAATAGTTACTATCTCATGTAATTCCTTCGTAAGCTATAGGCGTGACCAAAAAATACAAACAAAAGACAAAAAATAGTTTGTGGCCACACAGATTACATGTCCTGCAACAGTCCAGATATCCAAACCAGCGCCATTGAGTAGAGAGAGTTACGACACACTGAACTCACCGACACCGGGTCACGTGGTTCATGGAGCCCTCAATAGTTCCAAACCTCCCAGCGCCTTCAGTGATTTCTAGCGGTAAAGGGCTTAATAAACAACTTTTTTCTCACTTTTCCTGCGATTTTCTCTAAATTATATCATGTGCACCGATTACCTCACTATATATTTCATAATTATGGTTCTTTGTGCCGACAAATGACATTTGTTACTGTATATTAGTGGGAAATTAGACTGCAAAGAAATCGCACAATATGTTTTGACTACATAAATCTTCTACCAATGCACTCAATATAAGCATGTCTGCAATGTTTAATAATGTTATACACTTAAAACCAAATTGTAAAGCAAATTTACATTACAGTTTGGTTTTATGTACACAATATAGAGCTTTCTGGTGGCATTTAGATGCTAGCATGGAGAGGCTATATATGGTCCTATAAATATGCCAGTGATTAAGAGCTCTGCTCCAGCTTACGTTCAGATGTTCATTCTTCACTAAAACATGTTATATCACTATTACTAGGATAAACTCATAGTCCAAAACAACACATGTGTAGATGTCACTCTGTATCCTCTCTGCCTGATATCCAATGCAAAATTAGCTGAATGGCAATACTGATCTAAACTACTTATTTTTAAAAGTTTTAAATAATTGGGAGCAAAACATGAGTGAAGATGTTTGATATGGGAATCAACCGTTTTTGTCTGGGTAACCCAATCATTCAGCATTTCATTTTTTTGTTTTTCCTCTGATCTGAGAAAATATATCCCTTTTGAGTGTGCTTCAGCCAGAAACTTCTAAAATAGTTAATTGATTAAAAACTATAATTAAATCAAACTGTTTCAGTTGAATACATATAAATGGGTAAGGAAGTGTATATTAATTATGCAAAAAAAAGAAATTACCAAACATTTTATTATACAATATCATGTAAAATGTAAAACATGCTTCAGTGAAGAAGTCCTTTTACTACCATTTTAATTTATGATAAAATTTGTACAATGTTGAAAAATTCTTAATGACAGTTCATCCTTGGTATCAGTGACAGCAGCTCCCTTTGATAGCATCTTGAACCCTGCTGGGAGATGTTGGATTCATTCTGGGGCGTCTTCACACAGCCTGAACCTAGGATGCTGCCTGCTGTGGTGGATCTCTGGTGCTGCATGTGTGGTCCTGTGCAGCCATGTTCACTGCTTTCACTGCTGTCCTTCAGCCTGGCATGGACAGCAGACAGATCTGATCTCATTAGGAGTGAGACCAGGAAGAGACTAAGGTTGCCAGCTATGGGAATGAAAATCAGGATTAATTGTTTGGTTGATCTTAGTGAGAGGTCCAGAATCAGCACTGAAGACTGAGTCCAAGAAACAATGCAGAGATAAACCTTGAAAAAGAGCATAATGAGTTCTCAGGCTGAAATAATCTGGAAATAACCTCCATGAGAGTCAAACATTTTCTATCAGGGCTCAGCATGCCTTATTGTTCCCCCAATTAAATTGTAAATGTCCGGATAGTTTAAAAAAGACAATTATTATTATTGTTAAAGAATTCATTTTTATGCTAACAGTGTGATCATATTTTTAGAGACTGAGAAAGGAAGAAAACACGGTTATGTTATTATGAATAATTCTTACTTTCTTACTTTCGGTTTGTCATGCTTCATTCAGCAGGTCGTTGTAGTCAGACTTATGTGAAAAATAAAATAATTACTCATCTTCATTATAACATTTTTCTTTACTGAGTATATAATTTGTGCTTCAATATCTGATTCAATAGTTAAAGACTAATAATACAGCGACCAGCAATACACCAAATGCATTAAAAAAAAATCACAAATAAAATCAGTAAACTATATTACATTTATAGCCTACTTTAAACAGTACTGAATATTCATAAAAAGCTAAACTTTTCAGACTGAAATAAAATAGTCTCCAGCTTATCAAGCTTGTCTGGACCCATCCTGCTTACATTTAGCTAGCTGCAGCTAAACTGAGTGAGCTCTTTAACACACTTAATTAACTAAAACTGGCTACATTAAATATCACCATTGACTTATTTTGGCACAGAACAGTCAGTTAACGCTTCACAATGCTGAAAATATTGTAATTTCATCAACTTACCAGAGAAAATTATTCTAAAACACCGAAAATGAACTGCGTTCAATGACGGAATGTCTTTATAAATTACACTAAACATAATTTAAACTATAATAACAAAGTTAGGTCTACTGTTTCCCCGGACATGACATTTAACAATGTTTTGGGATGGACGGCTGTTTAAATAGATTTTATTTTTAAATGAAAGAAAGAGAGACACTAGTTTGGTTTTACAGTCTTAAATACACACAGCTGAGTAGCATTAAGTTCTAAATTAGAAGAAAGCTGCTTCTCAGTTAAATAAAAGCTTTAATTCCAGTAAGCGCAGATGTGCACACATTCATTGGCACACAGAAATCCCTGTAAACATATGCTGCAGTTGTGAATTATTTAAGACCCCCCCCTCCCCTTTTTTTTTTTTTTATTGCATAACTATTTTCAACTTATATTTTCTGGACATTCCATTATGTCTGTATTGTTGATGAGATGGCTGTTGGGTATGGAGAAGTAGTAGTGTGCCTATATAGAGAGTGGCGACAACTCGGTTTAGAACTTTTAGGACAATTCGGCGATCTGATTGTCTCACCTGCTTCATGGGCCCCATATTCCAACTTGGTTACCAACTTGGCCAGTATCACTCAGAAACAAATACAGAAACATATGAGTAGTGCATCTTGAGATTGATCTATGGTTATATAAAAATGCCATGCTGTGCAGCGTTCTTGTGCAGTACGAGACCTGGAGGTGTCAAACGGTTCCATTTATTTCCTCGGCATGCAGGATCTTTGTTGTGTGACTGATACATGGAGTATGTAAATGTATGATCTATAACCCCAGGAATTTTAAAATCATCTGTTTGAATGTAATGACCAATGGCCGCTGGCTGCTCTGCTTTGTGACCGCATACCATGGAGGCCGCCATTGCTCCTCCATTGCTGTAATACCTCCATTTGGCCGCTAGGCCCCCATTGAAAAGCATTGTACTTTAGACACGTTAAAAACAACTTTAATGCCTGGTGCTCCATTGTTTTAAACGTTCTATGGCTACATATTCTTCCTGAGATAACGCTGGGCTTGTAAAAAAAATACGCACCAGGCTGGTTTTCGTAAGATAATTTTTTGAAATCTTGCATAATTAATGAGGGGGCCGAGCCAAGTTTAGAATCAGAGCTAACGACGCGGGAGAAGAATGGGCGTGATTACGACCGAACTACACGCCTATACACGCCCCGCGATGGCAGAGTCTACAGTGAAGATCCCGCCCCTATGCCCTTTTTAGGAACATGCTTCATCAGAGCTGGGGAGAAGGAGTCTGTGAATCCGCCATGAATTCCCCCATGAAAGTCATTCTGGTAAACGGTGAGGAGTGAGGAGGCGCTGTCTATTCTTTTTTACAGTCTATGGTAATGACTTTCCATTGATCTGTTTGCTTGCCTTGATTACTTGAATGCAAATAATAATTGAATGTGAAGGGTTTAAATACCTTCTAGAAATGGTAAACAAATTTAGATAAATGTATATGTAGGGAGACCATATTCTGAGAATCCAAAAAGAGGACATCAACTAATATGGATTCAGGTTAGAAAATACTCTAACATCAGATTGTTTAGGTATATGCAGTCAGATGCCATTTTCATCTCTCTCATGAATTGAAGGTTTGCTTTGAAAAAACAACATAAGAATGATGCCGGTGGGCAATGGATGCATTTAAAGTGATGAATGATGGGCAGTGAAACAATATGAGGTTAACCAGGACATTTTATGATATGTTACAAAATCCCATCGGACATAATTTTATGGCCAAAAAAAGAGAACATTTCCGGGCAAAAGGGGATGTTTTGTCACTTTTACCAGCCTTGTTCCGAACATTTAGACTTGGTCATATATTGTTGATTCCTTTTAAATATTGACGAACGATAATTTCGGCAGTTACGTGAAAGTTGAAGGTAAGATCTGCGATTTATTTAAGTCTGATACATAATCCCCATACTAACACGTTGAAAGATGGTAGCGAATATGCTATCCATGTCTCAAGTTGTCGCCACTCTCTCTATATAGGCACACTAGAAGTAGTATGCTGACGGTGACACCTAGTGGTAAAAGTAGGTGGTGTATGATCCAGAAATGGCACGGGCACGATCGATGGTTGACTTGTCAAGTCTTAAAGATAATGACGTGTTTCCGGTTCAGAAAAGGAAAAGAGGCCACCGTTTTTAACATCAAGAGCTCAAACAGACAGCGAGCAGGAATATTAAGAGGGCATAACTGACAATAAAGGGAGCTAAAACAGATTTTCTTTCTCCTCCTTTTACTTATATTGGCTCGCGATAGTAAGTTTGCTAGCCACAACATCTCTTTTACCCCCCGGTTTCTGTTTTAGCGCTCTCAGTTTTTGTTTTAGCTCTCTCTTTTTATATCTATATCCTCGTTTAATTTAGTTTTTTACTTTCAATATTAAAGTCAGTCACCTGTCACCATACATGTTGCTACTTGTGTTAGAATGATGCATTTTCACTGTACAGGTAAAGACACATCCAAATACGTAGGAAGCTGGAATCAAACCTGCAATTTATAAAATTGAAATGAATAATCTTCATCATGAATCACAATATAATTCCATACATTATGCACCAAATACCTAAACGATTTTCTAATCACCATATGGTCTAATGCGTCAGCAAAAATCAGCTTTCTATGTTTATGTCTGGTTCCAGATCATCCTGAAAGTTGAGTTGAAGACATGAAGGCATCAGAGAGAACCCAGAACAATCTAGAGCAGTTCCCTGGGATATGGTCCCAGCAGGCAACCACCTTAAGGGCTGAACAATGACTTAGTTCGGCCCCTTACAACAATTCCAGAATAAATCAAATCCAGCCTGCAAAGATGGGTTGATGGAGATAAACACTTGCTATTTCTAGGGTTAAATTTTCACAGAAAAATAGACATTGAGATAAAAAATAGACACAAGGTAATGTGTTTTTCTTTTATTAACCATGATTCTGCTGTCATACAATTTTGGAGTAAATAGAGCCCCAAACCTATACCCTGCCCCTAGTTCATTACTTTGTTCAAAGCAAGAAATACCGAGACATTTCCTGGTCCTGTTATTGCCACAAAACAAAAGAAACATTCTGGCCCAAAAATGATAGCAATGAACCTGAATTATTATTATTTTTTTAATATAGTAATCAAGTGAGACTTTTATACGTTATTTACTAAGGAGATAGTAAAAATAAAGGGTCAAAGATTCTGCTCTCTTTCTCTTTTCCAACTTTGTGAAAGGTTTAGGAGGGAAGTGTCAAAAAATGGCTTTATAAAGCATTGACCGCAAAGGAAACCAACATCTGTGCCACTGGCGATTTTTTTCAAATTAAATATGTAACCTTTATTCACCCTTCCTGTTAATTACTATTACCATTTCTTAACATTTCTGGATAAATGTACTCAAACTTAAAGGTTTGATTTGTCCAACATGTACAGTTGTCGATGATTGTGGCTTTCAGTGTGCAAAGGAGAAGAGCAAAAATTTCTCACACAAGTAATTCCCATTCAGACAGTTTTGAACCACCTTAAGATATAAGCCTGATGATCAGTTACATAAGCGATAAAAAAAAAATAATAATCTTCTGATGTTGTCTGCTGACTTCTTTCAGGACGTGAGCAAGCAAATGTCTCTACCCATGGACATCCGCCTCCCTCCAGAATTTCTCAAAAAACTGCAGCAGGAAAGTGAAAACTCCCCACTGTGCAAACCTCCCAGCCGCATGTCTCGACGCGCTTCACTGGTCAGTAATCTTAATTTATTTTTCAGTGTTTTGTGCTTTCTGAATGCTGAGTGCAGGACTTCTTCCTCTTCTGCGTTGCTGTTTCACCTGTGCCTGATAATAACTCAGACAGATGGAATCATTGTTATTTTCTTTCAGTTTTTACCCTGTTGCCAAATATGTTTGTGTTGGACAGAGTAAACAAGTAATTTGTGGACAGCAAAATGAAAAGAACAAAAATTTACTTGCTGATCAAGGGGACTGAATAACATGAGTGAGTGTTGAAAGCATAATGTCTGCTTTTTTTTCTACCTTTAGTCTGATATAGGATTTGGGAAACTGGAGACATATGTGAAGCTTGGCAAACTAGGTGAGGTAGGTCATTCCATCTTCTCAAAAATTATATACAGCTCAATGCAGCATTTAATGTTTTCTGTGTGAGCAACCTAATGTCAGCTCACCTCTGTTATGTTATGTTTTTTTTTTTTTTGCTAAACGTAATAGGATAAAAGTGACTTGAATAAAAATGGATTTCTCAGCTAGACTGTCATTTTTGCGAAACCTAATGTTCTTCAGAATCCTCCCTGCTTCATCTGCAATCTGCTGGGTTTTGTTAATTGAACTTAATTGAACTAAAAAAAATGTATTTGAGGAAATAACTTTTTAAAGAATTCATAAAGCATGCCATGTGACGATCCACGTGAAAATTTGAATCTCATGCAAAAGTTCATTTATTGCAGTAATTCAACTTAAAAGATGAAACTAATAAATAATACAGACTCATTGCATGAAAAGTGAGATAGTTCAAGCCTTTATATGTTATAATTTTGATGATTCTGGCTAAGAACTTATCAAAACCCTAAATTCAAAATCTCAGAACGTTTGAGTGTTGTGAAAAGGATCAATATTTTAGGCTCAAACTGTCACACTCTAGTCATGTTATTAATCCAAAAACATCTGCAAAGGGTTCCTGAACCTTTAAATGGTCCCACAGTCTGGTTCAGTAAGAATCATAATCATGGGAAGGAGTACTGACCTGGCAGTTGTTCAGAAAACCATCAATGACACCCTTCATAGGGAAAACATCAAAAGGTATTTGCAAAAGAAGTTGGACGTTCCAAAAGTGCTGTATCAAAACACATTAATAGAAAATAATTTGGAGGAGCAAAGTATAGTAGAAAAATGTGCACAAGCAGCAGGGATGGCCGCAGCCTGGAGACGATTTTCAGGAAAAGGCGATTCAAAAGTGTTGGGGACCATCACAAGGAGTGGACTGAGGCTGGAATTAGTGCATCAAGAGCCACCACACACAGACAAATCCTGGACATGGGCTTCAAATGTCCTATTCCTCTTGTCAAGCCGCTGCTGGTCTGTTGCTCAGTGGTCCAAAGTCCTCTTTTCTGATTAAATAAACTTTTTCATGTTATTTGGAAACCAAGGTCCCTGAGTCTGGGGGAAGAATGGAGAGGCACACAATCCGAGATGTTTGAAGTCATGTGTGAAGTTTCCCCACTTTGTGTTGCTCTGGGGAGCCATGTCATCTGCTGCTGTTGAATCACTGTGCGTTTTTAAGTCTAGAGTCAGTGCAGCCATCTACCAGGACATGTTGGAGCACTTCATGCTTCCTTCTGCAGAAGAGCTTTGAGGAGATGCACACACTGCCATAGGTACCAAAATCTGATTCAGTGACTATGGGATTAATGTGCTTGATTGGCCAACAAACTGGCCTGACCTGAAGCCCATAGAGAATATATGGAGCATTGCAAAGAGAAAGATGAGAGACCTCAGACCAAACAATGCAGACAAGCTGGAGGCCACAATTAAACCATGCTGGTCTTCCATAGCACCTCAACAGTGTCACAGTCTGATAGCATCCATACCATGCTGCATTGAAGCAGGAATTGATGTAAAAGGGACCCACACAAAGTAAAGAGAACATATGGATGATTATAGTTTTCAGAGGTCCAACATTTCTCTATTTAAAACAATTGTATCATTGATTTCATGTAATTTTCTAATTTTCTAAGGTTTTGAATTTTGGGTTTTTGTAAGATGTAAGCCATAATCATCAAAATTACAACTAACAGTCTTGAAATATCTTGCTTTGCATGTAATGAATCTATATGATATATTAGTGTAACCTTTTAAGTGAAATTAATGAAATAAATGAACTTTTGCATGATATTCTAACTTTGAGTTTCACCTGCATTTTGCTAATCTGGGTTGCAAAAGTTCTCTCAGATTGGTAGAACTCCTACAGTGTTCTTCAGGTGACTCCACAGATTCTTAGACAGATTTAGTTCTGGATTTGGGCTAGGCCATTCCACAACTTATTTTCCTTTCAATAAGTCACTCTTCTGTTGGTTTGGACAAACCCTTAAACTCAATTTTAAACTGATCCATTTCTAGCAAACGTTTTTTGGGTCAAAACTGAATAAATAATCATTTGATCCACCTTGAAAAGCATCTAATTCCATCTGAAGAACAGTCAGTCCAGGACATTTAGCTGCCTCCTCCATATTTGAATGAAACTTGAAATTTGACGATCTCCAGTCATCTTTTGATTTGTAGAGCTTTGTACACACTGTATACACAGATGAACACCAGAGAAGCAATAGTGTCCCCCCCACACACACACACACTAAGAATTATGTCACAGTATGTTCAAATGTACAGTATGTCTTCCTGTTGTATAGCAATTGTACTTATTGGTGCATTAATTGTGTGAAGTACAAATATGAGTACTTTTGATTTGTGATCCCAAATTAATGTTTTCCACTGATGATACTTTTTAAAAGTAGACTTAAAATGCACCTTTTCTTCAAATATCTAGGACTGCTTAAAATTATTATGCTACTCTGTAATTTAGTTTTATTTGTTTGAGTTTGCTTTTAATACAGTTTTATTGTTCCTACAAGATGTAAGCATTTAGTAGAAACTTTGTATTTTGTGTTCTTTTTAGTTTTATAGCTTGTGCTGCTGCTTTTATGTTGTTATCTTTTAATCATTTAACTCTCATCTTGTTGCACATTTTCTTCTTGCAACTGTATTTTTGTCTTTCGATGTAGAGCAGTTTGGTCACCTTTCACTGAGTAAAGCACTACATAGATAAAAAAAAAATATTTATTTAAATAAAACAGTTCCATGCCTCCACATGCCTGCTTCTGTTCCTTTGGAACTGCTTTCTCCAACTCTTGGCTGCCATGGTTACCTGTGAAACCATACGAGCTGTCCTAAATCGATGCTGAATATTCACTAGACACTTTGCATTGACCGTTTATGGCAAAAACTGTGTGTGTAGTGGGCAGTATATGATCCAAAAACACCTGAGCACATTTCTATGGAAAGTCTGATTTATAAACTATAAATTGCGTGCAGTTGTGCATACTCCAAGTTTTATACATCAGAAACTTACTAGATGTTGCGGATATTGCCAAAAAATGTAGCTATTTGGCTATTAATAGTCAAAGGACTGCTTATGGCAGTCAATGAGATAAATAATTTATGAAAAATTATTAATATTTTCGGGGCACCACCTTTATCAGGAACTATTTTAAGTTGTGGAATGGCCTAGCCCAAATCCAGAACTAAATCTGTCTAAGAATCTGTGGAGTCACCTGAAGAACACTGTAGGAGTTCTACCAATCTGAGAGAACTTTTGCAACCCAGATTGGCAAAATGCAGGTGAAACTCAAAGTTAGAATATCATGCAAAAGTTCATTTATTTCATTTATTTCACTTAAAAGGTTACACTAATATATCATATAGATTCATTACATGCAAAGCAAGATATTTCAAGACTATGTTAGTTGTAATTTTGATGATTATGGCTTACATCTTACAAAAACCCAAAATTCAAAACCTTAGAAAATTAGAAAATTACATGAAATCAATGATACAATTATTTTAAATAGAGAAATGTTGGACCTCTGAAAACTATAATCATCCATATGTTCCTTAGTGGATGCACTTGTGTTGGTTTGGGCTGTGTCTAAAGCCTGGAGTTTTAGCAACTGAGATAGGCTTTATTGAATCTGTGTTTTACAAAAAAATAAAATAAACCAAACGTCTGAGCCCTTAATATAACAGAGTTTCATTGTGGTGCTTCATGATTTTCAAGTTCTTGTGAGAATACTGTTTGTGATGAAGCTTAGCACTGTTTGTTTCAGTGTGATCTCCTCCCGGCTCTGAAGCGGGGGAGCGGAGTGGAGCATTAGGGTGCAGGAGGCAGTTTTATAAAGAAACGAGCTGTTTCTTTTCGTGGTCTAACATTAACTACAGGATACAAGTTAAATTTCAGGACAAATTAATACTGTATAACACCAACGGTAACATTTCATGCTGTAAAATAGCATGATACAGCCCCTTTAAGAATGAAAAACCTGATCTGCAGATGCTGGAATGAAAGCTGAATTAGTTTAACTAATTGTAATTAGTTTAACTAATTTAGCACCAGTGGTTTACCTGTAAACTGAAAAGCAATGTCAGAAAACACAAAACATTCTTTGGATTAAGCAATGTTTGTTTAAAAATTATCTGGATAAGTGTAATTAACCTTTGAGAGAAGTACTTACTTCCTTGGTTGATCACGACAGTAAAACAATCTAATTCCCGTATTTTGAACAAATAAGGAGAGTTCAAACATGGCCAAAAGAGATTAGTTTCTGTTCTTAAACAATCTATTTTTAAACCGAGTTCAGTTTGAACCGTTATTAACGATCTTAGTTTGTGAAGTGCTGGCCTAAACCAACACGTGGGCTTGTTTAGGTTTAGATGTCTGCGACGCACGTGGAGCGTTTAGAGTGGCTCAAATACATTTATTAAACATTAAACAAAAAAAGGAAAAACTCCTATATGATTGAATAGCTAAAATTACAGGATTTAAACTACTCTTTGTCGGGAAAGGTTTAGTAAAATACTGATTAAAATTTCAGGCCGAGGCCTGGTTTACCCACAAAGTAGATGAAACTTATACAAGTCAACACAGTAAATCACACACCTTTAAAATTAGTGATCCTAAACTAATTTCCCTCTGCCCAAACAGACCTTATAAACGTTTAAAGTCCTCCGAGTTGCTGCCTGTCGATGAGTGATGGGGATCTCCCAGGAGTGTTAGCCAGCAGGCTAACAAAGGATCACTAATCTGGCTAGCAGCACTGGGAAGCTCCTGGCTCTGGCTTCCTCCTGGGTGGCTACGTGGCGATCGGCATTGACCTTTTTAACAGTACCTTTCTAGCGCTCTCCAGTTCAGCATTCACCTCTTATCGGCTCGGTGGCGGTGCCTAGCTTTGCCAAGCTTAAAGTGTAACTGAACCCCATGAAAAAAGCATTACCGCCCCCAGCAACATTTGAAAATAAAAAATTAATAAAGTGGGAAGGGCCAGGAAGCACGGAGGGGGGATGGCCAATCTCGGAGCATGAGCTAGGAGGCGGGAAGAGTTGGGATGCGCGGGATTGTCACACTCATAGCTGAGCCAACTCTAACGGATATGGCATGGGGCCGCTGAGCTCCATAAATGCTCTCTTTACCTCTGGTAAAGGGAGAAATCATGATTTCTCTTCTCCGCCTTTCACCAGAGGTAAAGGGAGGCTTTATGGAGGCTAACGTTCAAAACACCCCCCATAGCTCTCCAGCCATAGGCTGCTGTAAATCCAGAGCGTTTTCTGTAACTACTTCCACGTTTTTTCGATTTAAACCACCTCACCGTTGTGGTCCTCCATAATGTGATATACAGATTTTTGTTTCTCTGTTTCTCTTAGCGGTGTAGAAACACATCCAGCTCGCCACAGCGAGTGTGTCTGAGAGAGGGAGGGCATCTCTGTGAGACCATGCCTATGACGTAGACAATGGAAAAGATGTACCACTCTCAGCCAATCACACATTGACCATGAGCGGCAGCACCAAGACGTTTTTAGATCAAAAAATTTAGAATTCAACAAGTTTACATGAAAATATAAGAAAATGCCCTAAAAATGAAAACTGCATTGGTAAAAAGACATTTATACAGTTTATAAGAAAAAAATGGCTGTTTTGGGGTTTAGTTACTCTTTAAGTATGTTTTTATAGCAAGGATTCTAAGCAAGGTTTTTTAAATGAGACCCTATAACTTTATTTATGGTTCATTAGATTCTCCATTATGTCAAATGTGAACTCAAGAATGAATACTGGGGTTGAAATATAATATGGAAAAGTATTAGTTTAAGGAAATATTCACTCCAGAAACTAGGATGTTGATATTCAACAGACGTGTAGTTTTTTTATCCACTGTGAAAGCCAAACCACTGAACAAACGCATCCATGCTAACTCTGATTTACAGTATGAATCTACGATACATGTAAGGACTCATGGCTTCTGAGTCCTCACCATTTGTATGAGTCAAATTAACCTAACCTGGTTCAGTCAGTCAGTATTAATTATACAGAAATATACTAAAAATAAAGGACTCGCAAGCCAAACAATACCTTGTACAATTGTTTCCCTGCAGTAGCTGGTCCACAAAGTTACGAATTCTTCTGTTAGAAAATCTTAAGTCTAGTTTAAACTTTTCCGTCTGTGTAGATACAGAGACACGCAATGCCATTATCCATCAATGAAAGATCTCACCGTCACGTACACATGCACAGATGGAGTAGAGCTAAAAAATGTTTAACTATCCGTCAAAAGCAACGGAAAGAGTATGTCTTTGATTGGTCAGCCCAGAGTCAATCCCAGATCATTGGGAGCAAAAGCTTTCTGTTCGGCCAATAAGATAATCAAATGAAGTCAATCAATCAATCAAACTTTATATACAAAGTGCTTTTCCAACTACAAAGCTTCTCAAAGTGCTTTACAGGTTAAAATGACGCCACAAACCCCACCCCTCCCAAACCCAAAACAAAATCATCATTACAACTATCACAAGGCACTGACACAGGGCTCCCAGAGGAGGGACGGATGGTACCCCCTCCTCCACCCAGGCACTGCCTGGAGAGCATCCAGGCAGCCACAGCCCGTTCACAGCCCCCGAAGCAAAGGGCTACCAAGAGAAAACACTGGAAGGATGATTAAAAGAAGAAGTTAAAATATTAATATAAACAGTAGAAAATGAGATTAAGTATTAAAATAATGATAAAATGTTAAGACTGATATCATTCCAAATTTTAAAATATAAGATAATGATAAGATATGATCAGATAAAAGTGTAAAGCATATAAATAATAATAAGTTAAAAACTAAACTAAAAATTAAATCAAATAAAACATGCAGAGCAATTAAACCAATATTAATAAATAATAATTGGTTAAAAGCTAGGCTAAAAAGGTTAAGTCTTGAGCCTGCTCTTAAACCATGAATGTTCTCTGTGGCCCTGAGGTCCTCCGGCAGCCTGTTCTAGAGGTGAGGGCCATAATAATTAAAGGACGCCTCACCATGAGTTTGTGTCTTGACTTTGCAGATGATAAGGAGACGGCTGCCAGAGGAACGCAGAGACCGCAAAGGTTTAAATGGTAAAAGCATTTCTGACAGATAAGAAGGCCAAAGACAATTAAGACACTTAAAAACCATTACAAGAACGTTAAAATCGATCCTAAAACATACGGAGAGCCAATTCAGTGATTTTAAGATCGGTGTAATGTGCTCCCGCCTCCCACGCGTCACTTCAGTGATGAAATATATTTTTGGTCCGCTTTGTCTTACGTCCTGAATCTCATATATGTTGAACCTCAATTTAAATGATAACTAATAATGTGCATTTTGACTGTGTTTCTCAAGTATTTTGAGATTTTTTTTATTTCAAAAATTTGTCCAAAAAATGCCTACAAATCAGAAGTTGCATATCTGATGTCTGGGGCTACTGCTTGGTAGAACTAGCTAGCACTTGAAATACTCACCGAGACCTTGTAGAGCTTCTCCTCCATGCTGGCTCTCACTGACTTTTTCTCCCCCAGCATAGCAACCACTTTCCACATGGCCAGATTTATAGTGGTTGTCTCCAATGCTCGTTCCTTGGTTCTGGAGGAAGGAGATGAATCACTACCCTTTTTTCCTCCTCTTCTTCCCATATGCACCCATGCAAAATTCACTCTTGTTTGTCTAGGGCTATCTCCCAGAATGCATTGGGATGTTACGTCACTATCTATTTTCAGCTAATGTGAAAAGTGCTATTGTATTTTTACAAGGTCAAACACCAAATAGGTCATAATATGAATTAATTGTTATTTGTTTCAAAGAAATTGGACCAAAATGTAGACAGCAAAGTGGAAGTTTCAAAAAGACCAATTGAAAAAAGAAATTAACGAAATACTTTCAGCTAGACTTCTCACAGGAGAAGAATGGGTGGCGTGAAACATAGGGTAACATAAGTGACATAGCAGAAGGTTATATATGTGGTAAGTATGATCAAGGGAATGTAGGAAAGCACAAGCAGAGGAGAGACGAGGAAGGAAGGAAGGAAGGAAGGAAGGAAGGAAGGATAAGTGAAGAGAGAACCCTGAAACTAGCATAAACAATACAAAAAAGACACTAACGAAACTGACAAAAACACTCATCTAAAGAACCCAACTATAATACAGAGAAGAATAATATTTTTTTTTTCTTCAAACGAATAAACACAAAGGAAAAAACTAAAATGTTAAAATAAGAAATAAAAATATGCAATGAAAACCAAAGTTCTAATCCCTAAGAATCATCACATTAATACATACAAAAATCAGCAAATCTGTGAATACTGAAACGTGAATAGAGAGGGGTCAACTGAACACCCCTTACCCCTGGTGTGGGCAAATGATTATGAATGTAACATATCAGCCACAAGTTTGTAAAAATGCATTCATAAAATACAATGGATTTTTTTATTTACATT
Source organism: Apricaphanius iberus (assembly GCA_028564705.1). Lineage (NCBI taxonomy): Eukaryota > Metazoa > Chordata > Actinopteri > Cyprinodontiformes > Aphaniidae > Apricaphanius > Apricaphanius iberus. Next base: position 393,382 of record JAPXFQ010001051.1, on the reverse strand, counting down.
AGCATGCAGTGTAATAGTAGAACAGGTCGCATTCAAACGTCGCTCTTCCACAAACTGCCACAATGTTGTTATGATATTGTTATTCTAATTCAGTCAGAAATGTTCATAACTAATTCCCTAGCTCAAAAGAGTTAAATGGTGATTCTGATAGATAAAATAAAGCAGAACCACATAATATCAGCTGTTTTTCATTTAAATGGTGTCACCTGATATGTTGTCCAAATTTCTGTTCCCAGGGGACATACGCTACAGTTTTTAAAGGAAGGAGCAAACTAACAGAGAACCTTGTGGCACTGAAGGAGATTCGTCTGGAGCACGACGAGGGAGCCCCTTGCACTGCTATCAGAGAAGGTACAAGTACATGTATCTGCTCACAGCCTCTCTCATGTTTGACAGTTTTGCAAATTAGAGTTTTTTTGGCCAGCTTGAAAAAATCCACCAGAAGACAGTTTCCCTGATAGTTCATATTTTTTGACGGAGCAGAGACTTTGATATAGAGCTTTGTAAAAGGACAACTAAGCCTCTTCAAATTTTAAATTATCAGAAAAACGGAGATAAAGTTTTGGGGTTTAAATTATTTAGGTTAACACACAAACAAAAAAACAACTATGGAATCCTGTGAATGTGTAAATCTCCAAAAATGGAAACCACATCAAACAATTTATTGATCAGTCTAACAAACTCACCTTAAGATTGCATCAACAATTCATCTAGGAGGTTAAATAAGAACCTAAAACAATATCTAAAGCACTTCTGGCATCACTTGCCTAAGATACGGTCAGTTTTTGTGTAAGCATAAGGAGATTGGGCAAAATGGCAACAATGAAAACATTATTGCTGACCCATAAGAACGCAAAGGTCAACAATGGTCTTGGTAACAATTGACAAACCAAGACTTTTGGCAAAATATTCTTACCCCATTGACGAAATTTTTAGGATGGGCATCCTGTTACGTCTGGTGAAAGACTATCAAAGCATTGTTGCACTAAAAACATCACATCAGCAGTCAAACATGGTGGTGGTGGGGTGGTGGTATGCTAGTTTTTTTGTTTGTTTGTTTATTTATCTCCTGCTGCCTATTGGAGTCAGCAGGGGAGCTGGCTCCCTGGGGTTGGCAATGGTCACCCCAGTTATTTTCTCCCCATCCCCATGCCTCTGTCCACCTGCTCCTTCATTCTACCATTCACAAGGCCTTGGCACGTGGGCATGTCACTGGGGTGCGGGATGGAGCTTCCGTGTTCGCTACCCGGTGGCGGCCTGGGTCCCGATTTTATTGAGCAACTTAGACACTTACACTTGCAACATTTACATGGAACGCACATGTAGGGACCTGGCGGTGGGGCGCATTGGCGCTGGGGGCGGGCCCCTCATGGGGGGCCCCTTATAGGGGGCCCGTTGTGGGGGGCCTCGCCTGTGGTGCCGGCACCCACTGTTTAAATGCATCTAGACACTGAGGGCCCGGGGGGGAGATGGGGGTACCCGGCAGTATTCCCATGTCCCACCCCTCTGTTTTAAGTGCACATTAGAACAACACGCAACAACACCACATTGAGCGGGGGGAGAGAGGCTGGGGGGTCTTTCCACACCCCTGTTCGTTGGACCATCAGGGGTCGGAGCCCGGGTAGAACATCAGGCCGTCTGGTCGGGGTCCTGGGCTGGTGGGCTGCTCTTGCCGGTGTGGGGGCCTTGGCGGTCTGCTTGTCCCCATCCTGGTGGGCAAAGGGGTCTGTCTCCCGGGTGCAGGGGCAGGGTGCTCTATTGGGGCGTCTGTCCCTGGGCCTGGGAGTATGGAGTATAGTGTACGTATGGGGGGTATGAATGAGTGTATAGCATCCTTTTTTCGTATGTCCTGTATTTGTAAGAATGTGTACGCATGAGAGGGAGGGTACGTATGAGTGTCTCTGTCTGTCTATGTCTACCTGTCAGGTTGGGTGTTTGGCTTCCCTCTGGCCTGATGCGTCTTCTTCCCCTCAGTTACTCCCCGTCGGTGATGGATGCTCCTGCCCGCTGGTTGATGATGGCTCTCGATGCCTGGGGCCGGGGGTCCCGGTTGCGGCCCGGCTCGGTCCTGGTGCATGTCTGGCGGGTCCTGGGTGGTCCGGTGTGTCGGGCGGCCGCTGTTTCGGGCCGACGTCCTCCTTGGATTGACTGGGGCACCTCTTATGGGGGTGCCGGGGTTGTAGAGTAGGTTGGTGCCGTCCGGTGGATCGGTGGGGACCGTGCCTGGCGCCCAGGCCTCCTGCCGGTTCCAGGACTTCTGCTGGCTGGTCGGTTCATCTGGGGGGGGCTGTCCGGCATTGGCTGGGCCCCTGATCTTGGCGCCCTGCGTGGGGCGGGATCTGGACCCAGGAGCTGGAAGATCTGGATGTCAAGGTGCCGGCTGGGCGCGGCCTGGGGAGGGCGTACATCCGCTGTGGCTCTTGCTGTGGCTCCCTGGCGTGTGGGTGTGTGGGGGCGGGCCGGGTTGTTGGAGATGGGTATTGGTCCGGGGTGGCGGCGGCATGTGTTGTCCGTCGGTTGGCTGCGGATCCCCCTTGCCTGCGGCGGCGGCGGGGTGCCCCGGTCCCCGTGGCCTCCGGGTCCTGATCCGGGCCCTCCCTGGCGTAGCCGGTTTCCGGCGGAGCCCGTGGGCTTGTCACTGCGATCTCTCGGGCCCCAGCATTGCGGCTGCTTCCCCTGGGGCTTCCATCTGTTCCTCTCTTGGTGGGTGATCGACCCTGCGCTGATCTGCCTGTGGCCTCTGTACTCTGTGGGACCCTGGATGCATACATCTCTTGCCTCCTCCATGTCTGTGTCGATTCCTGTAGGACGGATTGACGGTTCCTTACAACAGCTATCAATCACTTGCATGGGGAAACCTTATTCAGACCTGCATGCTCGCACACACATAGGTGTGGGGACATTGGTGTGGACGGGCATATCTTAAGCTGAGGTTATCATCATTAGTTAGTTGTTCACAGGAGCTTACCAGAAACATTTGTATTATGTTCATTAATCCATGCTTGTGTGTAGTGAATGTGTAATTCTTAGTTTATTCTACTAGATCAGTACAACAGTTTGTTGTTTTTGTTTTGTATTACTGTTTCTCTACCGTCCGGCAGAGGTGGAGGACTGGGATGTTTTCTTGTGTTCTTTGTTTGCCTCCCTGTCTTGTGTCGTCGGTTCGCGCCTCTGCTGGTCCGGTTTCTTTTCTTCACCTTCTTCCTTTCTCCCTTCTTGTCTCGGTTTAGTGTCCATGACGTCAGGAAATTGAACCCACAGTAATCACTAATAAAGATTTTTCATACATATACATCAAGTGGCGTACTACAGCGAAGCTGTAATACTCTGCTTGGGAAAGTAAAACTGTTGGGCTTGTACTTGGTACTCAGAAACCAATTCTGAGTAGCATACTGCTAGACAGGACACGTAAAAAAATAAAAAATTAAAAAAAAAGGAACAATCCTCTTCCATGGCTCTACAAGTTAGGTTCAAAAACAGGTTAAACTGTTTTTGAACCTAACTAAACTATGTGGGGCTTTAGCAGGAAATGGCCTTTAAACTGTTTTCTTTGATTGAGTTAAATGAAGTTGTGCTTAGACGTTTTTTTCTCTCTTAAAGACAGTAAGTATTGTTTTCCCATTAAAAAGTGTCTGCTTTCTCTCTGTAACCAGTGTCTCTGCTGAAGAACCTCAAACACGCCAACATCGTCACACTGCACGACATCATCCACACAGACCGCTGTCTCACTCTGGTGTTCGAGTATCTGGTGAGTGGATCAGCAGCTGAATATCAGCACATCTCATAAAGGTTAATTACCCAAAATGAAGGTCAATGCAACAATGAGGTCTTTTGTCTTGCAGGACAGTGACCTTAAACATTATTTGGACAACTGTGGAAATCTCATGAGCATGTATAACGTCAAGGTGAGACCTATTTTGAAATTACAGGTAGTAGGATTTGCAAATAATAGCAGGGATGTAAACACTTTCTGAGTTTTTTGGGAGCAGTGATGGTCATATATTCTAACAGCTGCTGGGAGGAAGGATTTGTAGTAACACTTGTCCGCCTAGGATTCAGCAGTTCACCACTGAAGGAGCTCTTTAGCAGCTTAGTTTTTGACACATTGTAGGGGCATAAAAAATTTTTCTGTTTGGCTCCGTAGCTATTATGTGAATGGTCAGAAATTGGCAGTGTTATATTAGGAGGGCTCCATGTGAAAAAAAAATGTAATGGCAAAAAAAAAAAAAAAAAAATCATGTTCTTGCTCTTTGCCCCTCAAAAAAAGAACAAAACTATTTCTCAGTTTTGAATGTATATCCCTTTATTTTTTATACTCATTCCTTTCTGGTCATGTTTTCAGGCTGTGTTCTTATAATATGCTACTTAACAGCATCCTCAGTTATTCTGTGTTTTGCCTCTTTAATGATCTCACTTTAGTTTGGACACTCAGGTTAATTGGAACCTGTCTCCATTCTTCTAAAATCCTGATACCTATTATACATAAATTTAAATAACTGCTTTTGTTGGATTTATTAAATTTTTTAAATACTGAAAAGGAAATTGACTCCCTAAACACTGTTTCATCAAAAAACAAAGATAAGGATTTTTTTTGTACACAGCAAGAAGACTTTCATATAAAGACCATCTCATTTTTAGATTATTAGATTGTTATTTAAAGATAATTTATTTCCGTATCTTAGTTCACTATTTGTAACACATTATTTTGATTAAGTACACAAGGACAGTTGTTGTTAAACCTTCATTTCTTGTAGTGATGATGAGTTTCTACTTAGCTAATAAAAAAAAAACACATTCAAGATTAGAATATCACATCAGACCAATGTGAACCCCCCAAAAAAATGTAAATCCTGAAATGTGGTCTGTTTGAAAAGTATACTTAATAGCTGCTTAAATATGACTTTAATTTGACAATCATCTGAACACTTATTACATACACACATTTACTGAATATGACTGTATAATTTTTATTTCACTCAATTCCTATACATAACTGTGTGCTACTTTATCACATAAATCACAACAAATTTATTCAAGTATGTTGTTGTAAAGGGAACATTTGAAAAAGTGTTATAAGAATAATATGATTGCAAGCTACTGTAAAATATCATCCATACATTTAGTAAGTAAATATTGAACATTTTGAAAAGAAACAGTAGTATGGTAAATCTGTGATTTTCAGGAAACATGCTCAGACAATTTGGAAAATGTGGGTGTCTTTTTAACCTGTAGCATAAGTTCTTTATGAAATGTTCCTGTTTCCTTCTTGTAGATCTTTATGTTCCAGCTGCTGCGTGGTCTTTCATACTGCCACAAAAGAAAAATCCTCCACAGAGACCTAAAGCCTCAGAACCTTCTCATCAACGACAAGGGCGAGCTGAAACTGGCTGATTTTGGTAGGAAGCAAACGGACAGTCACAAAACAAAAAGGACGCTCCCGGCAATGAAAGAGCTATCCTCTTTGTAGTAAATGCTTCTAGTTTTATTCTGTTTTATCACCAAACAGAGGTGTCAAATGGTTATTATTCTCAGCCTTTCTTTATGTTTCCTAGCAACCATACCCCTCTCTTTTGATTTTCTCAGTTTTGTGTTGAAGTAGGTCGATAAGCCCACCAGTATCCCTGACTATTTTTAATTGCTTTAGCTAAACACAGCACATGACATGATTGATGAACTGTCCTGCACTCTTTCATTGACTAAAACATAATAAGGAAACAAAATAGAGATACTGGTTCTGCTAAGCAAAGACTCTAACTTTTCAAACTATGCTGTCCAGGTCTGGCGCGGGCCAAATCCGTCCCCACAAAGACCTATTCCAATGAAGTGGTAACTCTTTGGTATCGACCTCCTGATGTGCTCCTAGGTTCCACAGAATACTCTACGCACATCGACATGTGGTGAGACACGCTACATTCATTCACCTTTTAGGGCACCAACCCACATACAGCAATGATCATTTGCTATTGAAAGACTTGCAATATACATTTATGTATTTTATTTTCAGGAATGACATTTATTTATTTGACATTATTCAAATATCAAAGCATATCAAATATCTGTCTTGCTTCTTTTTAAAAAGCCTTGTTGTGACCTGTCTGCACACCTGTTTTTCATTGGATAAAATAAGAAGACCTCGATCCCTAATCTTTTTATGAGTTGTCTTTAGGGAAATGGGTATATGTGTGTAACTAGAGGGATAACTGTAGCTCATTTCAAAGCTCTTTACAAGCAAAAACCTAAAGTGCGGTCTACATTTGTAATCAGCGCCCCTGAGTAGATCAAGCTTTTGCAGCACTTACAGCGAAGGGTGTTTAGAGGTATGTCTCTATCACCTTTGTACATCTAGGCCCTGACTTTTTTTGTTGGTATTTTAGTATCAAATATACAGTGGGGAGAACAAGTATTTGATACACTGCTGATTTTTTTTAAGTTTTCCCTCTTCTTGATCAGGGGGACCTTGCGTGCAGTGCAGGATTTTAATCCATGACAGTGGAGTGTGTTACGGATGGTTTTCTTTGACCATTGAAGAGTAACTTTTATAGAAAGTACAGACCTCTACATGCTTTTTAAGTGGGAAAACTTAATAAGTAAGCAGTGTATAAGGTATTTGTTCTCCCCACTGTATAAGGAGCATCCGTGAAAAACTCAACTCAACAAGTTTTCATCTAGGATTGCTCTGGAAATATTTCTATCCATTTTTCCATCAGCCCTGATCTGCTATCCAGTCATTATGGACAAAAAACATGATGGTACACCATAACACTATCTATTTTCAGATGTCGGATTGAATAGAGCAATGTAAGCTGTTCAGAGCTTTGGACATGGTTTTATAACTTTAACGAGTCATTACCTATTACTATCATGGATAACCACAGTCTGTTATAGTCTTTCAGGCCATTAAAAAAAAAATCTGGGGAAAAAAATGTGTTTTTCTTTTTCGCTTTTTTCTAAATGCAGCATTTTTTACGAGATTATATGTGATATTTTGGCTGTACTGGATGGTCATTGTAATAATGCAAATGAGGGGAGCGCTGATTGGTAGCAGGTAGAAGGGGGTTGACACTGTTGGCGCCGCTTCATTGTCTCACTCCAAAATAAAAAATGGCCCAAGTTATGACTGAAACCCGACCTGGCCGCGACCTATGGAACTCAATGCAATCATGTTCCCTACGCCAGTTTTTTCTGTGTTTTCGGCAGTTTTCGACCTAGCAGTATTTCCAACATGGTATGCACCGTCCTCTATAGCATCGGCTCCCTTCCATATAGCCCCATTAGCAGTTAGTTGCTGTTTGTTATATATAATAGAATAACAAAACCATAGCCTTACAGTTGGAATTGCAGGCATGTCTCTGATTGTTGGAATGGCCCCTCTTTCCAAACGCAGCTTCAATGCCATCTTCACCCGATATTGTCCCAAATTTGGCAACCATTCTGGTTTAAAATGTTTAGCAGTGGGGAGGGATGCAGGAACAGTGTCATTAAAACACACATGTGCACCTTGTTTCATCATTTTCCAGCATTGGTCTGCGGTGTCCATATATGATATATCCTGCCGATTTGACGTCAAGACGGGTGAGACACTACATCACTTGCATGAATACGCGTGCATGTTGGCTGGTTAAGGAAGCCAAGGGTAAACAAATGCTCAATTTTTTAAAAATACGCTGTTTATAATCAGAGTAATGACTAAAATGGTAGGAGTTCAGCTCGGCAGTTTTGGCAAAACCAAAACCAGAAGCCTGTTTCAACCCTCACCAGCGAAGGATAGATGCTGAACGCTGGTCTCCCTCCAATATGGGTGCTTAGATGACCCATGGACGAAGAGAACAAGCGTAGACAGGGGACATGCTTAAATAGGAGTGAAGACGTCACAAATTCACACAGTGAAGTTCTTCCTCTTCCCTGTTGAAACTGAAGGTTGCAGTGCATTGTGGGATAGTCCTTATGCAGGTGGTCTGCCTCTGTTGTCCAGTTCTGTCATTGTGGCTGATGGCACAACAACAGTCTTTTCAGATTCTTGATTGTAAACAGCTTTGAAAGCCATGTGTCTTTTTTCTTCCACTTCACACTTACATGCATTTTTGTGTCATTCTGTAACATGAAATCTCAGTAAAACACATAAAATGTTGATGTTGAAATATGACAATGTTGGAAAATTAACCCTTTTTCAAAACAATTTATTTATTTCGTTAAGAGTGGTTGCTAAACCAATCAAAAATTGTTTCCCATGCTAAACGGTTGGCTAATCAGTTTATTTCACATACTGAACAGTAGCCATTAAAGGTAATTTTACAGATGAAACTGTGAATGGGTCTGCTAAAGAGGGTATGCCCAGCAAAATAAGTTTTTAATTCTAGATAAATGAAACAACTCCCCACCTCATTCCCCATTACCCTTCAGTTTTATTCATCAGTTTCAGGGTCTTCCAAGATTTCTATGATTTACTGTCTTTTTAAATATCTCAAGTTGCTTGCAGACAGATTACTCATTACCAAGAAGATGCATAATTCATAGGCATTCACTTCCCTTATATATTTTTGCACATCAATAGTTTGCTCAAAACACCCCCACAGCTTTTTTAAGTGACAGATTATGAAAACTGTGATCCAGCAACGCAGCAGTCTTTTGTGAAATGAAGTTGCTTGCTCCCTCATAGATCCACAGGGGACTTCACCACACCACCCTACACAGAGCCGACTCACACAATACATCGCTTGGCTCATTTTATAGTGTTTTTTGAACCCCCATCAAGAGCTAAAATATCAGGATTGCTTGTTTTATCTTTTTCCATCTCACATTTTCATATCCTTATTTCTCTTCTTCTTCTTAGGGGTGTGGGTTGTATACTGTATGAGATGGCAACAGGTCGTCCAATGTTTCCAGGTGCTACAGTAAAGGAGGAGCTACACTTGATTTTTAGACTCATGGGTAAGATGACAGGGAGTTACAGTACAGTAAAGACCTGAATGAAATGTGCAGATGAGAAGCGACCCCTTCAAAATTACACCAAATTGCCAAAAGTATTTGGTAAACCACTGAATTACCCCAGAAGTAAAAATGTCCATCACCTAGGCATGCAGCCTTCTTTTGTGAACATTTGTGCCATATAAGTAAACTGAATTTAATTGAATGTGTGAAAGACTCAATTGCTCTCAGGAGATTGGTGAATTCCAGGGACTTACCATGAAAAGATGCTACCTTTCAGGGTAAGGATGCTGTTAAAATATCCTATAACAAAACATTTCACACTCAGTTATTCGTAATATCATAAAAAAACGGGGGGAAATAACAGAGAGCAATCAATGAATCTTGCACAAAGGTCTCCATCTTTCTGTAGAAAGTAGCTAAAAATCACCAGACATCATCTGGGCTCCTGCGTAGCTTAACAACAGTGAATAGCAACCTTAATGAAATGTGTTTTCATATCTGAGCTGTTGCATGAATTTAACTTCAATTAATTTTATTTTGTTATATAGTTCTAATTTACAACATATATACAATACCACTGCTAAAACAAGTACAGTTCACTTTGTTATTCCAATTGGTACAAAAAGTTTGTAGCTAAAGAAACCCAGTATGCATGTAGTGACAATGGAAAGGAGTACTCCACTTTAAAAAAAAGATGAAAATGACAATCTACCACAATCAACAGTAGCTCCTTCAGATGCTATTTTCAACATAAACCTTATTTTTAGCATCTATTTTTTTCATTTACTCACCCAGTTTGGAGACACTTGGAGTCCTCTGGAAGAAGTCTATATCCAGTTTCGATCAGCATGTATCCCTATAAAAGGGAGTCATGAGGGCTGGCAAAGTGCCGCCTCTAAATAAAGCATTATCTGCCTAAATCTCCCAAGACTCCGTTTACCCATGTTTTGTGATGAATAGTTAACGATATTCCCCCGTGACTTTGAAATAACTCAGATGTGCTGCAATGTAGGCTTCTAGGGTGTTGAGTCTTATAATCCAACTAAATTGACACCTGATTTCAATAACGTTACTACCGTGCTCCATCCGAGTTGTAGTCTGAGCAGGACTTTCACTCATTGCTCTTCCGTGGTCGCCTAGACAGAACTTGCTATTACAGACATCAACATGGTTTGCGTTTGTGTGTTTCCAATTTGCACAAAAAAAATGACCAAGTGGACTAAGTTCAGCTTCCACAGGCTCCCTTTCTGCAATCTATGTGACTACAGATGCAATGGCGGATGGGTGCAGCATCATTGAAATCGCGGGTTAGTTTAAGTTGGAATCTGTTGGATTGCAAGCCTGTAAACACAACAGAAGCTTACACCGCCGCACCTCCAAGACGTTTCGAACTCACAGGGGACTAGTGCTAACTATTCTCAACAAAATATTGTTTAAATGAAGGAGTTTTGGGGCAGATAATGCCTTATTACAGGCGGCACTTTGCCTGACCCAATTGACTCCCATTATATGGATATACAGTACACTGATCGCGACTGGATATAACCTTCTTCAAAAGGACTCCAATCTGCTCCTTGTTTCGAAGGGGGGGTGAATTAACGTAATATTTGCTAAAAAATAAGGTAAAGGGTAAAAAAAAAAAACTTTCCCTTTAGCAGATCAGAATCAGAATCAGAATCAGAATCAGAATCAGAATCAGTTTATTGGCCAAGTATGTCACATACAAGGAATTTGACTCCGGCAAACTTTTTCCTCCAGTACAGAACTTGAATAAGTGAAATAAAAAAATAAAAAAAGAAAAATATGAACAAAAATAAGTAAAAATACAAATAAATATCAGATCGTAAATAATAAAGGATAATATATACACCAAGCCGGGGTTATTTTACAGTGAGTATGTACAGAAGTGCAGAGTTATAGTTTATTGTTATGTGAGTGCACTCACACACTGTGACTAGACAGAGTTCGTCAGAGCGACAGCCTGGGGGAAAAAACTGTTTTTGTGTCGGGTGGTTTTGGCGTACAACGCTCTGTAACGCCGACCTGAGGGGAGGAGCCTAAACAGATTGTGGCCAGGGTGTGAGGGGTCAGTGGTGATTTTCCTGGCCCGCTTCCTGACCCTGGCCCGGAATAGGTCCTGAATGGAGGGAAGATCGGTTCCTATGATCCTCTCTGCAGTCCTGACTGTTCTCTGCAGTCTGTCCTTGTCTTGCCTGGTGGCGGATCCGAACCAGACAGAGATGGATGAGGTCAGGACAGACTGGACTATTGCTGTGTAGAAGATGATCAGCAGCTCCTGGGGCAGGTTGAACTTCCTGAGCTGACGCAGAAAGTACAGCCTTTGCTGGGCCTTTTTCCTTATTATGTTGATGTGTGAGGTCCACTTCAGGTCCCGTGTGATGGTGGATCCTAGGAACCTGAAAGACTCCACTGTGGGGACTGGCTTGTTGAGGATCATGAGAGGAGATGTTGATGGTGGTCTCTTCCTGAAGTCCACTGTCATCTCCACAGTTTTGAGCGGGTTTAGCTCCAGGTGGTTCTGACTGCACCAGAGAACCAGCTGTTCCACTTCCTTTCTGTACACAGACTCGTCGCGGATGAGTCCAATGACGGTGGTGTCATCTGCAAACTTCAGGAGTTTCACAGAAGGGTCCCTCGACGTGCAGTCAGTGGTGTAAAGGGAGAAAAGCAGTGGGGAGAGAACACATCCCTGGGGGGCGCCGATGCTGAGGGAACGGGAGCTGGATGTGAACTTACCCAGTTTCACCTGCTGCCTCCTGTCAGTCAGGAAACTGGTAATCCACTGACAGGTGGAGGGAGGCACGGTGAGCTGGGACAGTTTTTGGTGGAGGAGCTCTGGTACAATGGTGTTAAACGCAGAGCTGAAGTCCACAAACAGGACCCGAGCGTAGGTACCTGCAGAGTCTAGGTGGTGCAGGATGTAGTGTAGAGCCATGTTGACGGCATCATCCACTGACCTGTTTGATCTTACCAGGCAGGCTGTAATTTATGTGAAGATGAAAAATGGAGAGATAACATAAAGTTAACAGCAGCAGTAATTGCAAATAACAATTAACTGGAGAGTAGTAGAAGAATGTAGTGGAGTGAGGAAAGTCAGGTTGTCCTTTTGCGCCCTAAGGCTATAGTTGCATAACTATAGAGATAGTTACTGATAGCACTGATGGATGTGTATGATATGTATAATATGGACCTGTGTCTGCAATAAAGTTATTATTATAGCCCAAGCCACTCTTAAGATCAGCCTTATCAAAGATGAAAGTTTTTAGCCTAGTCTTAAAAGTAGACAGGCTGTTTGCCTCAAAGTATGGGAGCTGATTCCACAGGAAAGGAGGGTGATAACTAAATAATATGCCTCCTATTTTACTTTTAGAACCGCTAGGAACCCCCAGTATACCTGCAGTGTGAGAGTGAAGTGCTTTATTAGGACTATGTGTAAGAAACAGATCACTAATACATCCGTTTATTCCTACTTATAAAACAATGCTGTAAATTGAGTTTATTTTTCCAAATGGTAAAACATTGTCAATCATATCTCAGGGAAATTTCAATCAAACGCAACTGGACTTGGTAATTTGTCTTGGAAGACGTTTCACCTCTTATCCAAGAGGCTTCATCAGTTCATGCTCGCCGCTGACCAGGCTGGGACTGGTCCAACTAACTGGTGTGGAGACTCAGCTATTTAACCTCTTGAACAAGAATCATTATGTCATTGGATCCTTTGTGCTCCATGTCTTAATGACGGTCGTTGGAGGTTAGGTTTCGGCTTCATTAGTGCCCTATTGTGTTATAACGACGGTCATAGGCCATAGCCTATATGGGGAGTCCATATAGGCTAGGAATTGAGTCCTGGGGGTAAAGCCGGTAGTATTGTGTTTTGTCAATCATGCCTTCTTTTTGCAGTTGTTGTAGACATTCTATCACCTTCTTTTTGTACCCACTCGTGGGGTCTCGTTTCAGAGTTTCATACGTGTTAGAGTAATTCAGTAGTGCAAAGATCTTGGTGTGGTAATCAGTTGTATTGAGCACAACTGTGCATCTACCTTTGTCTGCTGGAAGGATTGTGATGTTGTGCTCCTTGCTCAGTGCTGATACTGCTTTTCTCTCCCCAATGGTGAGGTTAGAGGGGGGGACCTTAGCCTCAGACAAAGCTGCCGACACTTTTAACCGAAGTTGTTCTGCCTCGGTTCCACTTAAGTTGTTTTTCTTTATAGCGGATTCTGTGGCTGTAATCCAGTCCACTATGGGTAACTTTTTTGGTGTCATGGCAAAGTTCAAACCCTTGGCTAGGACCTCTTTCTCCGGTTGGGTAAGTTCTCTGTCTGACAAGTTCTTTACCCACCTGTTTTGTGTTTCATTTTGTGTTGGGATGTCAGTTTTTTGCCTCCAAGTGAGTGTTTCAGTGTTTTTGTCGATGTTTCGAGATTGTAGGTTGTGGAATTTCCTGGTTTGTCTTACTTTGCTCTTGGTGTGTTGAGATAGTTGTGCTGTCTGGGTGAAAACCACAACTCTCTCTAAGATAGGACCAGGTAATATTGACATCAGTTTCTGTAGTGAATGATCTGCTCTCTCTTTCAGACCTTCAATGGTGAAATTGACTTGTCTTATTCTTTCATTGAGGAGTTGGTTTTGTGCCTTTTCTATGATCTTTTCCACTCTATGCCCTCTCATAGTGGAATTTAAGCGTAGGCTAGTTGTCAGCAGTATAAACTCTGTCACGTACAATATAGCCAAACACATAGCTAATATCCTGGCACCTCTGGTAGGCAACACCCCACACCACATCCAAAACTCCATAGACTTTGTGAACAAAGTCCGGAATCTAAAAATGGATCCAGATGAGACAATGGTTTCCTATGACGTGACTTCATTGTTCACCTGTATTCCTACCATGGAGGCTTTGGTCACAGTAAGAGAACGACTTACACAGGACAACTCCCTCCAAAACAGAACAAAACTCAAACCAGAACACATTTGCCAACTCCTGGAATTGTGCCTGAATACCACATATTTCCAGTTCAATGGCAAGTTTTATAGACAGAAACACGGCTGTGCCATGGGCTCACCAGTTTCTCCAATTGTGGCAAATTTATACATGGAGGAGGTAGAGTGCAGAGCTTTGAACTCCTTTGAAGGAATAACACCTAGCCACTGGTTCAGATACGTAGATGACACATGGGTTAAAATCAAAACCAAAGAGGTGCAAGCCTTTACTGAACACATAAACTCAGTGGACAGAAACATCAAATTCACCAGAGAAGATGTCAAGGACAATAGTTTGCCCTTTTTAGATTGTGTCGTCCAGAGGAGAAAGGACAGAAGGCTCCACATTGGGGTATACAGAAAACCCACACACACAGACCAATACCTACTTTTTGACTCACACCACCCACTGGAACACAAGCTTAGTGTTATCAGGACCCTGCAACACAGAGCTGATAACATACCCACCAGCTCACAGGCCCAAGGGGAAGAACGCAAGCACGTGAGAGACACCCTCACAACTTGTGGTTACCCCAGCTGGACTTTTGTGAAAACTGCAGCTAATTCCAGAAGGAAAGCCAACAAAGTGGTTGAAAAAGAAAAAGAAAACAAACGAAACAATGTAGTCATTCCATATGTGTCTGGGATTTCTGAAAAACTCAGGAGGATTTTTAAAAAACACAGTATCCCTGTGTATTTCAAACCCAGCAACACACTCAGACAGAGACTAGTACATCCCAAGGACAGAACACCACACACACATAAAAGCAACCTGGTGTATGCAATCCAATACAATGAAGAATGCAAGGACCTCTACATTGGTGAAACCAAACAACCACTGAACAAACGCATGGCCCAACACAGGAGAGCTAACTCCTCAGGCATGGACTCTGCTGTTCATTTACATCTCAAGGAGAAAGCTCACTCCTTTGAGGACAGCAATGTCCAGATATTAGACAGAGAGGACAGATGGTTTGAAAGAGGAGTAAAAGAAGCCATCTATGTAAAAGTAGAGAAACCATCGCTAAACAGAGGAGGAGGCCTGAGACATCACCTATCTCCAATTTACAATGCTGCCCTTTCATCCCTCCCTAGAAGACTCAAACAAATTAGCCTCTAATAACAGAAACAACTGTGACTCCAACGACTGTCGTTATAACACAATAGGGCACTAATGAAGCCGAAACCTAACCTCCACCAATAGGCGGCACGCCAACGACCGTCGTTAAGACATGGAGCACAAAGGATCCAATGACATAATGATTCTTGTTCAAGAGGTTAAATAGCTGAGTCTCCACACCAGTTAGTTGGACCAGTCCCAGCCTGGTCAGCGGCGAGCATGAACTGATGAAGCCTCTTGGATAAGAGGTGAAACGTCTTCCAAGACAAATTACCAAGTCCAGTTGCGTTTGATTGAAATTTCCTTGAGATAACCATGACCTGGATGAATGAGAATATTCCCAGGCTTATTGTCAATCATAACTCACTTAACAAGCTTCTCAAACTCATACAGAAAAGGGAAGATCTATCTTTTGTTGACATGTAACTCATACTTAAAATAACGTTGCAACAAAACTTTAAAATTACATTACTAAATATTTCTCACCGTCAGTCTCATTTTTTCCTATCAGCTTGAAATAAAAGTCCCAACTCTCATTATCATTATTGTATCCTTCTACTGTTTTGTGTGCCTGAAAAAACAAAACATTTTAATGTACAAGCCAGCACCATTAAAAAGGAGGGCTTTTCCCCACTTGGTTTCCTATTAAATACATGATAACTGAATTAAATAATAAACAAGATGATTAATTATTTCTTTGCAATGCAGGAACCCCAACAGAAGACACTTGGCCTGGCATTAGCAGTAAAGAGGAGTTCAAGTCCTACCTCTTTCCTCAGTACAGATCTCAAGCTCTCATCAACCACGTACCTCGGTAAGCCCTCTATAGATTGGCTGAACTTTTAGTTATTATAGGAAGCAATGATCACAGGTCCCAGTTTTTCCATGCATGTTCAGAATCTGAGATTTCTGTACAAAAATTAGAGCATTATTATATAATTGTATGTGGGTTATTATTATTATTATTATTATTATTATTATTATTATTATTAAATAACATCTCATTGAGAATACCATGTACTTTTGCTTTCTTCACAGTTTAAAGTTTCATTTTAGATGTTGCCCCCTGAATCTAGGAACTGCTTGTGTCTCTACGATGATTTCCATCAAGCATTTCCATTAACTAGCACTTACTAAAATATAACTAGTGGTTTTTTGATTACTGTGAAGGAATTTTTGCCGATTTCTCTTTGCAGTACGGCGGACAGCCACCTATTTGCAGTTCAGTATTCACAAATTTCCCTGTAACCAATGTTTTATGTGGAACATAACTACAAATCATGGAGAATTTGCTATATGTTGATTTTTTTTTCCCAGGAGAATATCTTAAATATTTGAAAGAAAATACTGGTTGGGAATTTAAAATAGCAATGCTACTTGACACAGTATTGGCTGATATTTGAAAAGCAGCCAATCCAGGAGCGCCATTTGTATTCAATTGTGCTGACTGGCTGGACACAAAAGAGGAGCGCTAAGGAAGATTAACGTTTTTAGTTTCTGTGGTATTGCTAAGATGGTTTCCACTATCTTAATGGATATTAAGGTATATTTGATGTTTGAACTATTAAAATAAGCAGTTATAAGCTTTATTTCGGAGGCAGTCCCAGGTTTTCACCGATTTCAGTTATCCGTCTCTAACCCTCACGAATACCAGTAGGTTCATCGCAGTTTTAAGTCAGTCACATTGAGGGTCTCTTGAGGATTAATGCTCTGTTTAAGGTCATTCAGACTTTGAATAGCCCACTGTAAAATCTCTGTTTTGATCCTTTTGAAAAATGCAGAGGCACACTTACTCAATGGATTGGTGTCCTGCTGCATAAACCAAGAATGGTCAAGCTTAAGGAGCAAACTCACCCCCAAATTAGCTTTTTATTAATTTTTATGATTTTTTCAAATGAATTTATGAATGAGTCTCTAATAGCAATGTCTACATGTCCTGTCAATATTTAGGTATTTTAGTGCATCCTAGTAAAAACATAAATTTTCTACCAAAATCCAATAGTGTGGCACTCTGTTCAGGTTAAAACTCCAGAATAAACTTGAACTTGAATCAGGCATTGCTATTGCCTCTGTGCTCAGGCATACACACTTTCACATAGGGTGGGGTTGGTTTACCAGTCCATTACAGGGCAACACAGATAGGGGAAAAACACCAATCCACAAACCCAGATAAGATGGTCAGATAAGAGCATTTTAGTTTTATACAGAAAATGTCCGCAAATTGATTTGATTAGTCTATAGTTGCCAAAAGGTGCCCCAATTTACAGTACCTGATGTCACCCCACATAGGAGAACATACCTTCAAAGACCTTTTCACTGCCATGGGGCATTCCTAGCAAGTGCCCTAATGTGCAGCCCAACATGTTGACTTAATAAATGTAAGCAATATTTGAAAATGTATCTTGTATTTGCACAGATTGTTTGTTAAAATAAAAAAATTATGAAATATGTTTAACAAAAAGCAACAACAGAAAAAAATATTTAAGGGAGAAATACTTTTTTATGGATATGTTGGGTCATTTGTATTGAACAAGTTGAGTTTTTGGCTAACACTTTGTTTTGTTTCTGTTAGGCTGGACACAGAGGGAATTGATCTGCTGTTAGCTTTGCTGTTGGTATGCCCCAAAGACCCACTTATATTTAAATTAATTATACCTGCTAATTCAGTGATGTGCTAATGAGGGTTTTTTTCACATGACATGTTACAGTACGACACTAGGACTAGAATCTCCTCTGAAGATGGTCTACACCACCCCTACTTCCTCAGTCTGGGGGATGCTATACATCATTTGGCTGACAGTAAGACTGTTTCTTTGACAGAAATACAACACTATTATTTTCACCTAAACAATGTCAGTGTAAAGCCAGGTGTACGAGTGCGAGTCATTCACGAGGGGCGACTAGGATTTCAAACAGGTTTGATTTTCTTGCGACCGATCGGGAGCTGGTTGTGAGGTGTAAATTGCCTGTCGTTACCCAATGTACACGAAGTAACACGCATGATTAAGACAAAAGTTGGCACGATCCAGACAAAAGTTGCAGGAGTGACAAATCGGCTCAAAAACGGTCCAAGATCGAACAGTGTACGCCTGGCTTAACTGAAAACTCCACACATAAGGTTGACAGGTTAAATGATGTTATTTCCTGTCTTTGCTCTAGCTGCTTCAGTGTTCTCTCTCGGAGAGGTGCAGCTCCAAAAAGACCCAGGACATCGTAGCTCAGTATTCCAGCCTTTAGGTAAGAAAATACCTTACTTCAAGCTATAGCACAGATACTAGATCATCTGCCCTCTGTGTATTTTGAGGTTTTATCAGAAGAGAAACTGATCTGATTTTCAGCAGGTTCTGAAATACTGAATATTAACTTCAAACAATTTTTTTTAAGTAGCCAAACAGCGTTATGAAGGCATCTGGTACCAAGACCAATCAATATGCTGAAGAGAATGTGTTTTACCAATCAGGATGGATGTTTTATTTATCATCAAAAGATATCCTAGCAAATTAGGAACAGACAAATTGGTGTTTAAGAATTTCAAGAATTTTTCTTACAGGTGGTGGGCATTTAAAATCCACTTTGTAAAGCTTTTCATCACATTCATATGTCATTCCCTCTTTAAAACCATGCCTAAATGTTTCTTAGGTTAATTTATGTATGTTTGAGTAATATTTTAAAACTCACTGTCGCCATGTTGAGTGCTGAATGCTGAATTTTGAGTACCGCCCATGTCTCTCCACAGCCCTCCCTCCCCGCTCCCCAAGCACAAAAGCGGAACGTTGTCAACAGCAATCAGCTATCACCTGTGGAAATTATTATATACCTATTTATTTTTCCCAATTGTGCAATGCCTTATTGGAAAAAAAAAGTCTGGTACACTGAAGTTGCCACAGTACTGTAATCTCAGTGAGGCTGTGACTGACACGGAGTCACAGCATCAGCACAATATGTAGGAAATACTGATAAACACCGTGACTACCTGACAGCAGCTGTTTTCTATACAGAGACAGGAGCAAAAAATAAACATTATAAAGAGGTTAAACTATTTAGACAGGAAAGGTTTGTAAGTGGCTCTTAAAAGAGCTGTTGTGTACTGAAAAGGGCCCGCTCTCTCTGCTGAGAAGTGAGCTATGAACAGCTTCATCACCCGGACAGCCACTCTGGAGGAGTAAACTTGATCCAGGCCTTTGCAATGGTTCCAACACAGCATATTCAGCGCCGCTCATATATTATATTATACACTTTTACTAACCAGACAGATGAACAGCTGCTCAACATTGTAGTTGGTGTCTCAGCGGAGAATGCTTGGACCTACACGGGACACCAGCTCCTCAAACAGGGCCAGGCCAAGCGTAAAGGAAGCTTCAAGCCTTTAATAATTTCCTAGAGTATACAACTTTGTTTTGTCTCTTACAATATGCTGAAAATGTCAGCTGATAAACTTGAGTATTTGGAAAAGCCAAGGGAGGAAGAGACATGCTGTTTGTTTACTCCAATACAAATTAAATTATGACTCCCACAGGAAGTGAATGAGGGTTAAAATGAAGTGAAGCTACTATTCAAACAACAACAATCGTCTGGCATACTTTACCACGTTCTGCTTCTAGTTTTACTTTGATATTCTATCTGGTCAGAATATGATTAATGGAAAGGACTGACTTGGTGACATTTTTCTGTTTGAGCATCAAACCAGAGGATATTTTATAGTGCTTTGCAAAAGTATCCGTACCACTCGAGCTTTCTGAGGTTTTCTTCCCTTTTCAGCAGGGCAACAGATCTAAGCATGCAGCCAGAGCTACAATGGATGGGTTTAGCGGCCCAGTCAAAGTCCAGACCTAAATCTAATCCAGAATCCGAGGCAAGACTGTACAGAAAGATCTATTTTGCAAAGAATAATAGGCAAAATTTTCAAATTCTAGATGAGCAACTGGTCCCCCATTACACAAAGAAATCCGATTACTCCCTGTTGTTTGAGAAATTTACAAAGTCTCTGGTAATTTTTACTTTCCTGTTTTTCCTGTCAAGCGAAAAGTAAATAACAGAAGAAATGGCTAAGTTTTAGTTAATCGAACTCAGCCTGACCTCCCTATGCTCTCTTCAGTCAGACAGTCAAACAGGAAAGGAAATAAACAGATTATGGAATTATAAAGACTGTGAAATCAGTATTTAGAAATCATAAATACTGGTTGTTGAAATGATTGCCTTTACAAAAATATAATAATAAATAATCTTAGCTAAGTGCTAGGAACATGTGCCCCTGAAGCGGTTGAAAGTTTTGGACAATTCAAAATTTGATGCACCACTCTCAACTTTATGAACAAAAGAGTTAATCTTAACCCTCAAGGGTTATTTAGATTGTACTGTAGCTTTCACTGCTATTGCATTTTATGACAAACAGAGCTTTATAATTGCTTCAACACAAATATATCTAGTGAAGCTAAAGCTATAAATAATACTTGGAGCAAGAGCTACAGGTAGTTACAAACCATGTGAATTTAATCAGAAGACATGAAAACTACCAGATCTCAAGAAAAGCTGAAAAGATATTTGATATAAAGATATTGTTGTTTTACCAATAAACAGCACACATACAGTACATAACTAGAACTAACGTTCCAACCAGGGAGTTGATTCACCGAGTTTCTGAGGTGGGTGGACAGGAGGTGGTGTAAGAGACACAACTGACATGGTGAAGGGCTTAAACTGAACTATTAACATCTATTAACATCAGCAAATAGAAAATTGTTGTATTTATGTGACCTTAATGCAAAGGCTCCAACACTTTTGCTCAAAATATTTGGCCTACTACCAAGCTAGTTTTTACTATTGTTTTTCTTAGGCAAAAAAATTATTCAGCCTGATTTATTAAAGAGAAATTTATGAGAAGCCTACTCATGTTCATAACAATCCTTTGGCATTTTTTCTTTTTACTCATTTCTCAGATTTTATATCAGTTTGAGACTTTCCTGTATTACAGCAGAGCTGGGGTCTCATTTATAAAGCTTGCTTGCATACAAAACGGGGTCTGAAAACTACGTAAGCAACTTTATATGCAAAGTTTGGGATTTATAGAAAAAAACATGGTGGAAAAATGTTTGCAACTTTAAGCACACTAAAGATCTTGCTTACAACCTTTTTGGACACGGAGTGGACTGACAGCACACACAGGGATACCAAAATTGTGAATTTAAGCCAAATTTCCAGATTTGTAGAGCACTGCACACACAGACCAACACAACCAACACACATCCATAGGAACTGAGAATAAAAAGGATAATTTGAGAATTTTAAAAGTATGTGGCATTTAAGAATTATGTTCATATGTATGTCTTCAGATTGTATACCAATTGCACATATTGGTGTGAAAAACAAATATGCAGCAGCGTCCCAGCATAATTCTGCACAATGGATGTGCTGGCATTCATCCATCCATCCATCCATCCATCTTCTTAACCGCTTATCCAATTCAGGGTCACGGGGCAGCTGGAGCCTATCCCAGCAATTATCAGGCGTTAGGCAGGGTACACTCTGAACAGGACGCCAGTCTGTTGCAGGTGCTGGCATTCATTAAAGATTATTTTTTTATGTCAGGCACGCTGCTTCATCAACGCCATGTCATTTGCAGCTCTTCCGTTTATTTTTATGACCCCAAATCAATTATTTTGCAGGGATGACATTTTTTAAAAGTAGTTTTAAAGTGCACCTTTTCCCTAGGCTTTAAATATCTAGGAGTGCTTAAACTTATTATGTTCTAGTGCAATGATTCTCGAACTGTGGTACGTCTACCACCAGTGGTACGCAAGCTCTCCCCGGTGGTAATTTAAGGAAAGTTCTAAATATCTTTTTTTTAATAAATTCAAAAATGTACCATACCCACACAGTCTGGTTGTGGCTGGCAAAAATTATCTATAAATAACCCTTATTAGAAGTAAATAAGCCGTCTTTATTAATTGCCTATCGTTAAAAGGGTAAGCCTTCTCTACTGTATGTTTAGCTCTGTCATGATAGTGGTACTTTGCGAGCTCGACATTTTCTAAGGTTTACCCACTCTAAAAAGTTTGAAAAAATACTGATCTAGTGAGATTTAGTTTTATTAGTTTTAATTTGCTTTGTTTCCAGTCGTACTGTTGCTACAAGAGATAATCATAGCCTGAAATGTACTTACATTTAATGCTTATTTGTTTAATCTCTTGGGCTGCTTTTATGTTTTATTTATTTTTAAGTTTTGTATTTTTTACTCTTGTCTTCTAACACATTTTTTGTAACTATATTTTTGTCTTTTATGTGAAGCCTTTGGCTGAGTAAAGCTCTATATAGATCAACATGATTGATTGATTGAAATGAAACTGTCTTTTCTGCCTCGGCATGCCTGCAGCTGAGTCTTTCTCTGCCTCTCGGTTGCCATGGTTACAAGTGAAACGCCCCATAATAGCTGTCTTAAATTGGAGGAATTAACGCTATGAACTAGAACGTCAAGTTGTGAGGGGTTACGAGTTAAATCACTGTTTTCTATTGTACTTTTATGTACTGAGGAAATTAAAGTTGGAAGAGCTTCTTTAAAACTTGCTACAGCATTGTCTGATAACGTTCTGGTATAATGAAGTTTTCTTTCAGGTTTGATATGATCTGTTAGAGTAAGTTTAAAAGTGATAAGGAAATGATCAGACAGGATAGGGTTATGTGGAAAGACTGTTATTTCTTCACAGTCAATGCCATAAGTCAGCACAAGATCTAAGGTGTGGTGACCGCGATGGGTTGGTCCCTGCACATTTTGAGTAAAGCCTATTGAGTCTAAGATAATGTTAAAAGCTGTATTTAGACTATCACTTTCACTATCAACATGAATATTGAAGTCTCATGTTGATCTCATGTTGTTAATCATGTTGAAAAAGTCATGAAAATGTATTTCAACTGTTTCAACTTTATTCTAATCCTCTTCAGGCCGAGGAAAGAATCGAAGACAAAGCATCTTCTAGACGTCGCAGAGAAGAATGAAGATATGAATGGAGAGAAGCTGCCTTTCAAATCCAGACCACCAAGGCCAACTAAAGCTTAACATATTTTGTACCCTCAGCAACTGTACACACACGTACACAAACTAACACACCATCACAAGGATAAAACGTCCTCATTCATTTCCATGGCAGCTGAAATTGAGGACCCATTTTCTTCCTGAAGATAAACTTGTTCTGCACTTAGACAGACCTTAATCACTCGCCTTTTAACACAATTACAGCACATACTTGTTCAACACTTTTGCACTAAGAAACATTGCAGATGCTGCCATAACAAGACTGCACATATTAGAGATATTTGTTTTACCCATTTTATACCTCTGACAAAGAAGGGGAGGATAAAATAATCACCTCTGCTACTCTGTAACACACACACACACACACACGTAGGGAGAGGGGATTGGAGTTCAGTGCTGAGTTAACAACACGAACCAGGTTTTTCTGGAGCAATTTAAGTTTGCAGGTAGTTATAAAATATTAGTAAGGTGTTAGCATACTTGATAACAAAACAAAAAAACAAGTGAACAAGGTTGAGTAAAATTCTAAAGCTTGCTTGGACCATTTACTAAAAACTGGAGTGTACCAGAACATTACTTTCTCTGGGTGGGGCAAATCAGCCCCAAAGATCGCAGTAAAATATATTTTAGTTTAATTCCAGTTTGATGGCGTCTCCAGGCTTCTCCAGTCCTCATTCATCTTTTCCTCACCACACCTTCCACAAGTTCTGCCTCTGCCTTTCTTCCTCGTCTCACCGCTGTCCTTCTGCTCCCCTACTGTCCCTGTTGCTTGTTGCTGGGTTGACTACTACCGGGTTACCACCGGCAGTTTATATGAAGGTCAGTTTGATTGTAAATTACAATGATTTAGTGACATAAATATTAAAACTGAACAGGGGTTCACTTGAAATAGCTGACATTATGTATAGATGTATATATTTTTAATCCATCTATTAATATTAGCTATTTATAATAGTATTTAATTGAAACAACTATTTATATAAATACGTCCAAGTAGGGCTGCACGATATTGCTACGGTATATATCAAACGGTGCACACACACCGAAGGAGATAGACACAACCAGAGAATCAGATTTACATGTAAAGTCAATGGAGTACTGGGGGTTCTGCGACACATCAGAAGCAGATTTGCTTTCTCATTTATGAAAAGCTTTTCTGCTTGATTTGCATAACCAAGCAGTGCTACTGATGGGTTTGAAACACGACCTAAATTACGCACCACATTTTATGTGGTGTATTTAGTGCATTTGTGTTTATCGCGTCTGTCTAAAGTTGGAAAAATCTGATAAACTGATAAACATCGTGGCTAATCACCAGACAGGAATGCTCTGAAGTGGTTTGTGGCTGGCTCTTAAAAGGCAAGGCAATTTTATTTATATAGCACACTTTTAACACATGGCAATTCAAGGTGCTTTACATGATTCAGTGATGATACCAAATACATGATTACAGAAGCATGATTAGAGAAAACCAGAAGCATATGGGATGAACAGTGGCTGCAGAAGCGCCTGCTATCTCCGCCGAGAAATGAGCGTGAACAGCTTCCTCACCTGGACATCCAGGCCTGGTAATAGCTCCACCACAGCACGTCCTATACCGCTCAAATATTATATTATACACTTTTACTGAGTGGCAGCGAGGAGCCAGGGTGTTTATTGATCCCTCAATCACAGCTTAACTGGTAGCTCTCCAAACCCCCACTGCAGCAGTTCCAGCTCCACACAGTCCTCCGTCAGCTCGGTGACCATAGTCCACCTGGCAGCTGCGCTTTCACATGCTTGGCTTGATGGAGGCCCTGCTCCCAGCTTCTGGATTCTTCAGACGCAGCTCAACTGGTTCTTTAACCTGCAGGAGCGGTCCCAGCTCCGCTCGAGGCAAGGCCGAACATTTAAGCAGCAGAACAACCAGACTGGGAGGTACAGGGAGAGAGAGCGATAGTAAATCTCTCCTAGTTTCTCATTTTCAGTTACTTAACTCCCAACTGTCACAGAAAATGTTAGCCTTACCATCAGAGTTAACGTATAAATTTGGATTCTCTTGAAAAAACACAGTGACTACAGCTTTGGTTATGCTACCTCTGCAAAATGAGCAAATCCCTCATAGGAAACAGATTAAAATGAATAATTTATATGTGATTAAATACAATTGACTGAATAAAGTAAAATGCAACCTGCAGCAAACTGTGTTAGCAAGAAGAACATTCTGATCCGCAATTGTAGGATAAATTGTAAAGTGTTGTTCAAGATCCTTCTTGTTACAGGAATGACACATAACGGATAACTTATGATGATAATGATATTTACGTAACAGAAAGAAAAAAAAAACTCTGAAATGGCTTTGGTGTACAGGAAATGCTCACCTGTACATATGCAAAGTAAAGGTGCAAAGAGATATTTTATTAGGGCAGAGGAAAAAAGGCAGAAGGAACCTGTGGAAAAAAAGCCAAGTCGGATACAATTAAATTCCATTTACATGTGTAGATATTGCATCCTGGTCCCACAAATCCTCACTCAGCTTTAGTCTCTGTAGCCCTGAAGTTGTACATACAAAGCAGTCCTGACAATAAAAATGTAGCATTACATTTTACCTCTTCTGACAAATGTCCACCTCTCCATGAAATCTGACTCTACTGTGAATATTAATGTCACCTGATAAAACCGACACATGCGGAGAAACTTGCCTTGCTACTGAACCCTCATTGGAGACAGAGTGGGAACGTTTTCCTCTTTACAGAGTTAACAGCTGAATTCATTCCACTTCTTAAAGTTGCCTTAGTAAAATGTGCATGATGTATTGGCTTGTGAAGAGTCTATAATTGATCTTGTGTAACCAATGCTTTGGGAACCTTTGCTTTGTCTGTAAATACTTCAGTCTCCTATTTGCACAAACCAAAAGTGTCCTCTAAAGCCTGCTCCCTTCCCTTTAGTTCGTCTTTCCTCACACTATTCCAAAATTCCTTACTTGCTGACTTTCTTAAACTCCTTGTTCTTTATTCAGTAAAATGGAAAAAGGTGTTATACAGCTATTTTCTAGAAGAGGTTTGTGCTCACCACCTCTCCGGAAGTACTTTGCATCTATGGTCTAAGCAGCTTTTAGTTAAATTTACATAACAGTTAATAGAAAAAAAATTAGGGCTGTCAATCTGTATAACATATTAATCAATTTTAAACAGGGTACTTGTGAATTAATTATGAATAATCATGATTAATCAACATTTCTAAATATGACTGAAAAAGTAACATTTTGGGTGTAAATAAAGGACACAACTGGATGCTGATGCTTTATCCTTTAAAGAAATACAGGAGAGATGCATGGAAACGTTGTTTTGAACACATGACACTTTCAACCTATTCATCTTTGAGCCAGTTGCTGAGGCAAACTGACTGGTTAACATTTTCTGAATGTAAAGCTGAGCAATTCTTCTGAACATTAGAGGGATTTTTTTTTTAGCAACACAGTGGAGGCGCATGCAAACTAGCTGCAGAAAGAGAGCCCTTTACATAGCTCTGGTTCCCATTGTTTGAAATGATGTTGCAGTTGCAGTGTTTGTTAGGGATATTAGCTTGTTTGTTAACCAAAGAGGCTTATCTGATAAGAAGTGATCATTGCAGATTGTTGAATTTTTAACCATCTGCTCATTCCAATCACTTCTTCTGATAGCTTACAACCAAAAATGTCTTGTTTGCCTTGAAAGAGGTGCGATTCAATGGAATTCTTCGCGTTTGTTGCTTTTATCAAAGTAATTTGTGCAAGCAACAGCACAAGACATGATCGTGTCTCGTTCTGCAGATGACATGCACAGAACAGAGAGTGACATAGATCGATCCCTTAATATGCCTGCGATTTGAGAAGAGTTCTGTGCTGTTTATGTGGCGAACACTGAACGCAGCACTGTGGAAGAAACAGGACGGGTCATTCAGTGCATTCGTTGAAAAAAATCATCACCTTCATTTGACAAATTAATTTCCCTGAACATGTTAATTTTGACAGCTCTTAATAATATTTAATTCGAATTAGATTAGCTTAGAAGATACCTAATGGCCAAAATGTTTACATTCTTTTTACCTTTTGCTTTGTTATTCTATGGTTCTGTTTTTAGATTATAACCTCAGAGTTTAAAGGGACATTTAAGTTTTTTTTCAACCTGGATCTTATTTTAAGCAAATATTACATTTGTTTACTCACCCAGGCAAGTTTGGAGCCATTTAGCAGAATTTTTTAATCCAGTCACTATTAGCGTATATCCATATAATGGGAGTCAATAGGGGCAGGAGTTTGCCTGCTGTAATAATGCATTATCTGCCCCAAAACTCCTTCATTTAGCCATGTTTTGTTATGCATTGTTAGCTATATTCCCTGTGAGTTCAGAACCTCTTGGAAATGCTAAGGTAATAGCTTCTGGGTGTTTTACAGTTTTTAAATGTAATGCAGTGTAATTTGGAAAGGCAAACCATGTTGATGTCTGCAGCCAACCACCATAGAGCACAGATAAGAGAATGCAAATAAGCTCTGCAGAGATGTTATGACCTTGGGGGAGAGTCCTATTAACTTTTAGTAACTAGATATTGGTTAAATTAAGGCTTTTTGGGGCAGATAATGCCTTATTACAGGCAGTAACCTCCTGCCCACATTGACTCCCAATATATGGATATATGCTGATCGCGACAGGATATAAAAACTCGAAGGATTCCAAGTGGTTACAAACTACTCTGGGTGAGTAAATGAATGTAATACTTGCTAAAAAAAAGGTCAAGGTTGGAAAAAACGGAACTCTCCCTTTAACTTTATTCTTAAGGTGGTGAAACGGACATAGGTTAATGAGCTCAAGCTCAAGAAATGAGCTGAACAACTTTTGATAAACACAATTTCCAAATGGAGTCTATTTAAAGGAGCAGTGCCAACAACAAAGATTAAAATTAAACCCTCTCACCCCTGTCATTTCCAAACACACAAAGGGAACAAAATATATTTTCCAAAAGTGATTAAAAAGAAAAAACCAACAAATTTAAGCCTGTGATTTATTTGAGCTTATTTGGTTATTTGGTTGTTGGAAAATTGGAAACATATCCAGGGTGTACCCAGCCTCTCTCCCGATGATCACTGGATCAAGGCAACCTGCATAGGATAGATGGTTGCTGGGAAAAAAAATAAATGCAAAAAAAGCACTGTAAATGTCACGTTTTGGATTCTAAATTGCAGGCGCAATGCAAAATATTTGAATGTGTGCTTTACCTGTTTCTTCAAAGTTATTTATCTGTGGAGATGCTAAAACATAAACTGGAAGATAAAAATATTACCTTTTAATTTGATCTGACTATTAAAACTAAAGAGAAAAAAAAGAAAACTGTTTACCAAATAATATTGGTTCTATCTAGCTTTTAGGCATTATTTTAATTTTAACTAACAGAAGGTCTTTATAATTACACAAGGGAGGTCATCGTCTTTAGCCAGAAAACAGCAGCATATCCCATTTGGATGTGATAAGGCAGAACCTTCTTAGTACTGTTGTCCTTACAAAGAAATATATTTTTGAAAAAAATCAAAAAGATAACTTTAGATAGAAAAGAATAAAGTGGCAAAGGCATTTGGTTCTGTTCACAACATCACTGTGTTGACACGATTTGCAGTATGATAGTACAGCCTTAAAATTAGTATTAAGAGACACTGGAATGGAGGTAAATCCTCCGAAGAAGTATTCTGATGGAGCAGCCAAACTGAAGCATGTTTTAAAATATATTTCCTGCTTCTGAGGCTTGTCACAACATGACTAAATGGGAAACTTTAAAGGGTAGAAATCCTTTTGCAAGGCTTCGGATATTCCAAAGGAAGGAGAAGTTTATTTTTAACTTTGTTGTTACATATCCGCACCATTTTTTAGGAGCCTGTTCACAGCTATGGTACATGGAAACAGAGAAGGAAAATGGGCAAATCAAAGAATTGCATTAAGCTTTTCCGAGTGCAGTTTCATTAAATTGATTTAAGTAGTATTTGATCAGTTTTCTCCAACAAGTTTTAGATTAAGGACTTTTATGGACCGTAAATGTACTTTTGAGCAGCAGTTAGTTTGACTTCTCTATGTAGAAATTCCACATTGATTCTCTAATCTGGATTTGAACAAAGTAGTGTCCACTGCAACTGTTATTCAATGACTGCTTATTATATACAAGTACTCCTGAAACTGTCCCTGTAAAGGAAATTTTATGTATGCATTATCTCGTACTTAGATAGTAAAAAAAAAACAATAAATACATTTTTATATCTCTGTCAGCACTGAAGAAACATTGGGCTGAGTCTGCAAGTAACATCTCATGGATTTTTTGATTGCATTAACTGATCATCTGATCCACAGGCTTAACAGCCATGTGATCCATAAAATTAGATTCTTCAGGAAGAAAAAAAAGGATCTAATAATTATTAGAACCAATGAAGAGAGCACAGGAAAAAAAGTATTTGCACCTCAAACATTTGATGTGTTTTTGTCGGGTTTTTTTACACTGAAATGTTTCAGATCATCAAACAAATTTGACATTTAATAACTATATTCATTTTATTTTATTTTTTATTGATATCTTCGTTTATTAAAAATCAATCTATCAATAATAACCTGCAAATGTTAGGACATGTGGGAAAAAGTTGAAACAAAATAGCTGGGTTCCATTGAATCACAAAATCTCAGGCCTGATTACTGCCAAGCTTCTAGAATCAATAAATTAGATTAAGAGAATCATTCTTAATTATTTATACAGCACCAATTCACAACAGATGTCTTCTCACTGCATTTCACAGGAAAATTCATTTCAATACAATTATAAAAACATTTAGTTTTCAAACCTTTTGAAAATTAAGTTTTCAGAACTTATCACATTATTTCCTTGATCTGAAAAAAACCATCCAAGAACAGATTACAAAAAAGAAACTGACATCTCAGTTCAGTTCACTTACTCTATATAACGCCATTTCCCAAGAAAAGTCATGTACAAGTACTTAACAAAAAAAGGAAGAAAATTGTCATTTTATGTACAAAAATACCTGGGCTCTTGGGTTGACCTCAGCCAGTCTAACTATAAGCTTTATGAAAACGGAGAGTTTGAAGCCTCAGAATAGTAGACACTGCGTCTGCCTCACAGACTAAAACTGGGAGCTGGTTCCACAGGACAGGAGCCTGATAACTCAAATATCTGCCTCCTATTCCACTTTTAGAAATTCTAGGAACCACGAGTAAACCTGGAGGTTGAGAGTGAACTGCTCTAGGAACATACGGAACAGACAGATCTTTTCGTTACCACTGTATCTCATTTCTAAGTGACAAGTATGAGGAGATCTTAAATTCTATTCTGTAATTAGAAAACAGCCAATGAAGGGAAGATAGAATAGGAGAAACATTATGTATTTCTACATCACAACTCTTGTTGCAGTGTTTTGGATCAGTTGAAGGCTTTTAATTGCATTTCAGGAGCTTCTTCATAGTAATGAGTTACAATTGTAAAGCCTTGGAGTATCAAATGCAAGGACTAATTTTTCAGTGTTACTCTTGAACATGATGATTCTACTCTTTGTCAGTATTCCAGTGTTGAAAATAAGGTGTCTTAGACACCTGTTTAGTATGGAAATTAAAATGACATGTCCGTGTAAAAGGCAACACTAAGATTCTTTACTTTATTACTGGAGGCTTTTTAATTTCATCCAGATGAGTTGATTGATGGGTCCAAAAATAATAACTTCTGCCTTTTCTTAATTTAAAAGCTGAGAATTAAAATACCTCTATATCTTATCTCAAGATATGTCTGTAGCCTGTCTACTTGGTTTCATAGGAATTTATGGATAGCTATAGTTGAGATATGTATAGCTGAGTATCAATGATGCAACAGTGGAAATAGATCATTTGCTTTTTGATGATTTAACCACTTGGAAGAATATATGTAGTAAAGAGAATTGAAGGGGTACTGGTGGACTACTGTGGTAGTCCACCAGTACCCCTGGAGTGGGAGGAAGATTTCACATTAACATAAACAAACATGAACTGTATTAAATGCACGGTTGAGATCTAAAAGGACAAGTACCAAAAGTCTTTTATCTGGGGACTTGAGGATATCATTAGTGAGGTTACCAGTGGTGTTTCAGTTCTATGATGAGTTCTGAAATCAGACAGAATTTTTTTAAATAGGTCTTTACTGTGTAAATTCTGACATTGTTGAGAGACAAATTTTTCCAAATGTCTTAAAAAGACAAAATGATTACTTGTAGGTGTGTAATTTACTAAGTGATCTTGATTGAGATAAAGTTTTTTAAAGTAAAGATTAAATTACAGCAACCTTTAAAGCCTGCGGTACATATCTTTTAACTTTAGGTAGGTTAAGTTCGAATATTGAGGTGGTAATAAAAATGAACAGTCCTAAAATCATTTTGTTGGGACTTATCCAACATATGAGTTGAAGGTTTAGATTAAGCTAGTATTTCAGAAAATTCACAAAAGCTCAACAGAATCAAAACAGTCCAAATAAAGACCAAACTTTATTTTTAATTGAATCCATTTTATTTTTTAAGAATTTTATGATTCATCAAAGCTGAGAGCTGAGGCAATGGACAGCTGTGTAAGTTGCAGGACAACACTAAAGAGAAAGCTAGGGTAATTCTTATTCTACTATATTAATGATGAGACAAACGCTGATCTAGCTTGGCAAAATGTCTTTTTACACAATACTAGACTATTTTCCCGATTAAGTGGTACTTCTCAAGATGGGTAGAGATCCATTTTCTCTCCAATATCCTACTTTTGCTTAAAGAATGCAGTTCTGAATGAGAACAGACTTAAACTGTTTACTACCTTTTTCAAGGAACTACATGATTTAATGTAACATACCAAGAGATAGTAACACTATAAGAAAGAACATCCATTTATGACGGGGTTTACATTAGGTTGTTGCCCTCTTTGTGAGTCTGATCAAGTTCAAAATGAAACTGATTCTTTCAAAACTTTTACAGCGTTATCTGAAATAAAATCTAATGTAATTATTTTTTTCTCAGGGGCAGAACTGGTTAGGTTAAACTCAGAAGTTGTTAAAGAAATGGTCAGACATGGCATGGTTTAAAGATATAATGTTATTACACAACGCCATATGTTAAAACAGGATCCAGAGTATGTTGGCAGGAGTAAGTTGGTCTGTGAATGTTTGAGCCCGTTCAATAACTAAACTAAAATGACCATGTCAGTATTTAATCCCAACTCAGATAAGAAGTCTGAGAACTTACCTTAAATAACAGACCAAGTGGACAGGCCAAAACTGGCCCCTGATAAACATTTGATTTTGATTCCTGGGGTCTCTAAACGGCTAATTACCACAATTGACTTATCATCAGGTGTTTTTCTGAGAGATAAGACTGTAAAAAAAATCTCAACAAACTGGACCATGTTTCCTGTGTACCATCATCCTGCAGATTTTGGGTCCAGGCTATGCAAACTCAGCAAGAGGTGGTACTGCTGTGGTGAGCTACTTTAACGGTGTGTCCACACCAAACGCGATAGGAGCGACTAGAGCTTCAGGTTTACATGTAAAATCAATGTAGGAGCGCGATGAAGCGCGTCTTAGGGTCCCGCGACACTTCAGTAGCAGATTTGCATAGCGAAAACGTTTTTATGCCTGATTTGCGCGAACAATTTGCGCTACAGATACGATGGAAAATTTGCGCTGCATCTTATGTGGTGCATTTTGTGCATTCGCGCTCATGGCGTCTATCGTTTGAGTTGGAAAAATCTGAACTCCAGTGTCAAATCACGCCGCGACAACCAGTCAGGGGACAGAGTTTCAGGGATTCTGTGACTGTCATGGAGTCACAGCCTCAGCAGGACATGGAGGAAATACTGATAAACACCGTGGCTAATCACCCCGCGCTAAATGACACAAGTTGTCTTCTATAGAGAGACAGGAATTTAAAAAAATGATAAGGAATGGTCTTAAGAGGTTTGTGGGTGGCTCTTAAAAGAGCCGCTGTTGCTGTAAAAGCACCTCTTGGCCTAGAAGTGAGCCTTGAAACGGCCTCCTCAACTGATTTCCTGGTAGTAGCTCCCGCACCATGTCCCAAGCTGCTCAAATATATTAAACTTTTACGAACCAAAGACAGATGGACAGCTGCTCAGAAATGTAGTTGGTGTGTCGGCAGGCGAAGCTTGGACCTTTACGGCACAAACTGGGCGAGCAGGTCACGTTCTCCAGGCGACGAGGAGCCGGTGTTTATGAAAGGATGCTCGCTGGTGTTTATGGATCCCTTCGCTGTAGCTAGACTGTATCTGTAGCTAAGAGCACTCTAGCCCCAGCTCTGCTGAAGGCGAGGTCGTGCGTGAAAATGCAATATTTTAAGCGCA
Organism: Apricaphanius iberus; assembly: GCA_028564705.1. Taxonomy (NCBI): domain Eukaryota; kingdom Metazoa; phylum Chordata; class Actinopteri; order Cyprinodontiformes; family Aphaniidae; genus Apricaphanius; species Apricaphanius iberus. The sequence continues at coordinate 359,946 of JAPXFQ010001051.1, read as the reverse complement.
TCTCGTTTGCTTTGTACAAGCTTCAAGGCGCGAATGTGCACGCGAACAGCTAGGCGCATGTCACGCTTTTTTGGTCGCTTTGTCATATTTGGTGTGGACACACCGTACGAGCGTTTTCACATGGTACGGGAGTCCGTACTCGGATACCGTATTTGGTCAAAATCCACTTATTTCGTACCATGTGAACACAGCCTGGACCATGCCAGGATACGGCAAGAGAGACCTGCCTTGGAGGTAGTATCGGAGTCCAGGTATGAGTGGATACGGATCATGTGAACACAACCCGTACTCTGGCCGTACTCCAAGACAATAGGCGCGCTCCACGCGGAAATGACAACACCGCCGGCCGAAATTACAGAATCACCTTGCGTCAATAAAAGACAAAAACAACGCGATTCAAGCATCCCACAGCCACACACCAGGTTACAAAACGGTGGGTTTACTAAAAAATTCACCTTGTAGATAGCTTCAGGTAGCAGTTGACCAGTAGACCAATTTGTTTACATTCTAGGCTGTCGCTCTTTCTATGACGTCGGTACTTCTCCCTCCCTTATTTGTTGGATAGCTACAGAATTATTTGTATACCGCCACCTGCTGTTTAGGTGTAGTCCGTCCTGTAAAACACTGGACTCAAATACGGGCAGCGATCTGTGCCATGTGATCAGAAAAAAATTAGCATTTTTCTCTGGCTGTTTTCTGGCATGGCCACACATGTGAAAACGGCCTAAGTGTCCTCCAATTCTGACAGCTTTATCTCCAGAGCTGCTGACTGCTTTTATTACACATACCATTCACTATGGTAGGCAGAAGAGTAACTAAGAACATCTGACTCAGAGCAAGAAAGATGAGAGTACTCAGAAAAAGAAGGAAGAACCACATGAGAGACAGGGCAGGCTTACTATGACAGTGCCAGTGTAAAAAAGCAACCCTTAAGCATGGGGGGGGGTGTGTAACATGAAGGGTTCCAAAACCAGAAGTGACGACAGAAAATAAGATGTTTAAATGGGTGTTAGTATAACAGAAATATTACAGTAGGAGAAATTTGATACAGTCCTACCGTGCAAAACAGCAAAAATAGAAAATGAGGTGATACACCTGAAGATTTCAGACTAACATCTAATACACTTTAGGTTTGAATTGCCTCATTTAAGGTTACTGTTTACACTTCAACAATAAGACAGAGACTGGGCAAAATTGCATCAATTTGTTGAGACCTACTGCAAAAATTAATGCTGATTAAAAAACAAGAATACGAAGGCTACTCGCACATTTGCCAAAAAATATACTGATGAGTCCAAAGACTTTAGGGATGAGAAATATTCATTATTTGATCATGTTATGATAAAAAATGGTCTGAAAATTGAAATATTTAAGCCATCAAAACAGAGCAAATCTGTAAAGGGGAAAAACACTTTATTGTGGTAGAACATTTTCTATTTGTTTTAAGGAAAACACTTAAACCTCAGTATTCTTTGGAACAGTCAAGGTATTAACACATGATTCATACCATTAAGGAAGATTCTGTATCAAATACACTTTTCTACCTCCACAATTAAATAGAGTGTTTTTATTATTTACAAGTCTGTCCTCCTGTGGTGGCTGAGAGATAAAATGAATACAATAAGGAGAGAGATAAATTGGAACCTCAGAAGGATGTATAGCCAGGGATTTTACACTTTGAAACTTTCCCTCCCCTTCCTTCAATAACATAATTGTGTTACTATGTGATTAGTTGTGTTTAATTAAGCTATTTTAAATAGTGTATATATAAAAATATATGTATTTTGACAGATGTTTTAATCTATTTCAGTAAGTATTATGCTGTAAAAGATACAGAAAAGCAAACAATAGATATCTGTATTTAAAATAAAATAAGTAAAAATCATGATGTCTAAATGTTTTATAAAAGATAAGTTTTAGATTTTGTATGAGATGTGATATTTTGTGAATTGTCTATTCTGTTAAAATCAGAAAATGAATGTACTGTGACTTCCAGCAGGCCTACAATTGACTTAATAATTAATTATTAAATAAGTAAAATACTGATATTATGGAAACAATCTATTCTTGTGTATTTCTTTCTTTCTCTACGATTTAGGAGTTGAATCTTTAATTATATCATGATAAATCAGGATGGGTGGATGGATGCATTTTAACACAAAACAGTCATTTTGTATGTGAAAAGATGCAGTATGAAAAACGAACAGAAGATGCTACTGTTGGACAACTACATGTGAGATCTGCAAATTAGTTCACTCTTGGCAACTGCACAGGTTTGATTTGTTTGTGGGGCTTTTTTTGTTTGTTTTTTTCTTTTATGGAAAATACCAAACCATTGCTCAATCAGCTTCCTTAAATGTGCGCAGAATCAGAGGAAATGGCAAAATACTAGAAAGACTACTTTAATGTAGTACAATTTAAAAAATACTGCATACAACTAGGTTCCATGTGCCAGAATCCAGTTTTTGGTATCATAAGGAGTGTTGAGAACATTACTTTAAAATAGTTGCTATATATCAAAGAAATTTGATTTTTCTGACCAGTTTTCAGAAGTCAGTTGAAATGAATAGAAGAGAAAGGTAGCCTTCTTGCATATGACTTTCTATATTGTGTTATAGGAAAATCTATATTAAGAATGACTTGTTCCGTGTATTCTTACATACTGAGAGAACTGTGTGCTATTTATTCATGATATAGTGATAGTCTTTTAGTGTGACACTGTATAATATTAGGTTAGGTCAAATGAACTGATATTAGGATTCCTACGTCCTATATTTCCATGGAAAGGATCCTCGGAACACTGAATATCCTGACGTGTCCTAACAATGAGCCTGTCCTTTAAGACAATGACTTCTCGCTGTCTGCGGCAGTCAGTGAGAAGAAAAGTTTTCTGATATTGTATAAATAATAGTAAGGTTAACCACTTCTATAAAAGGTCTGTGTCAGTGTTGGGAGGCAGGTTCAGCTGTTGTGAATACTCTGTAATACTGTTCCTCCTTGCTTGATCAAACAAGTCCATTAAATAACCTCCATATAATGAAGGAATCTCACTCATAATTTTTATTTAACAATGTTTTTTCCGACGACATTGTACATCAACAGAGCATAATCTTAGACCTGGACACTGTACCTAATGCATCGTAAAATGACAGAATTAGGAAGGCATGGAGTATGTCTGTGAGTGCACCAGACACACACTGGTGGTGACAGAGACCTGCAGTCGAACTACATGCCAGCAGGGCCAGCCCAAAGTCTTACAGGGCGTTAAACAAATTTTGACTCGTGGGGGCCCCCTATCTGTTAAGACTACAACCCACAATATGAGCGTTTGGATTAAGATTTGGGCTAATCTGTGATAGAAGGCAGAGTTTATTTGGTTGGCCCTAAAAATAAATCACAGGTAATTGTTAATAAATTGTCACTAATTGAGACAATTTGAAGCTCAAACAAAATAGAAAGGTTTAACTAAAGCATCAGATTGTAACAAAGGTAACACATACAATCAAATAATAAATATTACAAAGTAATTTTAAATTGTATTTTAATTTCATTTATATTTTTAAATGTAATTAACATTTTTTCTAAATTAAAAGGTACAGTATGTACAATTTTATCCCTTTAAATATATTTGATTTAAATATTTATGGAATTTTTTTAAATGTAAAATAAAAATAGAATTTTAATTTAAAAACATTTTAATAAAAAAATTTGTTACAAAGTACTTCCCTGGTTACTACACAAAAAATGTAAACAATAGAATTCTTTCAAAATAATCTACACTTAAGAAAAACAAAATCAAATTGAGTAATATTCACCTTTTCATAAATTTTAACATCTCAGTATTTATGGGAGCCCCACATAGGTTTCGGAGGCCCAAGTAATGAGCCCTTCGCTTTTGTCTTAGGCCAGCTCAAATGCCAGGGCTCTGACAGATTTTTTCAAGTGAAATGCCAATCTTTTTAAGACCATATATATATAAAAAATAATACCTATTTTGTGGCCTATTTCTGAGCCCTACTAAGAGAGAAAATCCTTGAACTTGTGTCCATTTGTTTCTCTTAGGAATGTGCAATGTGTAAAAGATGTCAACAAGCCAAGCAGAGATGTGAAAAATCTAAGAACATTTCAGCAAGCCACAAGAATGTTTGCCTAACAATCTTACAATGTTTTTTTCTTTCAACTTTGGTTACGTTTTTTTATTTTTTTTTATTGACCTTCATTTAACTGAAAACATCACATGTTCAAAATATTTCGACCTTACCAGCGCTTTGTTGTGTCCTCAATTTTTTTGTTCTGCCACTCTTTATTTATGCTACAATATTTAATCAAAATCATTGTGGTTGACAAATTAAACTTTTGAGGAAAAATGCAATGCAAAAAGTAAAATACAGCACAAAATTGTAAGAGCTAGGTATCATAATTCAAGGCTTTTTAAAGTATTTTTAAGTTATTACGGTGTAACTGAAGCCCATTTGAAAGCATTATCCCGCCCCCAGGCAACATTTGAAAAACTATACAAAGGTGGGCAGGGCCAGGAGGGACGGAGGGGCACGGCCAAGTATGGAGCATGAGCGAGAGGGGGGACGCAGGTGTGTGGTCTGGAAGACAATGACGGCAAAACCAACGTGAACTGATGCGGCGTGGGGCTGCTGAGGTCCTCCGGTAAAGGGAGAAATCATGATGTCTCTCCTCCACCATCCACCAGAGGTAAAGGGAGGCTTTATGGAGAGCAGCGACCAAACAACGTATCAGTTCGAGCTGTTGGCTCAGGCAAGGCAAGGCAAAACAAGGCAATTCAAGGTGCTTTACATGATTAAAACTGAAACACAGCATAAATCAATTTGATGATTAAAATACAAGAAAGCAATTACAGTAAGACAATAGTCAAGACAATACAACAATGTAAGGACAAGCAGGTAAAAACACACTTTTTATTCACTAACTGATCTCGCTAAAAATATCAAAGTTCTTCCTTCCACTAACTAATCTCGCTGAAAAGCTCACAGTTCTTCCTTCCACTAACTGATCTTGCTGAAAAAGCTCACAGTTTTAATTCACTAACTGATCTCGCTCAAAAGCTTACAGTTCATCCTTCCACTAACTGATCTTGCTGGAAAAGCTCACAGTTTGAATTCACCAACTGATCTCGCTCAAAAGCTTACAGTTCTTCCATCCACTAACTGATCTTGCTGAAAAAGCTCACCGTTTTTATTCCATAACTGATCTTGCTGAAAAAGGATCGGTCCAGCCTCTGAGTGGTAATGCTAACAGAGGCAAAACACCCCCCATAGCTCTCCAGCTATAGGCTGCTGTAAATCCAGTCTGTTTGCTTTAACTACTACCACGTTTTTCGGTTTAAACCACCTCACCATTGTGGTCCTCCATAGTACGATATATGGATTTCAGTTTCAGTTTAGCGGTGTGCTCGTTGCACAAAAGATACACATTCCAGTTTGCCGCGGGGTAAGTTTGTCAGAGAGAGGGAGGGCATCTATGTGAGACCAAGCCTGTTATGTAGACAATGGAAAAGATTCACCGCTCTCAGCCAATCACAAAATTTAATTGCAGTACCACACAATGACCATGAGCGGTAGCACTAAGACGTTTTTAGACCAAAAAATGTAGAATTTAACAAGTTTAGACAAAAATGTCAAAAAATGCCTTGAAACTGAAAGGTTTTATTGGTAAAGAACCATGTATGCAGTTTATAAGCAAAAACCAATTTTTGGGGGGTTTAGTTACTTTCAAATTCAATTCGAATTCAAATCTCACTTTCAATTGGAGAGGGTTGTGTTGCATGTGAGGTAATGTAGCACAAGTGTCAAGGAAGGTGGTTGGTAGAAAGCATCAGCAAAGAGTTTGAGCCCTTTCTGTTTTATTCAATGCCATCTTAAGCCCTCAGTTGCCAAACTGAACTTAGTACTAGACAGCACTAATTAATCTAAACAGTTTGTAGCATTTCAAAATATGTTAAACCAAACAGCACAATTTAAACAAACAAGCATGAATAAGATTGATTTCATTTACAAACTCAATTACACAACTAAATGGTTTGAGACATAAAACCCTTTATACACTGCAACTGAAAAGGTTAGTTTACAGAGAATAAATAATAATTTTAAAAAAAGGAAAATCGTTTATTTAGTACTACCTAGTGATGCAATCAATGAAATCATGAACCAGCAGGAAGTTTTGGGCCAGTCCCTCCTGTTAAACTGTTCCGGATGAAAGACTCGACAAACAATGGTGAGTTTATACAAAGAAACATTAGCAGCAATCTTTCATTAGAAATTTATTTGCTAAAAAAATACATATGCTTGGATGTAAAGTATAACACACAAAGATCACAAACAAACTCAGGATATTATGTAGAGCAAAGTTAGAGCATTATGAATAATATAAAATAAGAATGTATTATGAATATATTTTTGGGACATGTGGTGAAACCTTTAGCTTTCAGCCGGGTTAATGGCACATCCAGTAGGCTCTGGTCAAATATCATCAGGTATCTACCAGAGATTCTCCAGAGACTACCAGGCCACATGTCCATCATAAACTGGAAGGTGCTGGAAAAGCTGTGAGACTTTCCACAAGATACCAGTTTAAGTTCAATACTGACCAAAATAGCAGTATAAAGCCTAGTTTATGCTTCTCCGTTTTGACGGAGACGGATTGACGCAACGCCATTATCCGTGAAACGCAAGGCTCTCCGTCCCCTACGCAAGAACATCCTGAGTAGAGCCGCAATTTGTAACTATCCGTCAACGGAGAGCGTATGCATCTGATTGGTCAGTTTCAGCAACAGCCAGAGATTGCTTTACCAGAACGGTGCTATATAGTCACTTTAATCAGTAGTTAATGCTGCATTTCGCCACTATATGCTTTATATATTTAAATTATAATTTATCTAATCTGTTCTTTTGACAATTTCCAAACCAAGGAGGTGTAGGAAAACAACAAAAAAAGGCTGCTGTGTTTGTTTCCATATGTTTTTAAAGTATTCTATGGGCTGCACTTCTAGTAAAAAGCTTTACAGCTTAATCAAAACTTACTTTCTGTCGTCCATTGCTCCCTGAGGAAAAAAAGGTGTTCACCAGCCTAGAAAAAAACTGAAACGGTGCTGTGATAGTAGGCAGAGACGCCATGAAAAATTAGCACCCCCTGCTGTCCTGGTTGTGCAACCCTGAAAAAACAGAGAGTGGAGAGGAGCAAACGGACTACTATAAACAAAAAACCGTCTCCGTCAATATGTCTGCATCTGAGTGCAAATTTGCGGTCAGAGAAGCATAAACCAGGCTTGAGAGTGCGGGCAACTGTGGCTCAGGAGGTATGGTGTTCTACCTGTAACTGGTGGGATACTGGAAACTTCCACTAGTTACATCTCAGTTTTTGCATCCTTGGGCAAGACTTCAGCGGCTTTGCCTGCTGCAGTTAGTGTTTATGGAAAGCAAAGTGTTGACTGAATGGCAGTCTCACCTCTGTCATTCCACAAGCTATGACAACAGTGTATCTTACCACCCTCAGTGGCTAAGTTTACATGCAGCCAATAACCCGTTCAAAACCGGGATATTAGCAATAACCTTTTAACGCACAGCCATGTAAATACCAGCAAAAACCTGAATATGCTCATATTCGGGTTTTTAAAAAACCCGACTATTACCCCTGGTGTAACCTTTTTCTAACCCGAATATCTGGTCATGTAAATGCGTCTCATCATATTCCCATCAAAAGGATCATTGTGTTCTGTGAATGTTCTATTCACAAGGAACATTGGTGTTTTGAGTAGAGGAACTTCTAGTATGAGCCCTCTGGCATACAAATCCCATGTCTACGGGAGTAACTCTCTCTGCTTTCTCTCTCTCGTTACCTTTCTCTGCTCACGCATGTAAACAACTTATTCTGAATGTTTCAGAAACCCGAATAGTGACCTTAACTCGACCATCACCCGTATATTGGGGGCATGTAAACGTAGTCAGTGTGTGAATAGGTGAGTGACTGTAGTATAAAACAATTCAGAATCTTCGGACTTTAAAAAGTTAAGGATATCCCAAATCCAAGATTGCATCGGGCAGATATTTTCATATTATTCAGTGATCTGAAATCGGCTACATCAGCTGACGAATCGCGCCGATTTTAAGGAAAGTACCTTCTAGTTATGTTTGATGGGAATTGCACAATAATTTAAACCTCTAAGGGGTGCAAAAAAGGACTTTTACTGACCAAAAATCAGCATAGAAGATTAAACAATTCTGAAATGGGTAAACTTCAATAAAAATGCTTAACCATACTGAACCGTACTATATAATGAAGGTATAGAAATTAACTTCTGGCCTTTACACACAACAATAAACTTAAATAAACAAAGAAAAACTCTTTAGTTCCTGCAGTGGAAGAGAAAAGAAGGCAGACGCTGAACTGCACCTGTGGTGCATTCAAATAGCATAGGAAATCTATGCTGATTTCAGAAGCATAGGATATTTCATTTTATAGTGAAAACAACAATAATAATACTGCAACTTACAAACTTAGAACAATGTGAGCTTTGTAACGCTGATATTTACTCAAAAATGTAGAGTGATAGTGGAGAGCAGCATAGTGCACAACAGCGTCTAGCCTGCCGGAAATAACCTTTCTTTATATTATGGTACCAAGTATAAGTGTTTTGCTTTTTACTTTTGTCTAAAATATTCAACTGAAGCTGGGTTTTTATTCAGAATCATAATCAAAAAAGGTTTATTGCCAAATGTTGGGCAGATTTTCAACATTAGGAACTTGCTTTGAAATTGCTATGTGCAAAAATACGAAAAAGACAAACACTTAAGTAAGAATGAAAATAAAATGTGCTAAACAGATTGACACATACATTAGTGCAGGTAACGATCAGTGCAAATCAGACAGGTCCAGAGGAAAACAATATCACAATATAACACATAACATATAATATTTAATAACATATAGTAATTCTCATGACTAACACACTATGTTGTCATGGTAATAAATAAATAAATCGTCCAGCGTTTGTGGTTAACCAAGTACATAATCCAGGCCCGCCTAAAGTTAACCAGAAACCATGGATGATCCAGAAGGGTACTGGGAGAACGTCATTTGGTCTGATAAGACAAAAATAGAACTCTTCGGTATAAAATGCCACTGTTTGGAGGAGAAAGAATGCTGAGTTGCATCCCAAGAACACCATACATATTGTGGGGCATGGGAGTGGAAACATCATAATTTGGGGCTGTTTTTCTGAAAAGGGACGAGGTTGACTGATCCATGTAAAGGAAAGAATAATTGCAGCCATGTATCATGACATTATAAGTGAAAACCTCCCTCCATCAGCAAGTGTATTGACGATCAAAGGTGGCTGGGGCTTTCAGCATGATAATAATTCCCAACTCACAAGAAACACTTCAAGGTCCTGGAGTGGCCAAGCCAGTCTCTAGATCTCAACCTCATAGAAAAGTTAAAAGTCTTTGCTGTCCAGTAACAGCCCCAAAACACCACTGCTCTAGAGGAGATTTACCAGCAAGTGTGTGAAAACATTTTAAAGACTTACAGAAAATGTTTGATCTCTGTCATTGCCAACAAAGGGTATATAACAAAGTATTGATAAGAACTTTTGTTATTGACTAAATACTTATTTTTCACAAAAAAGGCAAATTAATTCTCTGAAGGTCAGACCATGTGATTTTTTCTCTCGCATTTTGTCTCTCATAGTTGAAGTATACCTATAATGAAAATGACAGACTCTCTCATCTTTTTAAGCGGGAACACTTGCACAGTTAGTGGCTGACTAAATACTTTTTTGTCCCACTGTATTTAAGTAAATGTAATTAGTTACCACCCAACTTTGGGTAATAGTAATAATGTGTCATTTAAATATGGTGGTAAGAGCAATGGACCTACCACACTAAGGCTGTTTTCACACCAGGACCATTTAGGTCGACCTAACTGAGTTTTGGGTCCGAACACGGCTCGGCTGGACCAGTGTGAACACGCCACTCATATTCATAGTCGACGTAACTCCCCCGCTCTCGGAGCTGCCAGAGATGTGGGTCTCGGAGCGGCTTGCGTCGACCTGAAATGCGGCGCGAGTGATGTGTGAACGCACAGCAACTTAGCTCGCCCTAAAGTCCAGATACTCCGCCCTTTTTTAACTAAACGGGTACCCGTAAGCAGATGTGCTGTAGAGATATCCATCCTCCCGCGCTGCTCCACGACAGATTTGTTGCATTCGTTGTCAGGATAGAATGCCTCGTTTTGAAATGTAACATATTCCTGACATTAAAATAGATAAAATATGTACAATTCCAAAAGTAGTATCAGGGGCAAACGGCATTGCTGTTCATTCTCCGTTGTTCATGTGTGTTCTGTTTATATCTAAGCCAGGCTTCTTTTCCTGTTGAGATAAGCGTCAACTTCCGTCTAGTTGCCATGGATACACAACGTTCGACTTCGGTGCGATGACAAAAAGCATTTGTGAAAGGAGCTGTACTTGTAGAAAATTGAAACAAATGTAAACTTTTTACTTCTGGAGCGGCGCCTGGCTCGACCCAAATACGTGTGAAAACAGCCTAAGATTAACATATCTGAATAAATAAAAAGTGGTGGGGGAGGAGGAGGTAGGAAAATAAACCTACTATGCATAACAAATTCTAGACTTTTCATTGGCCGTTTGTTTTTTGGACATTCATGTAATTAAGGTAACTCTGACCCTACTGGTGGTCCCTTTTCCCTCCATCTGAGGGAAACTCCCTCCTTCTGTGCTAGTCTTCACCAGTAGTCGGACACATCACCGGCCGAGTGGTAAAGAGTAGACCCAACTCTTAAAAAGGGGGCTGAACCTCGACAAAGAATTGGCCAATTAGCATCACGTCCGTCAATCGGAAAAGTGACTCGAAAGTGGAGCTCTTTTCCCACTCTTTGTTTACTTTCTATGTTCGTTCCGATTTCAATCTGCTGTCTCAACAAAAGGCGAGAAACAGCCGGCAGCTCTCGTCTCAGGGAGCAACATGAAGCTACTGGATGAGCGCATCTGGTCGCTGTTCAGGCGAAACTTGCAGCAAACTCTCACCTACTGGAGTGTGTTCTTCAGCTTCGGCCTGTGCATCGCTTTCCTGGGCCCTACCATCCTGGACCTGCGGTGTCAGACCCAGGCCACCTTGCAGCAGATCACCTGGGTCTTCTTTTCGCAGCAATTCTTTCTGCTCGTCGGCAGCAGTGTGGGAGGACTCTTCAAGAAAACGTAAGAAAGATACTTTTCTAACGCTTTAGTGGTAGAAGCTTATAGTTTAATCCTGCTGTAATTATTACCAGGTGTTTCGTTATCATACTTTATGTTGCAAGTTTGTGAATTTTACATAGATTTTAACTATAGCCTAAAATTCCGCGGAAGTCTTTGTCAAATGGGCCTACTGTCTTTTTAACGTATTTTTCCTAGTTCAGTATGCAGACAGCATTTTTTTTTCTAACGTTTTCTATAATAGTCATAAGAAATCATTCGTTTGTCCAAAATTACTTAGTAGCTTAGTAGCAAAAAAATTACTTAAGTAAAAATGATTTTTGTAATTTTTATTGAATAGTTTTTTTTTAAGGAGAAAAAAAAAATGCTTTATATTAAATAAACTAGGAAGTTCTAAGGTTTAGTACTAAACCTGCTTAAAGACTGTTTTAGTTTTGGAGGCTTTTCCAAAATTCTAGAACAGTTCCTCTCCTTCTGACAGTTGAACAGAATTCATTTGACTGACAAATCTCCAGCATTCAAATAGCATCTGCTTGTCTCAGTTCAATGTCCAAAATGAGCCGGCACACAGTTGTAGAGGAAATCCATCCATATATTAACCATACCATACCACCACACCATTTTTTAAAACTATGATGCTTTTCTATGAGATGGACAGTTCCTACAAAGATATGAACATCACAAACACAAATCAGGAGATGGACACTAAAGTGGTGATGCTTTGTGAATTTAGCAGAGTGGATTTTAAATTAAGCAATGGATTGCTTCTGAATGTTTGACTTTACACATTGTTTTGTAATGCATATCAAGCACAACGATAAAGTGCATAAAAAGTTAAAGCAATCTATAAAGTCCTTTCAAAAAGGCTGGAAAGCAGTTCTTAGCAAAGACAAAATAGTTCTTTGTTCTAATCCAATCCAAAGCATTTCTGTGTAAAATGACATGTTCTTTCTCTGCATGCTAGAGTTTCAATATATTTTTTGGTTTTCCGACTCAGTTTAAAAACGTATATCTTAAATTACTTTGACATTCTAAAGTATATCTGTGCAATAATTTTATTTTATTTCACATTATAGACATCAGTGTATTGTCATTTTATGTGCTAGACCAACAAAATTTAGGGTGTAGTTGTGACATTAATAAAAACAATTATAGATCTTTTTCAATTTTTATTTTTTGCAAATGAAAAATATGTTGTGCTTATGAATTCAGTCCCCTACTACTTTACTGATAGTTGCACTTGATTTTATTTAGTCCTATTTGCCTTCAGAGATTCCCTACTTAGTTGAGAGTCAAACTGTGTGAAATCCAATCTCTGTATGAATTCAGTTGCACTGTGAAGGCATCACAGGTTTTAAATTTTTTTGACTACAGTAGTGAACAAACAGCATCATGAAAACAAACACAGCAGACGGCTCAGGTCAGAAGTTTAAAGCAGGGTAAAGTTATCATCCCAAGCTCTGGTAATATCTCAGAACTGGCCTATCTCTAAACCCAGCCATCCACCTGAACTGAACGCTCAGATGGGAAAGGATTACAGGATTCATGGGGATCAGGGACAACACGGTGTATACAAAATCCATGTCTAACTGCCTAGTTTAATAGTTTATTAGCCAATCAACACTAAGAAAAATACCCCCCCGAATTGGCTCCTGTTTCAAGTAGCATTGTGCTGAAGTATTTCAGCCTCTCAAGCTGCAATCTCTTTCGAATATTTTACATATGGTCTTACTACTGCTTGGGTGCTGTCCAGGTGGTGCTTGGGTGGAGGTTAGGGTCCAAGCCTCCCCTCCTCTGGGTGCACACGTAAAATGTTAATTTCAGTGGGATAGAAAGCTACGTTAGAGGATATTTAAAGTTCAGAATTTAACCATGGGTCATCATCACATTTGGTGCGATTTCTTCAAGCCAAACAACATCAGCATTTCAGTCAGTTTTGCAACTATTAAATAATTCTGAATCAGTTTTATATTTTTGCTCAGTGCTAGAACAAAAGGACACAGTAACTCATTGAACCAGTCTCAAGTGGCTTCAGATGGGCAGTCATTTATATGATTATGTTCCTGCAGATTTGATGTGAATCTCTCTGATATTGAACAGAATTTATCTCCAACAAGCAAAAAAGGAAAGGAGAAAAATGGCAGGGATGACTGAGTACAAAAGGTAAAGATTAAATAGAATTGGCAGAGATGCCGGAGGACGGTGATAAGATAACTAGGTAAATACTAGTGGAACACCAAGGTAACTTTACTCAAATAGTAAAAGGCTGCCCTGTTCAAACTGTCTGTACCGTTAAAGAAAACGACAACAAAACCATGAAAAGCTAAGGATATTATTTTACAAATTGTGATGAAAAAGTAAACTTAACTATCCCAGGCACTGAGTCAGGTGGAATCATGATATGTGACAGAATGCTTGCAGTTATAAAAAGGGTTGGTGGAGAAGCTGAAAGGATACTGTTTATAGGAATGGCTGATTGAACAGAGACGGTTGAGGGGGATTGGCCAGGTTAGTGCCAGGACTAGTGGTAGTAGTGACTGTCCAGAATGAAAATGAGTTCCGGTGTCCATCGCAGGGAAACCTTATTTGGTGTGGAAGTGGTACAGCTCGATCATCCACATGAGGATCGGGTAAAAGTAGTCGGTTCCATCAATGCTGAGCCCTACAGCAGAAGAAAAATAACAAAAACGGGTAAAATGAGAAAGAGGAGGGGAAAAAACAACAGTTGTCCCAGGAAGGGAGCGCCTTATGAAGCGTTGTTAAAGCATAAGTTGGATAAAATCCCTCATGTTCTGTCTTAAATTTGAACATGTCACTTCATGAAATGTTCAGATTACCAGCTCTAACTTGACTTAAAATAATGTTGAATGCACTGGTCCAATAAAGTGGAAAGGATTGTTTATGTTCTTGCTGTTTTCCTTTGCTGCTTGGCAGAAACTCTATTGTTTTACTTAATTTTAGACAGAGTAATAAGTAATTTAGAAATGACTGATGCTGTCCTATTATTTCAAATAGTATTCCTTCCTTATTTCATAAAGTAATTATATTAATGCCAGTCTTTACTTTTTGCTTTTTTCTTACGGATATTTTTTGGAAGTCATATTAGGTCATCACCACATTTGGTGCTGTTTCTTTAAGCCAAACACCATGATGAGCAGAGTTGTTGAAATGAGGTCTGTAGAGCATTTTGTAGAATTGTACTTCTAGTACATCAGCATCACATTGTCAGACGTATCAGGAGTTGAAAAAGAATATGCAAGAAAATGCATCTTTTCAGCAGAAGGAACCAGTCTCATACATTTATGACATTTTCTTTCTGGCAGGTGCTCAGAGTTCAAAAAGGGGCACGTTACATATACCAAGATTTTAAAACCCAGCAACATGACTTACTCCTGACTTGCTCTATGTTCTACACTCTCTGGCTCTTCCTCATTCTCTCCTTACCTCGTCACCTGACCTATCTCGCTGTCCATCTGTAAACAAGACACAATTTTGCTTGTTGTTTTTTTCTGTTATTTTATTAACCATACTCGACGACACCAAGGTTATTATTGTCATAATGCGATGTTTCTAGGACTCTAAGGCAAGCAACAACTACGGACACCCAAACAGTTTTAACGGATTTATTCAACAGTAGAAAGTGCAGGAGAGAGTGGCGGGGCGTCGATCTGCGACAGCAGGGAGGGGGACCGGATCAACGGAGGAAAGTCTGCGGGTTGAGGTCAGCTGAGGAGGATACAGCGGGGTTCCAACTGTGGGTGTGGTGGTTTCCAGATAGGAGAGTTCCAGCAGGTAATTCAGGGCGGACAGGCAGCAGCTGAGTGGTGGGTGTGACGCACCCAGGCGCAAGGCCCAACGGAGCAGCTACAATCAGATTCCTCAGGTGAGTCTGGTTCTGAGCGAGTTCAGCGTGGATTCACTGGAGAGGAAGGAAGAGATGAAAATGAGTCAGGACAAGGAGTACACAAGGTATGCAGCACTGACAGCTAGAGAGTACCACAATAGAAGCGGAACCATCTGGCATCTGATTCAGGGAAGCCGCTCCTCTTTAAGGACCTTGCAGATTGGTGGTGATGAATAGCAGCTGGATCCCATCAACCTGCCACCCTGTGAAGGAGAAGAAAACCACTCCCCTGCAGAACCCAACAATTATAGTTAACTAAAACTAAACTAAAAAGTAAAACTAGGTGTGATAAAACATTTTATGTAACTGAAATAGAAAATAAAAACTAGAGCTTAGAAAAAACTAACTGAAATTATATTGTGTCCTTATGAAACTAACTAAAATAAAATAAAGATATACAGAAAATATCTTTAGTTTTACTTTTCAATTTGGTCAAATTTGTCAACAGTATGAGAAGGCAGGGACGTCTAAATCAGTGGTTCTCAACCTTTTTTCAGTGATGTACCCCCTCTGAAAAAAAAAAGACCTAAAACAGAGCACTGTGCCATCAGTGTCTGCTTTATGAAACGTTGGAACTGATAAACATGAACAAAATTCCAACATTTAAAAAAAAAAAAGGAAAAAAAAAGAATTGGAACATAATCCATAACTAAATGTATTGCAAATATTTATCATTAAATGTAGTGATTCAATCTTATTTAGTGAAAATACTGACCATGTAACCATCTAAAACCATAAGATTAACCATTTTAAAACTCCATAAATGTGCAAAACATCATTTCACTCTTGAACTATTTGGAAATATAACTAGAAAGAGGTTTTAGCTTTAGGATAATGAAATTGAATGGCCGTACTCAATATAAAATTCATTTTATGAGCTTATACTTATTAAATAATTATTTTAAAGGACTTTTGCATGGATTGTGCTTTTTAAATATTTCTATTTTAAAATTTCACGTACCCCCTGGAGTGCCTTCACGTGCCCCCATTTGAGCACCACTGGTCTACATTACTGAGCCAACTGCCTTCATGGCATTTTGTTTCTATTGTAATACCTGTTCTGAACTTCTTAGATCTTGCCCACGACAAATATACAGTATTATAATAAAAAAAATACTGAAACTAATAAAAACTAAACATTTTTAAACAATAAAAACTAAACTGAAACAAGAAGTAACTCAATCTGGAAACTAACTGAAACTCAACTGAATAAAAAACAAAAGTTAAAAATGAACTAAAAAGAAAAGTAATGGAAAAATACAAAACTATAGTAACGCTGGACAACACTAATTAATAACATCAAGACAGAACAAATAAACTCGTTTTTAGGTAAATCTAACCCTTTACAGGTAACCAGGACACTGTATTCATTTTTTGGCAGATAAAATTGCCATTTTTTGCCATTTTGGGGGTGTTTAAGAAGATGGAAAATACCTTGTATCCTGTGATGGGACTAATAACATCAAGTGAGCATAAGTAAAGTAATTCTGAGAAATATTTACCCCTTCTTTGCTAACTCTAATACTGTAATCAATTTCTGCCAAGTGAAATTGTCATCTTTTTGCCATTTTTGGGGTGTTTAAGGGGGTGGAAGACACCCAGTATCCTGTGATGAGGCTAACAACATCAAGAGAGAATAAGTAAAGCCCTTTTGAGAAACATTTAACCCTTCATTGGTAACCAGAACACTGTAATCACATTTTGGCAAGTGAAATTCTCAGTTTTTGCCCTCTTGGTGCTATTTATGATGGTGGAAGAGACCCAGTATGCTATGATGAGACTAATAACATCTAGAGGTAGTAAAATAAAGTAATCTTTAGGTCTAATTATCTCATTACAGGTAACCAGGACGCTGAAATCAATATTTGGCAAGTAAATTAGTCAAATTTTGGCCATTTCTGGAGGTATTTATGATGATACAGCAGACAGTATGAGTACAATAACATCAACAGATAATAAATAAAACCCTTATTTGTTCAATTTTAGCCACCATTACAAAAACTGGATGATTTAATCACTTTTTGGCAAGTTAAATGCCATTTTTGATGTCTACATTTAAATCATCAATAAAGATTTAAAGACATTTTGAGGCATTTTTATAGGTAAACAGGATCACATTTTTTCAAGTAAGAATATGCTCCAAACTATCATAGTTAACTGTAGCTCCATGTCCAAGTGGGCTAAAGAAAAAAACGGGGAAAAATCAATTTGCTGGAGAATTGTTTATTTCCATTTATACAACGTTTCACTTTACATTCAATACTGTGCTCCATAGTACGTATTTTTTATTATTATTATCAAGGCTATAACATAAAAGAAAGCCAGTTCTTACCACAAACCATCTTTCAATCGCAAATATTGCGAAAGGGATTAATATATCCTCAGGTTTACATTGTGACCATTTAAGACAAACAGCAACACAGCAAATCTCCGTGTTAAACATCTGTTTAAGTACGAGACGAGGATATTTCTGCTACTAATGTCCATATTGCTTGAAATGGCGAGTTTTAAGCCGCAACGGCTTTGAATTTCTTCTAGAAATGCAGTTACCCAAACCGTGCGCGCTCCCGCGGCGGCTACTCACTTTTTGGCAGCGATCACTTTATGGCATAACACCTGCTGCAAAGGCGGGTCTAAACAGTAGAGTTTTAATATTTGATTAAAAAGGGCCTAATGATTCAGCAGCTTTGCAGTCGTCTGGAAGTTTGTTCTAGATTTGTGGGGCATAGAAGCTGAAAGTCGCTTCTCCATGTTTAGTTATAATTCTAGGGATGTTGAGTAAACTAGACTTGGAGGACCTGAGTGGTCTGCTGGGTTGCTATAGGGAAGTACTGCCTTTTTGTGAACCTGGAGGTTCAGGTCTAATTCCATTATTACACCTAGATTATGCTCCTGATTAGTAGTTTCTAGTTGTATTAACTGAAGCTGTGTGCTGACTCTTGATCATTCCTCTTTAGGCCCAAGGATACTTACTACAGTTTTGTTTCTGTTTAGCTGGACAGTTATGGGACATCCAGCTACTGATTTGCCTGATACATCCATTTAGGGTCTGGATAGGATCAATGTTGCCTGGTGACATTGTAATGTAAAGCTGAGTATCATCTGCATAGTTATCGTAGCTAATGTTGTTGACTGTTATAATCTGGGTTAGTAGGAGCATGTAGATATTGAACAGAAGGGGTCCCAGGATGGAGCCTTGTGGGACCCCACATGTGATTTTTGTTTGTTCTAATAAGAAATTGCCTATTTACACAAATAATTTCCTGTTCTTGAGGTAAGACTACAACCACTGAATTGCAGCACCAGAAAGCTCAACCCAGCTCTCCAGCCATTCCAGTAATATTTTATGATCAACAGTGTCAAATGCTGCACTGTGGTCCAATAAAACCAGAACTGTGGTTTTGTGGAGTTTTTCCTCTCCGCTGTCGCTACATGGTTGCTTAGTATGAGGGATTGCTGAATGGATTGCTGTGGTTGCAGGTCTGCATCAATGCTGGGATTCCTTTTATAGAAAACTTTTTAACTGATTGGAATGTTTGTATAATTGTATTGAAATAACTTTTGTAGTAAAGTGCCTGAGATGACATTCGTTGTGAATTGATACTATATAAATAAAATTAATTGACTTGAATGGTTCTACCACAGTCTGCATTAATGCAGATGTCACTGAAAACTTTAACAATCTGGTTAAATGCTAGAGTTTTTTTTTCCTGAAGTTATAAAAATACAGTCTTCAGTTTAATTTGGTTTATTTATATCGCACCCATTCATAACACATCATCTCATGTGTAAGCAGCCATTTTCATGTGGGTGAAGCAGTATTACGTAACTTGTGGGAGGACCCTGACCAGGACTGCTCTGCTGGCCTCCTTCCTTCCTTCCTCCCTCCCTCCCTCCTTCTCCAGACACTCGGTGAGCTCCCAGTGGCTCTGGTGTTGGAGCTGACCGCGTTAAATGGACTGTTGTAGTGGGGGTTTGGAGAGCTACCAGTTGAGCTGTGGTGGACGGATCCATAAACATACCTGTTCCTCTCCCAGTTTGTGCCGTGAACGTCCAAGTTTTGCCTGCCGTTACACCAACTACTAAGCTGAGCAGCTGCCCATCTGTCTGCGGTTAGTAAAAGTGTATAATATATGTGAGCGGCGCGGGACGTGCTGTGGTGGAGACATTACCAGGCCTGCGTGTCCGGGTGATGAAGCTGTTCATAGCTCACTCCTCGGCAGAGAGAGCTAGCATTCCTGTCTAAACAGTTTAACCTCTTTGTAATGTTTATTTTTTTATTCCTGTCTCTGTATAGAAAACAGCTGGTTTCATGTAGCTCGGGGTGATTAGCCATGGTGTTTATCAGTATCCATGTTCTGCTGATGCTCTTAATTCCCTTCACTCAGTCACAGCATCACTGACACCCTGTCAGCTGATTGGTTGTCTGAGCGCGATTTGAAGCTGGAGTTCAGATTTTTCCAATTTGCGCAACAGACGCAATAAGCGCGAATGCACAAAATGGACCACATGAAATGCAGCACGTATTTTTGGTCGCGCCTGAAACGCACCAGCCGCTCTACTTTTTCGTGCAAATCAGGCAGAAAAGCTTTTTCACGATGCAAATCTGCTTCTGATTTGTTGCGGGATCCTCAGTCACGCTTCATTGCGCTCCTCCATTGACTTAAAATCTAAACCTGACTCTCCACGGTCGCTTCTATCGCATTTGGTGTGTAAGCACTGTTAGTTCGATTATTCCAAAAAAGCTTGCTTTATATGTGCATGTAAACATACAGATTGACTTGCAGCATTCTCTCTTTCTGAACTAACTTGGAGTGAAGGAGTCGCCTACATTTAGTCATTGACTTCATAGCAGTCGCTCATACTGAGCAAGCATGTGGCGAGAGTGGAGAGGAAAACCTCCTTTTTAACAGGAAGAAACCTCCAGCAGAACCTGCCTCAGTATGAGGCATAACTAGGGGTTTGAGAAGACATCCCAGAGACACAAAAAGAACAAAAGAACTGATGTAAGAGTACTTTTAATGTTAAAGAAAGTAAAAAAAAAAACGTTATAACAATATACAGAAGACTTTCAGTTATTGGGGTGATCCCAGTTGATAAACCCCTTCCAACAAGGCATAGTAATATATAGAACAATCAGATCTATAATGTATAATGCTTCATATGTAAAAAGGAGGATCTTAAACGCTATTCTACATTTAAAAGGTAGCCTACGAAGCTAAAACAGAAGAAATGTAATCTAATTTTAAAATTCATCATTACTCCTTAATATGGGATTTGATTGACATTCACTTCAATTCAGTTTATTTATATAGCGCCATTTCACAACAGATGTCATCTCAAGGCAGTTTACAAGAAGAGTTATTACAATACAATGTTTAATGTAGAAATTAGAGAACCACAGAAGATTGCGTCGTGTAATTCTCAGCAATCCCTCACACTGAGCAAGCACGAAGCGACAGTGGAAAGGAAAAACTACCTTTTAACAGGAAGAAACCTCCGGCAGAACCAGGCTCAACACAAGCGGTCATCTTCTGAGACCGTCTGTGGTTTGGAGAATACAGAACAGAAACACAGAACAGAGACACAGAAAGAGCAACAGAACTGATGCAGAAGTTTGTTGCAGGACGTGGAGAACTTTCCGTCACTGGAATGCCATCTTAGTCAGGGTCGTCAAGCAGGGCGGGTCAGGAGCACCTACTATAAAAAGAGACTAAGAGAAAGCAGGTTAGCGCTTGAACTGACAGTGTAACATGCAGTTCTTTCCGAATGCCATCCAGATTAAGTGATTGAAAAAACCTTTGGGGGGGGGGGGTTCTGGTCCAAAGACGACAACAATTTTATTAATCTTAAACATATACAGTTGGTTTTTAAATGTTTGTTTGGATTTGCACCTCCGCATCTCTGTTAATTCTTAAACAGGTTAGAAACCACTAGATCAACAAGAGCTGCTACACACGGAGACTGTAAAGTTCCATTCTGTAAAACATCTTTTGCTCAAAATGTTTTTTCTGTGAAAGGAACAAACCTGTGGAACTGTCTTCCTACATATATAAAAACTATAACGAAACTGACCACTTTCAAAAAACAAACGAAATAAACAATACAATACAACTTCTGTCTTGTCTTAATTTAAAAGCAGAAGGTTTTAGAGTCATCCTGTTTTTTATGTCTTCAAGAGATGCCTGTAATCTACCTAAGTGATTGGATTCATCAGGATTTATGGATAAATATAGTTATGTATCATCAGCATACCCGTGGAAAGTCATTCCCTGTTTTCTAATTACTTTACCAATTGGAAGCATATATCGAGTAAAATGAAATGGTCCAAGCACAGAACACTGTAGTACTCTATAAGTAACCCTTAAGTGTGAAGAGGATTTATCATTTACATGGGCAAACTAGAATCTGTTGGACAGATATGATTTAAACCAGCCTAGTGCTGTTCCCTTGACCCTACATGTTCAAGCCTTTCTAAGGGTGTATTCAGACCTGCACTGTTTAGTCCACTTTAAACGGACCAGCGTTCGTTTGGACAGCTGTTCCGGATCTTTCATGCAGGTGTGTATACACACAAACGAATCCTGCTGCAGATCAGACAACCAGACCGAGACCAACGTTTTTAGGTGGTCTCGGTCCGCTTCCAAACGGACTGTGCGACGGTTGGCTTCAGGTGTGAATATAAACCGCTCTCGATCCGAACCAACTTCACTATGCATCCGCATTTTGGCCTCAACACGCCACCGTAGGAAAATTAGCCGTTCAGTACAACTAATGCTAATACTGGATGGATGCTACAAACGATGAGCCGGGGACAGACGTGGAGCAACGAGGAGACACGATGCCTCCTGGATATTTGGGCAGATGCACACATAACCCAACTGCTCGAAAAAGAAAAAAAAATGCAGTTGTGTTCAACATGTTTAGTGAGGAAATTAAGGACAGAGGGTCAGGGCACGTAGAGCTTGTCGTCTCCTTCGGGTTACAGCATGCGCTTGATGACGCTGTTTTAAAATTAGAAACGGAGAATCGTGACAACGGCGTTGAATGAGCAGCTCTTGAAAGGCCATACGATGTTGCACTTCGAACAACAGCACTATTATGCAGAGCAGGAATGGAGTATGTAGGACCTCCATGTTTATCTCCGTTTCCGTGTCTCTCATCTGCGTTACGCGCTAGTCATTGCTGTCCAATGACCGCACAGATCGTGTTTACAAAATAAAGTCCACTTGCACAAACTGCCGTCTGAATTCAAACCGCACCAAACAAAAAAAAAAGGCCACTTTTAGTCCGGACCAAACAAGCGGACCAAAGGACTTTTCTGGTCTGAATACACCCTAAGAGAATAGTCGACTGTGTCAAAAGCAGCACTGAGATCTAACAAGACCAGAACAGTCACACATCCATTATCTGAGACCATCAGAAGACCATTTGTAACTTTCACTAGGGCTGTTTCAGTGCTATAACCTCTAAAACCTGACTGAAATTCTTCAAAGAGGTTGTTGCTGTTTAGATGCTCACATACTTGTTTAACAACTATTTTCTTAATGATTTTGGACAAGAAAGGAATGTTAGATATAGGTATGTAATTCACCAAGTCATCTTGATCAAAGGAGAGTTTGAAAAGTAAAGATTTAATTATACCAACCTGAAGTTCCTGTGGTATGTATCCATTTATTAAGGATAGATTCATCATTTCTAAATTGGGGCCATCAACTAGAGGAAATTCTTCCTTAAATAATTTGGTTTGGATTGGGTCTAACATACAAGTTGAAGGTTTAGATTAAGCTAATATTTTCAATAATTCAGAAAGTTCAATAAAATCTAAACAGTACAGACACAAACAAGGTTCTACATTTCGCTCCAGTGCTGCCTCATTTACTGCGAGAGAAGTAATCATGTTTGGGAGAGTGCCAATCATTTTATTTTTAATGGAATAGATTTTATTTATGAAGAATCCCACTAACTCATCACTTTGGAAAGAAGGGGGAATGCTTGTCTCAACAGAGCTTTGACATTGTAAGTTTAGCAACTGTACTAAAAATAAATCTAGGATTGTTTTTATTCACCTCTATTAATGATGAACACGTGCTGTTCTAGCTTCTTGAAGGGTCTTTTTATACAGCTGTAGACTATTTTTTCCAGGTTATATAGGAATCCTCTAAGTGTGTAGTGCACTTTTCTCTCCGTTTTTCTAGTATTCTGCTTTAAAGTATGGAACTCTGCATTAAACTAGGGAGGCAACCTCCTATGGCTGATTACCTTCTTTTTTAAGGGGGCTACACTGTCTAATGCCAAATGCAGTGAGGAATCAGTGCTATTAACCAGACTATTAATGTATTTATTCTGAGACACTGAGAGAACTAAGAATAAAACAAATTCTATTACGGGTCATAAAATCTGCAAGCCGATGCTAAAGTGAAACAGTTATGCTTCCGTGTGGGAACTCAATACTGAGGACTCCATATTGACAAATTCGAATAAAAAAGGGTGTCCGGCCCGACCCCCAAGTACACAGCTCTACATTAATCCAGGAGCCAACCTCTATGGTTCAATGCAGAGCATTAGTCTTCAAAAGCTACCATTTAAAGGAAAATACTGTGCAGAGCGTTTACTTTAAAAAGAATCCTATTCAATTTGTTTTAGGTATAGTGTGAGAAATTACAACTAAGTTATTGTTTGTATCTTATATTCATACCCTGGGCAAGTTTAGGTTTGAAGTATATTTTACATTTTTCTAATATTTTACTTACGACTGGATTGGACCAGCAGATTTGCAGCTTGAATCTGAGGAGGGAACTAAACAACGGCCTCCTTCTAATCTTAAAGACTTGTATAATTGTGCCCACACAATTGATAAAAAGTTATAAGGAAGCCCAGTTGTTTGCATCAAGTTGTTGACTTTGCAGCAATTGCTCAGACAGAGGAAGCATAGGAGCATATACAGTGGGGCAAAAAAGTATTTAGTCAGTCACTAATAGTGCAATTTCTTCCACTTAATACGATGAGGTCTGTAATTTTCATCATACGTACACTTCAACTATGAGAGACAGAATTTCAAAGAAAAATCCAAAAAATCACATGGTATGATTTTTTTAATAAATAATTTTTACAATGATGCAGAAAATAAGTATTTGTCTAATAACAACAGTTCATTTCAACACTTTGCAAACTAACCTTGGTTGACAATGACAGAGATCAAACATTTCCTTTGGGTTTTCATCAGGTTTGCTAACACTGTAGCTTGTATTTTGACCCATTTGTCAATGCTGATCTTCTCTAGAGCAGTGATGTTTTGAGGCTGTTGCTGGGCAACACAGACTTTCAACTCCCTCCAAAGATTCTCTATTGATTGAGGTCTGGAGACTGGCTATGCCACTCCAGAACCTTGAAGTGCTTTTATGTAGCCACTCCTTTGTTGCCATAGTGGTGTGTTTGGGATCATTGTTCTGCTGGAAGATCCGGACAGGTTTCGTCTTCAGTGCTCTCACTGATGGAAGAGGATTTTTTTCCCAAAAATTAAATGATCCGCAGCCCCATTCATCCTTTTATTCATATGAATCAATCATCCTGTCCCTTTGCAGAAAAGCAGTCCCAAAGCATAATGTTTCCAACCCCGTGCTTCACGGTGGGTATGGTGTGTTTTGGATGCAACTCAGGATTCTTTCCCCACCAAACACAGCGATTGGTGTTTTATAAAAAAAAATTCTATTTTGGTTTCATCTGAACACATGATATTCTCCCAGTGCTCCTTTACATCATTCAGATGGTCTCCATGAAACTTTATTCTGGACTGAACATGTGCTGATTTAAGCAGGGAGACTTCAGGATTTGAATTCATCATGACATACTGTGTTACTAATAGTAACCTTTGTTTCTGTGGTCCCAGCTCTCTTCAAGCCATTGACCAGTCCTCTCAGTGTAGTTCTGGGTTGTTTCTTCACCATTCTCAAGATCATTTGTACCCCACACAGTGAGATCTTGTAATGGAGCCCCAGGTCGAGGGATATTGTCAGTTATCCATTTTATAATAATTGCTCCAACAGTTGATCTCTTCTCACCAAGCAGCTTGTCTATTGTAGATTGACTCATCCCAGTCTTGTGCTGGTGTAAAGTCTTGTCCCTGGTATTGTTAGACAGCTCTCTGGTCTTGGCTATGGTGGAGGTTGGGATATGACTGGTTGAAGGTGTGGACGGGTCTCTTTTATATGGATAGTGAGTTCAAAAAGGTACCATTAATACAGGTAACTAGTGGATAATATAATAACTTAAAGAAGAAGTAACATATCTTCATATGGACCAAAATTCTTGCTCGGTTGTAGTGGCTAAATACTTCTTTTCTGCACCACTATATAAATACTGTAAATTCTTAGTAAATAAAACAATGTGATTTCCTGGATTTTTGTTTTGTTTTACATTCTGTCTGTCACAGGTAACGCGTACCTATGGCGAAAATTACAGACCTTTCTTCTTTTTCAGTGGGAGAACTTGCACAATTGGTGACTTCCTAAATACCGTTTTTGCCCCATTGTAGAGGTAATGACAGCAATAGCTGAGTTAGTGCCCTCATCTAGGAAGGATTTCCTGAAAACCGAAACAGATAAAAGGGTACCTTGCCCACATTTATGTTTAAGTGAACAAAAAAAAATAAAGAGAGCTCAAGGTTAATGCATTATTTTGGGTGATGTGTTTGTTACCATGTGAGCAGGTGTGTATTTCTTTGTTTTATATCAAGGCTGTTGTGGTCCCTGTCAGCCCTCTTCACCTCGGCACTCATCATCTCACTCGTGTTTGCCATCATACCACTGTGTCACCATGTAATACTACTGTCCATCGCTATGGGAGTGGCTGGAAAAGCAATGGGTGTCATAGACACCATTGGCAACCTGCAGCTCGTGAAGCTCTACCAAAAGGACTCTGCCATCTTCCTGCAGGTTAGATGTGAATGTGCATGATTTGTTTTTTTGTTTTTTCTTCTGAATTTTTACGGCGCAACAGGTGGGAAAAAAAGATATCTTGTTGGACACCTGACAAGTCACAATAATCATACTTTACATAGCTATTATTGATTTAATATGGGTGTAAGATACAATTATATCTTTTAATAAATATAATTTGCAATACTACATCTAGCCTTATGATAAAAAAGCCTACAAATCTTTAACATTTTTGTAAACGAACATCTGATAAGTTTGGCATGCATTTGTCAATTTCACATATTAACAATATTCATTTTAGATGGGAAGAATAAAGTAAAATCCTAATGGGAAACCTGACAACATTTATACTGGAAAGAATGATGGAGCTCATTCTAGTGGGTATAAAGAATAAACACAGATCCAGTGTGATTATAAAAATATTTGGCCACCTAAAATATTTCTGAGGTTATAAAATCCCCTTAAAGTATTTCGGGGGGGGGGGGGGGTTGCTGTGACGTACAACACAACAACAAAAATGGTCCTTTCATGCTGTAGTTTGTAAATATTGGGCTGCTGCATAGGTGAAACATTAGCTGTGGACGTAATTGTTCCGCCAGGCCGTCGCCTAAAAAAGGTCCTGTCGGCATGCTGGACTTTTGTTTTTTGTCATTTTAGTTACTGTGGAAAATAATCGGTTTTGAACACTTTTGAATCTGTATCAATTTGGCATGTTTCAAGATGTGACTCAGGGGTAAGCTTATAGCAGCATAACTACAGAGAGCGCTCAGGATAACCTAAGCTATTCTAACCATAAGCTTTATCAGAAGCCTGGTCTTAAAAGTAGATGGGGTGTCTACCTAAAAAACTGGGATTTTGGTCCACAGGAGGGGAGCCTGATTACTAAAAGATCTGCTTCCCATTCGACTTTTAGAAATCCTAGTAAACCTGCAGTCTGAGAATGAATTGCTTTGTTAGGAGCATTTGGAACAATAAGATCTTTGATGCATGATGGGGCTTGAAATGGGAAGGGCTTTATGTGTAATAAGAAGGGCCTTAAATTTTATTCTGGATTTAACAGGGAGCCAATGAAGATAAGATAGGCTTTTAGTAGTAGCTATTACTTTGTGTAAGTTTGTGACAAATCTCAATGAAATCATGTTTGGAGCTGTAATGTAAAAACATCCTTAAAGGTTCAGTGGATATAAATTTTCTTTCACATTCTCACTATCAGTCTTTGAAAGAACCACCTTCTTCTCTTTCTTTAGGCTTTGCATTTCTTCATAGGCTTTGGAGCTCTGGTCAGTCCTCTTGTAGTTGACCCATTCTTGGCAGAAGACAGCTGTGTCCTCTCAGCCAATTGGACTGCCAACTCGTCATCACCGGACCTCGAACACCTCCGTAACACCCTCGCCGGGCATGGAGCTCCACTACACAACACCTCCCAGTATCCTCTGTTCACCGAGGGCGTTGTCATCACCAGAGTTTCATACGCTTTCTGGATCATGGCTGTTATCAATGTCAGTTCAGTAGAACATGTTATATATTTACACATATTTTGTTACCATTGGTGTACAATGTAGATGCTGGCTCAGATGTTGCAGAGTTACAACCGGTATGACAAAGTCAGCTCCTGTGAAAGGTATTACACCTTGTTAGCTTCTATCACCCTGAGGATTTTGTTTTTTAACAAAGAGATATGCCATATATTTACTACAGGTAAACCATTACAGATAATAACTTCACCGTACTTCCCTTAAAAATGTATTAAACATTTACCATACCAATGTATTTATGTATCACTTCACCACAGCAGGCAGCTGAAACAAACTGTTATACAGAGAGAAGAATATCAGAGAAATTAGTTAAAAATAGGGATTAGGAAGAAAATTAAGGAGAACACAACACATTAAAAACAAGGACAGAGGAGCATTAAAGGAAGAATAAAAAGATAGTATACAGGATAACAAATAATACTAATTAAAAAATTTGGTAAAATAAAGTCTCATGAATAAAACCATTTATTTTATTTTTGGTAAGATAAAACATAGAAACAAGCACAGAAACATTGATACCTGGACTGAATTGTTTACAGATTAGATATTTTTTAGAACACAATTTTTAAATCTGGAATTTATTGGTTTAACTCTGAAAAGAATTTAAAAAAAGATTTTTTCTCTTTCCTTATGTGCAGAACTAGTTTGTGCTTGCTGCAATGCAGGACAAGCCACACGTTCAGATTAGATTTGGAGTTTACTGAAGCACTAAAAGGCAAAGTGGATTATTACATTAAGCATTCATGATGGTCATACAAGTCTCTGGTTGGACTGAAAAACAAGTCTTGAGGTACACGGGATCACGATTTGCTAAATATTTCTGCTTTTGTGTTAGCTTAGCTGTGTGTTATTTACACAAAAGTTAAACAAAGAGATGACTAAAGTACTTTGTAAATGACATTGGTGTCCTCCTTCAGAACGGTCTGTTTTGGACACCAGCCAGTTAAAGCAGTTCGTGACCACTTAGACAGAGTTAGATTTTATATCCCTTTCTATTTGAACAGGATCTAAGAAAAAGACATGATGGTTTCTGTTTTTATGAGATGGCGCTCATAAATGAAATCAGGTGACCGGAAGCGTTGCTAGTTATCAGAGTAAACAGCTGTCTCTTTGTGTGTATGTCTATGTGTGTGTGTGTCTAGCTCCCTGTCCCAGTGGCAGTTCTTGCATTGATGTTCCATGAGAGAGTGGTGTCCTGCTCCAGGAGCAGCCCCCCTCTGCTTGACAAGCAGCCCCATATCAGTTCTAACTCCGACAAGGACGCCTGCCAAGGTGACCTGTACATTTATGTTTGTGACCGCTTCATTTCAAGACAACAGATCTGAGCCTCCATGTCTCTGCAGGACACGGGGAAGTGTTTGACTGCTGCAGGTCCGACAATCTCCGGGGTCACCCTGCGACTTTCTTCATTATTCACTTCCTGGGCGGAGCTATTGTCTTCATCACTGATGGAATTATAGTGAGCACATGTGGAAATCCACAATTGTATTTGTGTATTTGAAATACAGCGCAAATTATTATCTGTAAAATACAATAAGATATGAGAAGATGGCCATCTTCTGCTGCTGATGTTCTGAGATGAGGCAATTACAGCTGCAGGTCCCATTGGTTGAAATGACGGGGAAAAAAAGTCCAGTTCAACCTCTGGTTAGGACAGAGAGTGAAATAAAAGTTTTCAAATATTGGCACAAATTCTCAATTGGATTCAGGTCCAAACCTTGAGTTGACCATTCCAACATATGAATATCCTTTGCTCTAAACC
This sequence comes from Apricaphanius iberus, assembly GCA_028564705.1. Taxonomy (NCBI): domain Eukaryota; kingdom Metazoa; phylum Chordata; class Actinopteri; order Cyprinodontiformes; family Aphaniidae; genus Apricaphanius; species Apricaphanius iberus. The sequence continues at coordinate 330,566 of JAPXFQ010001051.1, read as the reverse complement.
ATTTCATTATAGTTCTGGATGTATGTATTGAAGCTTGAAGGAGAATGTCTGACCCAGTCTTAAGCCTTTCACAGCGTTTAACAGATTTAGTTTCAGGTTTGCACTGTATTTAGCACCATCCATCTTTTGAAGCAAAGGATTAAATTCAGTATATTTATATGGCACCAATTCACAACAGATGTCATCTCAAGGCTCTTTATAGGAAAAAAAAAATTGTTCCAAACATGGAACCCTGTGGTACTCCACCAGTAACTCTTGAGTGGGAAGATTGTGCAAGATTTATTTAAACAAGCTGGAATCTGTCAAACAAATATTATTTAAACCAACCTAGTGCTGTTCCCTTGATTCCTACAATATGTCCAAGCCTTTGTTAGAGAATATTATGATTGACTGTGTCAAAAGCAGCACTGAGATCCCACAAGACCAGAACAGTCTGTTACATTAAAGTACATTATCTGAATCCATAAGAATCTTACTAGGAACTTTCACCAGTGTTGTTTCAGTGTTATGATGAGCTCTAAAACCTGACTGTACTTCTTCCTGATGCAGTATCCCCATAGCATGATTCTGCTCCCACCATGAAGATTTTGTCAACCTAAAAAATCTGTGAAACTTTGTATCTTATTTTATACATTGGAGTGTAAGATTATAATTTGAGAAAGTTCAAGGTGGGTGAAAACTTTTGTGAATGCTTTCTAACAAATAGAGAAATCCTTGTGTGCCTCAGGATTCCATGTTAGCATTCCTGTGTGCAGACAGGTGTCAACCTTTAGATTCTCCTGTTTACCTTGTTTTGTGTTTCTTTACCTGCAGGGATGCTACGCTGGTTTTGTCTACACCTACGCCGTCTCCTCTCCTCTGCTGATGGGCTACAAGGCAGCAGGCTGTCTGGACAGCGTATTTTGGGCTTCAATCACAGCAGGAAGACTCTTTTTCATCTTCTTCTCCTACAGATACACAGCACCTCTGCTGCTCACCATTAGTCTGGTATAACCATACAATGAAAGGCTAAATTGTCTTTAGAATTAAGAAGTGACCTTTTGACATCACACTGATAAGACTAGGTCCGGCAATCCTGTGTCATGTGGCTTAAAATCAAATATTTGAAATGGGCGGTAATGTAAATACTGGGTTTAGGTGTCACAGGATATGATATTTGAGCCAAACTGTTTATAGAGGCTTAGCATCTTGTTAAGAAGACACATTCTGATTCTGTTGTTTTTCCATACCTGCTGAAAACACAGAGAATGGCTCAGTCACTCATTAGTGAGCAGATTTAACAACCTGGCAGTTGTTTGTTCCAGGAAAAGAAGACAGGCTACAAAGTAGTGCCTTTTTTCATTAAGTAAACTTATGGAGATGGTTTGAATTTTTTTAAGTGAGGCTCTGGTAAGTTATTATTGGTAGAATAACACCATATTATCATTACCATAACATCTTTCTTTTGCCAGAAAGATGTTATGGTAAATGGACGGAACTTATATAGCGCTTTTCTAGTCATACTGACCACTCAATGCGCTTAACATTGAAGCCATAGGCTGTGTCCGAATCCAGCGATCCAGCCGCTGGATTTGGACACAGCCATATTCACGCATTCACACTCATACACCGACAACCAACATGGTAGGACGATGTTTTTTTGGGGTCAAGTCCCTTGGGCACATCGACATGTGACTGGAGAAAGCTGGAATCAAACCTACGATCCTCCGATTGCAAGCCAACTCTACTCTACCACTTAGCCACAGTAGCCACATCATGACTTTAGCGATATGTCAGCTCATACAGAGTCTACAATTTCCCTAAAGACTCTTGTCATGGAGGAACCCATGCCGTAAGATAAGTGTGTATATATTCAATTCAATTCAATTCAGTTTATTTATATAGCGCCATTTCACAACAGATGTCATCTCAAGGCACTTTACAAAAAGAGTTATTACAATACAATGTTAAGTGTAGAAATTACAGAACCACAGAAGATTGCGTCGTGGAATTCTCAGCAATCCCTCATACTGAGCAAGCATGCAGCGACAGTGGGAAGGAAAAACTCCCTTTTAACAGGAAGAAACCTCCGGCAGAACCAGGCTCAGCACAAGCGGTTATCTGCCGCGACCGTCTGTGGCTTGGAGAATACATAACAGAGACACAGAAAGAGCAATAGAACTGATGCAGAAGTTTGTTGCAGGACGTGGAGAATTTTCCGTCACTGCAATGCCATCTTAGTCAGGGTCGTCAAGCAGGGCTAATCCGGAGCACCTACTATAATAGAAAACAGGTTAGTGCTTGAATTGACAGCACATCATGCAGTTGGGGAGAAGTAGGAGAGAAAGTAGGAACAGACCCTAATAATGTCCTCCAACAGCCTAGCCTAAAGCAGCATAGCTACTAACATTAACCTGTCTCCTAGCTACTAGGAGACCTGGCTACCAACACTCTGTCTGAGTCCTCCTGACCCGTGGACGGTGTAGGGCCGGTAACGGCCCCCGTCATGCCGGGGTCTTCTCGGAGTCGGGTTGTTTGAGAATGCAGCCCAAAGTGGGTGGTAAACTCCATCTAAGGCTAAATACCGGCACGAGACCGATAGTCGACAACTATCTTAAGGAAAAATAGACAGAACTGAGAGGACAGAGTTGAAGAGGGCGAGAAACGTTTAAGAGATAAACGGGTGGGGTCCGCACAGTCTATATTCAATATATATATATATATATATATATATATATATATATATATATATATATATATCTTATGTATGTATGATATATACATGATTACCAGGTTTTATACTTTTCTTTCCATCCATCAAATGCTATTAAAAGCCCTCAATTGAATTTTGAATGTTATCCATGTCATTCTCAACCTTTTACTTTCTTTAACATAGAAAGTACTCTTACAACAGTTCTTTTATTCTCTAATCTGTCTTTCCAAATGCCCAGTCGCTTGTACTTTGCAATGTTCTGGTTGTGCTGGAGGTTTCTTCCTGTTAAAGAGAAGCATTTCCTCTCCACTGTCCCTACATGCTTGTTCTGTGGGGATTGCTGTGACGTCAACACTTCGCAGGTGACTGTCTAGTATGACATGTTTGTCCAGTAGGAGTGAATGCTGCAAGTCAATGACTCCATCCGATCTACTAGGTTTCCTTAAATGGAAAACGTTTAAACTGATTGGAATAATGAATTTATGGATTAATTAGAATGTATGTACAACTGAATGGCTTTTCATGTTGAGTGCCTTGGATGACACATGCTGTGAATTGGTACTATATAAATAAACTGAAATCAGTTGAATAGAAGGAGTAGTTCATATTGTGTAGAGTATGTGAATGGTGGCAGCCATGGATTTTACCACGCTTTGGATCTTTGCATTGGATAGGAATCTGTAAATATTGTCAGAATATTTTATAAAGAATTTCCACATCATTCACAACAGTGATATTTTTCCTGTTTTTCAGGTGGGTGTCATTCTGGTTCAGTTCCTGCTTTTGATCTTCTACTCCAGTTGTGTGTTTCTTTTCATTGGCACCTGTGTGCTAGGACTGTGTATCAGCAGTGTGTTCCCTACCATGCTGGCTTTCACAGAGGACATTTTGGACTACAAAGGTTGGATACCTCTTAAAAGTTACTCTTCTAACATTTCACATTATCTGTTATTTCTGATCTCCATGCCAACATGTTTATTATTTGTGTGTCAAAGGATCCGCCACAATAGTCTTGGTGACAAGTGCCAGCTTGGGCGAGATGATGCTACAGTTACTTGTTGGATCAGTAAGAATTGTCCACCTTGTTGTATATGGTTCTATTTGCATGGCACAATGCAATCAACTGAGCAATCAGTAGCTCAATGAACAAAAGAACAATTTCCAAACTTTTCTCAAGGCTGAGTTTTATTGAACACTTATTTAACTTGAATGAAATTAAGGTTAATAATCTAATTTAGATCACAACATCTTCAGTTTTATTCAAATTGGTTGAAGCAAAAATGAATACACCCTGCAACAAAAACTACTACATCTAGTATTTTGTATGAGCACCATGATTTTTAAGGACGGCACCAAGTCTCCTAGGCATGGTCTAGACAATCTAGGCAACATCTATCTTTTTTCCATTCTTCAAGAATAACCTATTTTAGAGCCTGGATGCTGGATGGAGAGGGTCCTCACCTTGTTGCTTCAGAATTCCCCACATGTGTTCGATTGGGTTCGGATCAGGAGACAAACTTGGCCATTCAATCACCTCCACCCTGTTCTTCTTCAGAAATTCAACAGTAGCTTTAGATGTGTGTTTTTTGGATCGTTGTCCTGTTGGAAAAGTTCACGAAGTGGATGGAGTGATGGCAGCATCCTCTCCTTCAGAATAGAGCAATACATTGTTGAGTTCATGATACCATCAATGAAATGCAGCTCCCCAACACCAGCGGAACTCATGCAGCCCCACATAAGGACACTGCCACGACCATGTTTAACTGTAGGCACCATGCATTTTTCTTTGAAATCCTCACGTTTACGACGCCATACAGTTTTTAAACTATTAGCTCCACATCGAGAGGAGCCAGTTGAGGTGGCTCGGGCATCTGGTCAGGATGCCTCCTGGACGCCTCCCTGGTGAGGTGTTCTGGGCACGTCCCACCGGGAGGAGACCCAGGGGAAGACCCAGGACTCGCTGGAGGGATTATGTCTCCCTGCTGGCCTGGGAACGCCTCGGGATTCCTCCCTAGGAGCTGGCCCAAGTGGCCGGGGAGAGGGAAGTCTGGGTCTCTCTGCTTAGGCTACTGCCCCCGCGACCCAACTCCAGATAAGCGGAAGAAGATGGATAGATGGATAGTTCCAAAAACAGTGATCTTTGTCTCATCATTCCAGAGTATATAGTCCCAGTTGTCTTCATCTTTTTCAGCATGCGCCCTAGCAAATGCTAGGTTTGCTTTTTTGTGCATTGGCTTTAGGAGAGGCTTCCTTCGTGGACGATACCCATGCATGCCATTCCTCTGCAGTGTGCACTGTATGGTGTCACTGAAAACGGTCACTCCAGTTTGGCTTTCTAAATATGCACTTTTCAACTGCCAGTGAACTTGCATGGCAATATTCCTAACCCCCTTCTCATCAGAATTACCGTGGACGGCCTGGACGTCTCTGTAAAATGGTTGCACTTCCATCTTTTTTAAATTTTTTGATTTTTTTTGCTACAGTATTTTGGCTGATATGTAAAGCTTTGTTGATTGTCTTTTAGCACTCACCTTTTTTGTGTAAAGAAATTCTTTCCTTTCTCAGATTTTGTGATATTTCTCTTCCATGGGGAGCCATTACTGATGGCATGAAAAGGGAAGGGCTTTTCTTTGTTAAGTAATGCACTTTTATAGTCACCTGTCTGCTGGACACCTCTTAAATGAATCATTAGACTTACATGTGGTTGAATGTTAATTAGAATTTTGTAGTCTTAAGTCTGGCTTTTCTTCTAAGACTATAATTGGTGTGTACTCATTTACCACAAACCAGTACGTGGATTTAGGTCTAGGCTTTGACTTGGACCATTCCAATTCCGTGTGTTTTGATCTAAACTAAAATCAATAAATTTATTTATATAGCATCAATTCACAACAGATGTCATCTCATGGCACTTTACAAGAAAAGCCAGTTCAATTCAATCATCCACACATTTAATTTATTTCTTCAGTTTGTTATTTCAATCAGTTTAAAAGTTTTCTGTCTAAGCTAACTTAGCAGATTGCATTGATTCATTGACTTGCAGCATTCACTCTTTCTGGACAAGCATGTAGTGAGAGTAGACCGTCACTTCCTATCTGTTGTTGACTTCACAGCAATCCCACATTTGCACAAGCATGTAGCGACAGTGGGGAGGAGAAACTCCCTTTTGACAGAAAGAAAGGTCTAGCCGAACCTGGGTGAGGATGAGCGTCCAGCTGACACGTCTGACTGGGAGTTTGAGAAGACAAAGCATTCTGTTGTTGCTTTGGTTGTATGCTAAGCTGAACCTTCACACTCTAAAATCTTATGCAGACTTTAACAGTTTTTTTTTCCAGTAATGGCCAAATTTTTACCTCTTTCTACCTTTCGCATTTAACCATTTTCCCCTGTCCCTGCTAAAGAAAAGCATCTCCAACGTATAAGGCTGGTACCACAGTGAAGTGTTCTCATAAAAGTTTGATATTTTGGCATCATCTTACCAGAGCTGCTTCTTGCTGTGTCCCCTGTGACTTGTTAGGAACCAGACAGAATTTCATGACTTTTTTCATGTTCATCTGTAAAGACCAGGGGTCTCATTTATAAAGCTTGCTTATGCACAGAGTGTGAAAATTGCGTAAGTCACTGTTATAGAAAAGAAAAAACTCAACGGAAAAACGTGTATACCTTTTAGTACACCAAGGACCTTTCTTGGTCATGTACATTTTGAACACAGGGGACACTGGCAGCTTTCTTGGTGACAAGTTAAAATCGTGAATTTAAGCCACATTTTCAGACTGTAAACCTTCGCGCTGAAACACACGACCTAAAGCCCTATCGATGTCTCTGGACTAAGAATAAAAATTAGAATATGAATGAAAATACATTGCATTTGAGAATTATATCACCTTAAGTTCATTGGTATTTCTTCAGATTATATAGCAATTGCACCTTTGGTGCATTAATTGTAATGAGCTGAAATGTAAGTACTGCAGTGATACTCATTGGTAAGCCGCTCATTGAAGATCACCCCATTGGCAGTATCTGGATGTTAGGGTGTTTTAGAGAGTTCCTGTTCTACGATGACTTGCTATTCAGTCGATTTAGTTTCCATAAAGAAGTCGCGTTATATCAAAGTGCTGAACTGGACGCGTTTGTAGATCTACCGACCACTGGAACCTTGGAAGCCCACCCGCAGTAGAATTTGGCTCTGGCATGCCATCTTCCTCTTTGCCGCCACCTTTGTTTTATCAGCCACGCTGCTGCATCAACACTGTCACTTGCTGCTCTTTGATTTACTTGTGACCCCCAAATAATATTTTGCGCTGATAGTATTTTTTTTAAGTAGACCTAAAATACACCTTTTCTGTCAAGCTTTATATACCCAGGATTGTTTAACATTATTACATTTTTCTATAATTTAGTTTTTATCTGTTTTTATTTGCTTTTTTTCTAATATAATTGGCACAAGAAGTACTTGTATGATTCAAACTTTATATTTATTTTTTATTTGAATCTCTTTAGTCTTGTCTTGTTAAACATTTTCTTACTGGTAAGCTCTAATATACATAGACTGATTCATTGACGTGATTCAAGTGCCTCTATATCAACCATAAACACCCCGAATTTGTCTCAGGAATGGTGCTTTCTCTGCCTCTCAGTTGCCATGGTTACCCTTGAAACACTACATGAGTTAGCTTAAGTCTATGTAGAATATTCACTTGGCCATCTATGGTAGAAAGTGGGTTTGTTGGAGGCAAATATGATCTAAAATCACCTGAGCCCATTTCTAGAGTAGTGGGATTTACAAAGTGGAAATTGTGTGCAGCTGTTGGTGTTAAATTATTACAGATCTGAAACTTTCTTTGCATTGTTTTTATTTATTATTTTTTTTCTGAGCTTATGTACAGTTTTAGTAAGGATTATATGCAATGTTTTATAAATGAGACCCTTGATCTGTAAAGTGCAAAACCTGTGCTGTCATTGCAACAGACCTCTCCACCTGAGGAGTGAATATATGCTGCTCCTCCAGAGCTTGGATGAATTATTGTAATGCTCTTGTTACCTGGGCTGTCAGATTAGGTAGAAAGCGACGTCTCAGTATGGTTGCTGTTGCTTAGCACTCCTTGGAGCTCCATCAAATGTCCAAATCTTGGAACATCTTGAGAAACGTTATCCCAGGTCTGCTGCTTTAATGTTAATGTTCTCTAATAAACCTCTGAGATCTTCATGAAACCTCTGAATTTACTGTATAATGAGATTGAATCAAACACAGGTGGACTCTAGTAGCTATTTAGGAGGCAACCAGTTCCACTTTTTTTTATTTAGGGTTCACATAGTAAAGAGTCTGGAAAATAAATACAAGCCATATTTTTGAAAAAAAACATTTTGGGTGGAAAAATCATCCAAAAAAAATCAAAACATGGTGGCATTATTCAGTTTTCCTTACCACCTGTTGAAAAACTTCAATCTCAGGAGTCTCATCTTCGTCAACCAGATTTGTGATGAGCGCTATCAGTGCCTTCTTTTGATGCAATTTAACATTATCATGAGATAGAAGGCAAGCAAATGAACAAGAGAATTAAATTTAATAAAATGGTCTTAAAAAATCAGTGATGTCACACTGGTGTAAAATTTAAATTGATGAGTAACAGTGGTTAGAAGTCTTGGTAGATATTTATTATATTAAATAGTGTGCTGACAAACTGAGTGAAAATAGATAGGGCATCTTTATTAGGACACAAGTCAGTTTCAATCTTTTTTTCCCAGGCTTACAGCTGATACTTTAGACTTGAAACTCAGGGTGTGTATTGCTTCCTGCAGGTAATCCACAGTAAAGGCAGCTACTCCTTCCTGTTGTGTACTACCATAACATCTTTCTTCGGCTTCTGTCTGTTCCTGATGCTCCTCTACACTCATCGTATTCACAGAAACCATCAAACAGGTACATACACAGAAGAGAAGTCCAGCTAAGAGCAACATTCCAATGTTAATGCCAAGCTGCACATCTTAAAGCTTAGACACCTGCTATACTGGCAGACTGAGATTAATATAATTATCTTCTGTATTGGCCCTAATCTTAAACCAATACAGAGTTTTATCTCCCTCACCCTGGGTACTGTTGGCGCTCTGGGTTTCATTTAAACTATATTAAAGCGCATTATTATGAATTTACAAATGACAAACGACATGAAGCTGATTGTAATCACTGGTACCAGAGAAAAATCAGCTCACTTCCAAATCCAGCTGCCTGTAGCATTCAACTAGTCTAAAACGCTGCATATGCTTTTATAGGGCGTACAGGGATTGTCGAGATATTACAATAACTCCAAGTGATTTCAACTTTTTTTTAATTCTTAAATGTCTTCACATAAGTGTTGGGAGTAATGTCGTTTAAGTATAACGTCGTTACTGTTCTTTTTTTAGGTAACATAGCAATCTAATTAATTACTTTTCCTATCGTTGCAACGCTGTTACCGTTACTGGAGATGTAAAGGGGCGCATTACTACAGTGTGGCTGAATGACGGTGCCAGGCTTTCTGACAGCGTCCCTTCAGCTGCAGGGAGAGAGCGGGTGTCAGAGATGAGTGCAGGGTGGGCAGATATCCTGAGCGCTCTCACTGCCTGCAGTTAGTTTTATGTTGGATATTTGACAAACATTAGATTCATTAAAGCAGAGACTCCCTCCAACATCTCACCGAGAACGGTGCTGACAGATACATCACCGCTGAAGGCTTGCTCCTGAAGGCGGTGGTTTTACTCAGGGTTTGGTTTTTAATAAACCACCAAACATCCTGGAAAATAAATCGATACCTGTAAGATCTATTAACAAAATAATCTCCAAAATACTGAGAAATCGTTGCTCAACACCAGAAGAACCTTGCACACCGATTTATAAAAAAATTAAAATGTGATTTTTCTTCAATAGCTTCCAGTTCATGTGACCAGATGACACCAAATCAGTCTTAAAATGTCTTACTACGTCCAGTTGGATAGTGCTCTGTTTACTGTGCAATATTACATATACAGAGATTGGCTAAACTTAATGGACAGATTTTCCTTTTTCTTTTTACCCATATTTGTCGGCCTTAGTGTTGTACTTTAAATGAAAGTGTGTGATTATGTATGTCCAATATTTACTTTTTGTATATTTTTTTTATTCTGCATAAAGCTTCAATCTTATTGATACCAAATCTTCTAAAATTGTGCATATGGTGTTTTTTATTTGTCATTTTGTCATAGACATTATAGATATTATATTTTATATTATATTAATGTGCAGAACTGCATTATAAAACAGAAATAAAGCAGTTACTTTGCTGGGTAACTAATTTATTTTACAGTGTGGTAGCTGAGTTACTAACTCAATTACTTTTTGGAAAAAGTAATATGTAACTAATTACTTTTCGGAAACAGTCATTTGTAACTATAATTACTTATTTAATATAAGAAGTCCAACACTGGTTGCCACTTATTTTCTTTGTTTTTCCTTGATTAAACTGAACCACGAACTGGACCATGATTTCTGTGTACTGTTAAACTGTGAGAGACAGAATGTGAAGAAAAATTCAGTGTAAGTGTACATATGATATCTTTTTAAGTGGGACAACTTCAACAAATGCACTTTACTGTGCTGCTGGGAAAGGATGTTAAATGTTCTCCTTTTCTTTCACTTTGACCGAACAGTGCAGTAATTCGATTCAAAATGTTTCTCTTTAGATTCATCTACATGTATGGATATGAAAGAGCAGCAAAAGACCGGAGGCTCCTGATCTCCAGACGTCTGAACCACACATCAAAGCAAGAGAAGAATCATTCTCTCACTGTGGACGCTCTTCTTCATCATGGCTACTTCAAAGTCTGAGGTCCCATAGGAGCATCTCTGTGGATGACGAGCAGAGACAGTAGAGGTCTTCTCACTATCAAACCTGAACTTTTTAATCTAACCACTAGGTGGCTAGGTATGAGTAATTATACAGCAGTTTCACTGTAACATGATAATGCAAACATTTTCAAAAAAAATGTAGAACTTGATCAAATTGATTCTCTCTTTTTATTTAAGAGAGAAACAAATATTCTGCCTGCTGCTCATATAATATTGTTATGTTCAGAATCACCTTTTTTAAATATATATATATAGTCTTGAGCAAAAATAAATATTTGTTCATTTTGTTTTTCATGTGCTCATTGAGTAGAATATTTTGTTCTTCTGCTCTTTAGTGTGAAAAACATCTGGTTAATTAAGTCCATGTAGCTGTTAGTTTTCGTAGCAACCAGAAACATTATCAAACAGGCAAATGTATCTTTCATGTGAGCAACAGCTTGATTAGCAGTGCATAGCAACTGCTGGGGGAGGGGCAGTGCCAGGTTCCTCTGACTGTGGTATCCAGCTTTTTTGTCATGCATTGCAAAATATAATAAAAACACCCACTACGATCACAGAAATTTATATTGTAAATTTGTTTAACCAGCTCAAAACTGAACTTGGCATGCAATAGGTTTGTGCAGAATCTCAGTCATCCAGGACATTGTAGGCTTGAATGTTTTAAATGAAAAGAAGCTGAACTTCTCTTGTAAATTTGGCAGATGTTTAACCTTTTTATCCAAAAGTTTTCCCAAGTTCTGCAACTTGAATAGAGGATGTGGTACAGGGTTTCATCTTTTCAACCCCCTACAGTGCAGCCTCTGCTCATCTCACCAGGTAGTTTTACCTTTGTACATGTGACAAAAAACACATTGTCATTAGTCGGACTGTATGAACCTTTTCAGAACTGCTGTAACCCTATCAGGAAGCAGGAAGTTTTTTTTTGTGCATTTGGACCAGGGGGCAAACTCCGCCCGCAGAAAGTGAAGCCAAACCGGAAGTGGCAAAAATTGCAGTTCAGCCCTCATCCGCTGGGGGCTGGCTACAAAAAGGAGCAACTTCCCATTGACTCCCATGTTAAAAAGGCCAACTTTACAGCAAAAATAAACATGTTTACACCCTGGTTCAAAAAAACATTTTAGGTTAGATAGTTCAGGTTTACCATCATGAGAACTCTGAGGGGGGGTGAATTTTTTTCTAACTTCTCCGTTTATTTTTAATTTAATCTTGAAATTATGAATAATTAGGGACATGTCCCTTTGATTGACCGGTCCGTCTAGGCTAATGCTGGTGGCTAATGGTGGCTAACTGTAGCTAATGGTGGCTAACTGTAGCTAATAGCTTGCTCCATAGTCTGCTGTCCCCCTCTGCTTGCGGGGAAGCTCTTCACAGCCTGGGACTAACATAAAGACTTCAGCCATTTGGTTTTTCTGAACTCCACTATCAGTTGCCTCTGCATTTTCTATTCTGTTTTGGATGTTAATCTGCAATTATTGGACAAAGACGGCTTGCTGTGGTGTTGATTACAGTAACAGACAGTCCAAGAATTTCTGCTTTGGGGGGAGGCTTGACCAGCTGTGGCTCCAAATTTTGTCTGGGTGAATTTCTCTGGCTGTTTTTTGAGGCGGTTTTGTTTGCACATTTGGACAGATAAGATTAGCTTATTTGCTAAAAATAAGGTCCAGTTTGGAAAAAAAAAACTTTCCCTTTAATGCCCTAAAAAAGAAAAGGGTAGTTAAAAGAACTAAGTTCTAAGAGGCTGGTTCTAGGTTCTCACCTTCTGTCCGAAAGCAGCTATTGTTGGGGACTTGTTCAGTTCCAACAACACCTACAGGAAATAAATAGAGGATAGGGACAGGATTTCATGTGACACTAGTTGCTTTTGGACTCTAGGAATCTTTTGTAGTTCCTGTAAGATTTTCAGGAAACAGGCGGGGGTTTTTTCACGCATTTGGACAGATAAGAACTAGGGACCACGGCGCTCACTTCCTATAACTATTTTAGCTCCTAGACTGAGGCAGGGTCTTTTCAAGGTTTCATTGGAGCTCATTTGATTTAGGTGTTTGGTGAACTCATAAGCTATGCACCTTGCTAGATTTCAGCTTCTTAAGCCTCTGCCATTACAAAAAAAAAAAAAAATATGAAAAAAATCTTTAAACTAACCTTTCTTTTTTAAACAGGTGGCTTTGTTATGTCGCTTTCTATCAAGGACCCTGGCTGCTACACTTATGGAATCTGAAAAGGTTCCCCTGGGAAGGGTAGTTAAAAGAATTCTAAGAGGATGGTTCTAAGAACGCATTTCTTGGAGCTTTTCTGTCCGAAAGCAGCTCTTTATGGCTTTATTACTTGATAATGGCATTGCTTGTTGTCCTGTTATTCTATTACTGGGTTTGTGCGTGAGTACATTTTATAAGCCTGATACTCTCAACCTAATATCAGAGCTGAAGAAATCTTTTGGATGAGTGGTGAAACTTCTTCACCATAACAGAAGTCCAGTTGCCTTTATTTAAAAATCTTATTATGAATACAATATTTTAATAAAAAAACTACTCAGATTTTTCATAAAAAATGGATATATGAATCATTGAGCAAAAAGTTAAAAAGGGATTTGCATGTTTACCTATACAGGAGAAAGGTAAGAACTGAAGTATGGGGGTGGCAGCATCACGTTATGGGGCTATTTCTCTGTAGGAGGAACTGGTGCACTTCATAAATTAAATGGCATCATGAGGAAAGAGCACTATGTGGACATACTGAAGCAACATCTAAAGACATCACCCAGGAAGATAGCTAAGGTGCAAATAAGTCTTCTACATGGACAATAACCCTAAGAATTCAGCCAAAGGGGGTACAAAGTAGGTTAAGGACAACAAGGCAATATTTTGGAATGTCCATGACAAAACATTGATCTCAATCCTAAGGAGAATTTGCGGTCAGATCTGAAAAGCCGTTGGCAAGGGAAGCGGCCAACGAAGCTTACAGTTCCACCAGTCTTTTCAGGAAGAATGGGCCAGAATCCCAGCCAAAATAGCTGACTCTTTTAAAGGCAACGCTACTAAATACTGAGAAAAGTTCTGTAGACTTCCAATTTTGAAGACACTAACAAATAAATCTGACATTTTTTCTCTAATTATTGTGGTATTTGGCAAATCAAAGATTTTGGGGTAATTCCAGCTGACCTTGAACAAGAGAAGTTTGGTCTAGTTTAACTTCAGACAAGGACAAAATAGGAAAGGTTTAAGTGTCTTTTTATTTGGTGTATTAAACTTCTGGCTTTAACTGCAACAGGAGAAATCCAACAAGTACTTGTTTAAATCTGCCTCAGACCAATCTTTGGAGTCACTGGTTGTTTCTTAAAGACTTGAAAAACACACACATATTAAACAGAAGGTCAGTTAGACATTGGTTTAATTATTGGTCTTATTTAACCTCCCTGTTCTACATTATTCCTCAAGGCTTCTTGCACATCAATACGCCACTTAAGACAAGCAGCTTGTAAACATTTTTGAATAAGCATCAAACAAAGAGAACAGGATGAAACTAAGCAAAAACAGAGTCATTTCTCTTAAAACAACTTTTTTACAATTCAAGGAAAATAATCAGAGAGCAGATATGAACAAATAACTAGAATCCAAGGGACTGGAGGAGAAAACATTTTAAAAGGCTTTGGGATGATTTTATAGACATTTCTGTTTTTACTAGTAAACTTGGAGCAAAAATGCTTTAAATATCTGTTCTATGGGTTGCATAACATTTTATAAATATGTGTGCTAGTGCCTAATTACAAATTTGTATTTATTTTTCATACAAACTGTAAAACTTAAAATTTAGCTCCTTTTGTTCATATAAAATACAAGTGCATAATGAAGTCCTCCCTATGGGAGGAGAAGTACATTTCTTTAGTCAACAGAAGAAATCCTAGAAAAGTGACTGAATCCAATATGACAGGAATCCCAAAAATCCTAAGTGCAAACGTCTGATCAGAAAATCTGCATGTACAATATCAACACGATATCAAAAAACAGTCAACATACAAAACAGACTTTGATTTTATCCCAATAAGGCTTTGATTCCTAAAAAAGAAAAGCCAACATTAATCCCCCAAAAATCCACAAAGTGAAACAGGGATACAAACAAAAAACATGCACAAAGAGAACGTTAAAAAGCTGACACTGATCTACAAAAATAGAAATTATTCTGAAAGTTCTATTGCATTACAGAAAAATAAAAGATTACAATGAGTTAAAGATGCTTTTTCCTTCTATATATATATATTTATCTATACAATTTCTTAGCAAACATTTAGAGGCAGGTTAAGAAATACATGGCTGCTATTTTACATGCTGAGCACGTCAGCCTATGTTGTCTGTATGTACAGTAATGTATTCAGAACACCGCTGCATGTTTTAGCCTCAGAGTTTTCCTCGAACCCTCTGTGGTTTGGTCTATGCACAGATATGGCATCCTGTCAGACCCGCCTGTGTGTGTGTGTGTGTGTAAACCTTGTGATGCTTTAACCTTGGGCTTGGCTGCGGTAAGGCACCGTGTCCATCTGAGTGACCGCGCGCCTCCTATACCACACTCTCGGCTCATGCGTCCCTGGGTTAGAAGGCGACACTTTGGTTAAAAACAAAAATACACCGCAGTGTTTTTTGATCCAAGTATCATGTAAACAAACGCGATGCACAAATTTATTGTTTAATGGCATAGAGAGGTGGGGAGTACCTCTGAAGTCTGTCCCAGATTTATGGCTTTTAAACGAGTTGTGTGAAGCTCGGATGGCCGATAATTAGGGACTGGTTTGATGTTCCGGAGAGGTTCAGGCAGCGCTCTGGATTAAAGGTTTAGATACCCAGAGCCAAAACATTGGAAACATCTAAAGTACTAAAGTTGAGGTGCAACTGAGAAGCAACATTAAGCTAGAAACAAAACACCTTGGTGTTCACAGCGTTTGAAGTTGTTCGGGATTTTAACCAATTCCCATTTCTAGAACTAAAAATAAAAGAATTTAAAATATGTTGTCTGCCTTTCCTTTCTGCTACTTGCTGTTTTTTAAATTAGGAGCATGCCAGGTCATGAGGTTGAAAACCTAAAAAAATATATAAAACAGAGCAACTTTGCTGTAATAAGTTCAACTTTCCTATTATTTGCTGGAAGTCTTGTTCTTCAGGAGGTGCTCCAGGCGCACTGCCCTGCATGCTTTAGAGGCTTCCCTGCTTCCTGATTTCAGTTGATAGCTGATTAACAGGCAACTGCAATCATCTGAAGCCGGCATGTTAAAGCAGGAAAATATTGAAAACATGCAGGCCGGTGTGCCTTGAGGACCAGGGTTTGGAAACAACACTTTAAGAAAGCGGCCTAAATGAATGCAGCGTCAATCAGAATAGTTTGTTTTAGTAGCTTTTAACCCTTTTTATGCTTCCCAGAGTAAAAACTTCCACACCAAAGAGTGTTGCTAGTGTCTGGAGAATGCATGACTAAAAAAATGGCCGTGTATTTCTATTATAGCAGGTACACCGAAGCTTAGTAGCATCAGAGAGAGGTCATGTTGTTTGAGCTGACTGTCGGGTTTTAGAGGCCGACCAAAGGTATTGCTATCTGTGGTTAAATCGAAATGTGATGCCAACTCTGCAAACAAGTCCTTAATGGTCTGAGCCCTAATGCCACCCCTTTATATCTGAGGCTTTCAGCTGGTTAAACTGGAAACAGAGGGAAACTCCCAGCATCTGTTGACACAAATGTAGGCTACACAAGATACCAGGCTTATTTATAAGAGAAATATTGTTGCTGTATATACCTGGAGTTACAGAATTATACATGACACATTAAATGGATAGGCAAGAATCTAATCCTTAATACAGTCTATATGTAGGGACGCCCATCAGACTTATTTCAAGCATGAACCAGGAAACAAACTAACTCTAGAATAGCGCTGCTCATGTTAATTGCATGGTGGAGCAGCTTTGTTACATTAGTTCTTAATTGGTTATTCTCTCAACTTTAGTTAAATTTTTTTGGTTTGCACAATTTTTTCCCTCTGGTTGTGGACACTGTGCAACTGGAAGCTTTTTTGCTCATTTTTTTACTTTCACACAACTGTAATGATAAGAAACCATGGCATCAATGTATTTTTTCAACAATAGGAGCAACTGATTAACATCTTAAAAGCTGAAATATTATCCCGGATACCAGAGGAGTGTAGTAGGGGGCTTCAATTATACAGAGAACGACCAAGAAGCAGAGCGAGGAGGAGGAAGTTCAAACCATCTTAACCTCAAAGGGTAAATGTCATATCCCCTACTACAATGTCTCTCTGCTGGGTTTCTAATCACACGGCCAGAGACAGATTAAAAAAAAAAGGTGACTAGCAGTGGTTGCCAACAACTGATGCGTTCATCCAGGATATGTAAT
This sequence comes from Apricaphanius iberus, assembly GCA_028564705.1. Lineage (NCBI taxonomy): Eukaryota > Metazoa > Chordata > Actinopteri > Cyprinodontiformes > Aphaniidae > Apricaphanius > Apricaphanius iberus. The sequence goes on along the minus strand of JAPXFQ010001051.1, from coordinate 313,623 downwards.
TGTGGAATACTGTAAATAGAGCTATTAGCATTTCAGAACAGTTATGAGGCTGTCAAACAGCAAAAGCCTTCAGTCAGACGCTTTCTCAGATTCTTATTAAGACTGACTGCTACTAGTATTCCTTCCTGCCCACCATACCACTATCCACAACTCTATGAAGATACTTGGATGATATGAGTAAGGGCGACCAATAATTTCCGTTTGGGAAAAATACATTGTTTTTTAATTGAATTAAGCTTCTTAACTGGTTCTATAAAGACACAGCAAATAACAGCTGAAGACTCCACAGCCAGAGAGAATCTCTAAAAAAAGTGTTCTTTCTAAATCTTGAACATTTTTGCAGGGAGACATTTTAACCACCGAAATCACTGCTTCCATCTTGCAACAAGAAGTCTAGATGCGTTTTCTTTCTCATTTCTATACAATGTTTTAAACAGCTACTTTTTATAATATTGACTGCTAGTTCTGATCTCTGATCAGAGGCAGTGCTGGCACAGAAAAGTTATGCAAACAGTTTCAACCAGGATTCCCAAACACCAGCTGGTGATAATAATAATAAGCAGACTTATTAACTAACGAGCTGTTTCCCTCTGTTTCCATTATCTGGTTCCATTCAGATTTGTTTTCACTGCCTAACAATTCGATGACACTAGTGATCCTATAAGAGAGAACAATCTCCTTCACGATGGCCTGCCGATGGTTTTCCACCAATCAGCTAACTACAGGATCTAAGTGACAGTCAGGCTGGATGCCTTCTCTGGCTTCCAGTATTATTGCACAGAAATGCTTTATGGCTTCTCTTCTTCCCATATAAAAGCTGATCAAATGAAGGCAGAACAGGCCAACATTGGCTGTGTACATGTTTTTTTCATTTTCAGTAAATATGGTGGCTTGCAAAAGTATTCACACTCCTTGAACTCTGACATTTTGTCACATTTAGCTGCTGGTAAATCAGATAAAATACAAATAAAATACACAGAAGGTTGTGATTGTACACTACAGAGTGGGAGGAGTATTCCTATTTTTGCAAAGCAAAAATTAAGGTTGTTTGGATGATGGCCACTAATTACAGTAAGACAACAGGGTAAAGGTCCTGTAGGACATGGATGGCATTTCTGAGCAGCTCAGACAGGTAAAGGTACAGCATACAGGTTTATCAGGTTACAGCATGCATCTTAAACAACAGTAGGGAAACAATAAGTGTCAACTTGTGACATAAGAACTAGTTTGGCATTAACACAGCTTCAGTCCCACTGCTCTGTGTGTGTAGGTGTGAAGCAGATTGTGCCAAGGCTCCAGTCCACACACAGTTACCATGGAAATTCCTCCCTCCTTGTGATCTGCTGCGATCCCAAAATAAGCCAGACAAGATGAAAGTGTGGGTGATGGCAATGATGGCGTCAGTGTGTATGAGAACTTAAAAGGGGTCCTGAGGGCGCAAACACCACGAGACAAACTGAATGCATCATCCTCATCCGTCACACACGTCACCCCCCCCCCACCCACACACACACACACCTTTTGTGAGAGCCCTGTGTCAGTAAAGCCCCAGACTGGTGACAGATAGTGAAGGCCTGGCTCACACAGTTTAGTCCTGGATGTGGGAGGAGGAAGTGAAGGAGCAGGTGACTGGAACCAAGTGGAGGACTAGTGGTCTATGTTTTCTGAGGGTCCGGTGAAATGGGTCCAGGTGTGTTGGTTCCATCCAAGCTCTGTACTGGGATCTGGAACTGGGGTGTGAGAACAGAGGGGAACTGCAACAGATAAGTAAGATGGGGGTGTTAGCAGACGTTGCAGTGAGCTTTAGACGGAACTGAAGAGGAACAGGAAATAGATCAGGTTTTCTGCACCCACTTGGAACAGGTGGCCTCCCTGGCGTCTTGTGGCTGGACTGAGGGGAGCAACAGGACTGAGTGTGCTCCAGAAGTGAATGTTGGACAGCAAAGGACTGGGAGTCAGCAGGAGAGTTGGAGTCTGTGATGGACAGAAATGTGACAGTCAGGGCCAATTCTGGTGATATACACGGAAAAAAAAAAAAAATATATATATATATATACCAAATATATATTCACCTTCCTAGACTGATTCATCCACAGACCTTATTTGATTTTAATGGGATTTTATGTAATAGACAACACAAGGCAGTGAATAATTGACTTTTAGATTTCTTTCTTAATATGAGTTAATTACTTGAATAATGACATGATTTGTGATTATCCAATTGATTTGTTCTGTCTCACAGAAACTTGGCAGCAGCAAAAGGATATTGTCAGTATAAACGAGTCAACTTCTTCCAATTATTTAAATGTTCAGATTTTTTTCAAAGTACTGGGCAAAGAGAAGTAATAAATCTTTTTTGATTTATTAATTAATCCCAGACAAATTTATAGCTACAGTTCTTTTAAACATCTAACCCTTAGTTTTCCTCATCCAGGTTGTAAAGCATTAAAACCACTTTTGTATTTAATTTTGTTATCATTTACAAGGCCCTCACTCTCTATTCTTAGATCAGAGCTCAGATTTTTAATCTGTTTTTTTAGTTTTAAATACTAATAAGATCATTTTGTGGTGGATTTCAGTATTTATATTGGCACAGGGGTGATAGCCTGAATCAGGGGTCGGCAATCTTTCTGATTAAAAAAGTGGCATTTGAAATTTCCTCAAAAGTGAAAGTGCCAAATAATAAAAACTTCAATTAATTCTTTTATTTTTTTAACTGAAAGTGCCATATCAGCTGTGCATTAACAATAAATTCCTTAACACTGCTCATCAACAATTGCAGACTATATAGATCAACTTTATAGCACTATACTTGTTGACTGATGTTGGCAATGTGTGGATCAGCTATTTAAAAAAGTTAAACATTTTTTATTCCTAATAAGACTCTCACAACAATAAAATGCAACTAGTATTTATGATCTCCTCACTTCATCTGGATGGCATTATTTGACCTACAGTAATCAAACTTTTTCTAGGATTTCCTTCTTCTTCTTTTCCTTCTTTCACCTCCTAAATATCGGTAAAATTAGAAACATACTGTATAAGAGTGATGCTGAGAAACTAGTTCATGCCATGTCCATGTTTCTTCAAGGCTGGATAACTGCAGCAACAGTTCTGATTAAAAAAAAAGAAGATCACATTTCTCCTGTTTTAGCTTGCCTTAATTCGCTCCCTGTTAAATCCCGAATAGCATTAAAGATCCTCCTCCTTACGAATAAAGCCCTTAATAATCAGCTCCACCATACAATAGGAGATCTGATTGCTCCATGTGTGCCTACCAGAACACTTCGCTCTCAGACTGGAGGTTTACTGGTGGTTCCTAAGATTTCTAAAAGTAGAATAGGAGGCCACTTTTCCACTAGTGTTGGGGGTGGGGTAAGCCTCTATTTAGCATGTTTATAGTAACTACATCTGGGCTAAGCCAACTACTTTTTTTTGGACTGTCTCTGGCTTCATCCGAAGCAGCCCGAGGCGACCCAACATGCCCACCTATGGACTGATTGGTTTCTGGTAAAGTGATGTCACTTTCACTCCTACCTAGTACTTGTAATCATTGATCGGTATGACGGTGTTCGTTTGAAGTGATGTCACAGTGAATGGCTAAGCATGGCTACCAGCAACTTCAAAACATTGCTGGGGGAAACCAAAGAAATGAAAGTGCAAATATCACACCGTGAAGGACCCACAACAGCCGGAGTGAGGTTGATTATAAGCACTGAAAGTGCTTTGCAGAAATGGACAGGATTTATGGTGAAAGGCCGCCCAGCAATGAGAGAAAGAGTTGCTGAATACCAGCTGCCTCCAGCATATGTAACATCGGAAAATGATGAGTGATGACTGATTATTTGTTGAAACTTTTGCTACGCTGAGCCCACAGCCGTGTTCCTGAGATGGCACTGAAAACACAACCAGGCCGCGCTGATGCTACAGGGCCCAGACCAAGTTGACCTTAGTGGCAAAAGGAGCATCAGTTATCAGGCTCCTCTCCTGTGGACCCAATTTCCAGTTTTAGTCTTGGAGGCAGACACTCTGTCTACTTTTAAGACAAGGTTTAAAACCTTCCTTTTTGATAAAGCTTATGGTTAGAATGGCTTAGGTTATCCTGAGCTGTCTCTGTAGTTATGCAACTATAGGCTTAGAATTTTGGAGGACAGACTGACCGCTTTTCTTTATTCTGCAACATTATTTTTCCACTACTCTCCAACTGCATTATGTGCTGTTATTTTGACTGTTAACTTTGTTCTCTCACAGTGTTTTTCTCTCCATAGAAGCTACACATGGTCTGGTACAATGACAGTTGTAGTCACAATGTCCTGTTAGAAGGGGGGCATCGACTCAGAGGAGGCTCCCACTAACTGAATGCTCTCCGTGTCCTGCTATGAAATTTTTACTTTTAGGAGGAGTGAATGCTACAATTCAATGGTTCAATGCAAAACAAATTTTTAAACTAATAAGACTAATCAACTGAAGGATGAATTGAAATGTAATGTAAATGAAATCTTGGCCAAAAGTTTTGAGAATGACATAAATATTAGTTTTCAGAAAGTTTGCTGCTAAACTGTATTTATGTCTGTGTTCAAGTTGTTTCTGTGATGTACTGAAGTATAACTACAAAAACTTCATACATTTCAAAGGCTTTTGTCGACAATTACATGACATTTATGCAAAGAGTCAGTATTTGCAGTGTTGGCCCTTCTTCAGGACCTCTGCAATTCGACTGGGCATGCTCTTAATCAACTTCTGGGTCAAATCCTGACTGATAGCAACCCATTCTTTCATAATCACTTCTTGGTGTTTGTCAGAATTAGTATGTTTTTGTTTGTCCACCCGCCTCTTGAGGATTGACCACAAGTTCTCAATGGTATTAATATCGTGGGAGTTTCCAGCCCATGGACCCAAAATGTCAACGTTTTGGTCCCCGAGCCACTTAGTTATCACTTTTGCCTTATGGAACGGTGCTCCATCGTGCTGGAAAATGCATTTTTCTTTACCAAACTGTTGTTGGATTGTTGGAAGAAGTTGCTGTTGGAGGGTGTTTTGGTACCATTCTTTATTCATGGCTGTGTTTTTGGGCCAAATTGTAAGCAAGCCCACTCCCTTGGATGAGAAGCAACCCCACATGAATGGCTTTAGAATGCTTTATTGTTAGCATGACACAGGACTGATGGTAGCCCTCACCTTTTCTTGTCCAGAAAAGCCTTTTTCCAGACGCCCCAAACAATCGGAAAAAGGCTTAATCGGGGAATCTGACCCCAGTCCTCAGCAGTCCATTCACCAAACTTTCTGCAGAAGATCAATCTGTCCCTGATGGTTTTTTTTTTTAAGAGAAGTGGCTTCTTTGCTGCCCTTCTTGACACCAGGCCATCTTCAAAAAGTCTACGCCTCACTGTGCGTGCAGATGCGCTCACACCTGCCTGCTGCCATTCCTGAGCAAGCTCTGCACTGGTGGCACTCCGATCCCGCAGCTGAATCCTCTTTAGGAGACGATCCTGGTGCTTGCTGGACTTTCTTGGACGCCCTGAAGCCTTTAGAAGAATTGAACCTCTTTCCTTGAAGTTCTTGATAATCCTATAAATTGTTGATTCAGATGCAATCTTAGTAGCCACAATATCCTCTCCTGTGAAGCCATTTTTATGCACCGCAATGATGGCTGCACGCGTTTCTTTGCAGGTCACCATGGTTAAGAATGGAAGAACAATGATTTCAAGCAGCACCCTCCTTTTAACGTGTCAAGTCTGCCATTCTAACCCAATCAGCCTGACATGATGATCTCAGTACATCACAGAAACAACTGAAACAAAGATCTGAAAGCAGTTTAGCAGCAAACTTTGTGAAAACTAATATTTGTGTCATTCTTAAAACTTTAGGCCACGGCTGTATGTACCATTTAATTGGAATTAGTTTTCTTGTTAAACATGTTGTGAATTGGCGCTATATAAATAACGTTATTTGAATTGAAATTAATCTATTTTAATCAGTCAAATGTTGGCTTGCAATCGGAGGGTTGTAGGTTCAATTCCAGCTTCCTCCAGTCACATGTCGATGTGCCCCTGGGCAAGGCACTTAACCCCCAAATTCTACATTGTCCTACCGAGCCATGTTGGGTGTCGGTGTATGAATGCGAGTGTGAATGGGTGAATGTGGCTTCAATGTAAAGCGCTTTGAGTGGTCAGTAAGACTAGAAAAGCGCTATATAAGTTCAGTCCATTTACCATTTACCATTTAAAATAATTTTAATGACATATTCAGCAGTACTTAGTTTTCAATCATTTTAATTCATGTTTAACCTTAAACTGAACAGATAATCCACATCATGCCATCACATATCCAGCAGATGAATAGGTCACATGAATAAATTATGAACAGTTCACCCGCTGTGGCCTGAACATTCTGCATGAAGCTAAACTGCACACCCGCTTGTGCGTAATGGAAGCTGGATCCTTGCTCCGTTGCCACACTGGAGACAGGAAATAAAAGCACCACCTCAGCCAAAGTTTTGAAATCAGGGAACATTTCTCTAATTGAAGTGATTCAAATTCGGCAAGACTCTCTGAACCTTTTTTCTGATTGCTTCAGTAGGATGACTGGTCCAGGTAAGAGGTGATGCTCAGATACTCTCATGGAAATATTTTATTGATCCAAGAGGGAAAGTAAGTGTTTTTGTAGGTCATTGCTAATTAATTTTTCAAGGAGTTGTTGTAGACCATGATAGCTGTGGGGAAAAAGGATTTCCTGTAGCAGTCTGTATTGCAGCGAAACTCAAGAAGCCTCCTACTGAAGATACTCTGTTGCTGTAGGATAGTCTTATGAAGAGGATGCTCAGGGTTGCCCATAATCTTTTTAATTTATGAAGAATTCTTCTTTGCATCATTATCTCTTTTTTCCACAGGTGTCCCCAGAACAGAACCAGCCTTCTTTATCAGGTTGTTGAGCTGTTTTAGGTCCCTGGCTCTGATGCTTTACTATGAGGCCTTATATATATATATATATATATATATATATATATAAAACTTGTCTTTTGAGCACGTCGACTCTCTCTGCAGACCAACCTGTATGATGTTCCCCTTGTCAACCAGAAAATATGAAAATATATCTGTATTCACCTAATACAGCAACACTGCCTGTTTGTTCTAATTAAACTTAAGGAGGTCATCTATACACCTATAAATAACTTCAAAATAACTTATCCTAATGCCAATATATGTTATGTTATTTTAAAATGTTCAGCGTAAGCTTCTTTAAAAACACTAATACAACTTTTAATGAAAGGACTTCATGATATTTAACATTTTTGAAAATTAATTTAATCACAACCATCGAACACCTAAATAAGAAATGTGACAAACATGAATAAATAAATAAAACAGTCCATCCATCCAGTGCCTGCTCTCCTCTCCAGTCTCCCTTTGCTGCTTGAATTCAACTGAAGGCTAGACCGTCCCAATTCACAGCTGTTAACATCCGGTCTACCCGGTCGACAAAGGACCCAGCCCATGTAGACCGAGTAGACCAGGTCTTTCGAAGGATCAAGCCCCTGAATTCGGACACACCCACAGTGAAAAAAACAGAGCAGGAAAAACAGCAGAGACCAGGGGCCGTATTCACAAAGACTCTTATCTTACCGCTAGGTGTTACTCCTAACTCGCGCTAAAAGGTCTTACGTTGGAGTTGTCGTCTAAAACCTATTCACAAACGCACTAAGAGCTAGTTTTACGTAGGACAAATCCCTAAAAGTAAACGAAGAGTGACGTCCCGTTGCTATGGAAAACGCCAGTTCCTATGCATGAGTAAATAAACGGACAGCAGTGTGATTGGTTGCTGAATGACACGTGTGAAACCAAGAAATGGAAAATTTCAATGTCAATAAAAGCGTAATTATGAACAGTGCAAATAGCAGAAATAATGGATGATGACATCTTTGTGTCGGCCACAAGAATCACACTTTATACAACTTACACACAATAGCCTACTTATAGAGAGGGTGAAGTTTAAAAACGAAAAAACATGAAATGCATCATATTATGCGACAGACTGGCGTCCTATCCAGGGTGTACCCTGCCTAACACCTGCCTTCATTTAAACTCTCAAGACTACCATGTCCTGGATGACTGAGGATCTACATCAATGTAGCCCATTTCCTTTATATTGTCATCTGTTATTGGATTCAAGCAGTATTCCAGTGATCTGAGGTGACTATGATGCTGTTAATAGTTAAAATTGCTGATCAAATGTTGTTTAGCTTATTTAAAGCATAGTAATTCATTCTTTTTCATGCATATATGTGTGTGTGTATGTCCATCCATCCATTTTCATAACCGCTTAATCCTTTTTATGGGTCGCGGGGGTGCTGGTGCCTATCTCCAGCTGTCAATGGGCGAGAGGCGGGGTACACCCTGGACAGGTCGCCAGTCCATCACAGGGCAGGACAAACAGGACAAACAACCATGCACACACTCACACCTAAGGACAATTTACAGTGATCAATTAACCTGACAGTCATGTGTTTTGGAATGTGGGAGGAAGCCAGAGTACCTGGAGGGAACCCACGCATGCACGGGGAGAACATGCAAACTCCATGCAGAAAGACCCTGGGCCGGGATACGAACCCACAACGTATATATATATATATTTTGCAAATCAGCCATCTGGGCTAAGCCCCTGTTCTCCTTCAGTCCTAAATCCGCCCCTGGTGGGCAGTATGGCAAAATTTTCATATCACGGTATTTTTTAAAAACTTGTTGGTATTACGGTATTTTTTTATTTATTTTTTTCCATACAAGACTATTCATATTCACATTATCTTATAAGAATGAAGAATATAAAAATGTGCTTTAAATAGCCCTTCTGACTGCCATATGGACTTCATCATATTATTTTTCTTATAAAGACACAAGTGAATGATATGAAAATAAAAAAGATTATGATTCTAGTAAAAATTCTTGATGTTCTAAGGCTGAAAGTATAATTTTTTTAAAACCTAACGTTGGCGCAAGCAACAAATTGCATCTTCTACTATACTACTACTATAAGTACTAGCAAGAACACAAATATTTATCCGCACACACTAAAGTTAATTTAAGTATAAGAGTAATCATAAAAAAATGATATCTCAGGCTGTTGGATTAATATTAGCTAGTTAATATGCCTGGTTATGGGCTTTGCCCTACCCTGCACTCATAAAAACGTCAGCTCTCATAGCTTGGAGTAAATTATTGCTGAAAGATCTCACATGTTGCTGAGTGCAGTCAGCGAACTAAATGAAAGCTCCTGCACTGAACAACTCTAAAGTCAGCTGCATGGATGTGAAAACAAAGACAATGACTTGGATACTCGCACTACCGACTTTACTGTTTGGATATACTGACACAAATGTTACCAGAGGGTCACAGAGACATGACCTAACGTTTTAAATTCCTGTCGAAAGTTATGGAAAACACAAGCTTGTAAATGATCAGCACTAGGAGTGTGCGACATGACGATTTATGACCGTTATGAGATCTACACATCTGACGATGTGTCATTTTTGAGAGATCGTTTTATCATGATTCACAGTTCTGTGTAGCCTGTAAACAAGCACGGTGAGAGCGTATCTGAGGATTTCTTTCCGAAGTGAAAGTCCTCTACCGTTATATGGAACTGGTTTTGGTTTTTTACCAAACGACAAAGAGCAAACACATCATTTGCAAAGTTATCACAGAGATCATCAAGGCAAGTGATCGCAACAGCATAGACTTGTTTAATCACTTGAATCCAAGGTATCCCAAACAATAATCAGAGCTAGCTGGCAGCTAAAGCTATAACGCCGACTACTGCAGCAGCAGCGGTGTCTCTGCAGCAAACCGTAGCAAAAACAATCACAAAACTTACTCCATACGACAGAGACAGCAAACAATCCTCGCTACGAGTTGCCCAGCCATACGCAGTCATAGCTCTGTTGAGCCAAATCCCCCTTCTCTCAGTAGTGATGATTTTATGGGATTCTTCATGAATAAAATAAATTATATTAAAAATAAAATCACTGGCATTCTGCCAAACATGACTAACTCTCTCTCAGTAAATGAAGCAGCATCAGAGAGAACTGTAGAACAATGTTTATTTCTGTATCATTTTGATTCAGTTGAACTTTCAGAATTATCACAGATATTAGCATTATCTAAACCTTCAACTTGTATGTTAGACCCAATACCAACCAAATTATTTAAGGAGGTGTTCCCTCTGGTTACTGGCCCCATTTTAGATTTGATTAATCCATCTTTAATAAATGTATATGTGCCACAGGAATTAAAGGTTGCTGTAATTAAACCTTTACTTAAGAAACCCTACCTTGATCAAGATGACTTGGCTAATTACAGACCTATATCTAACCTTCCTTCCTTATCCCAAATTCTTGAGAAAATAGTTGCTAATCAAGTATGTGAGCATCTAAACAGCAACAACCTGTTTGAAGAATTTCAGTCACGTTTTAGAGCTCATCGTAGCACTGAAAACGCACTGGTAAAAGTTACTAATGATATTCTAATGGCCTCTGATAATGGATGTGTGATTGTTCTGGTCTTGTTAGATCTCAGTGCTTTTTTTGACACAGTCGATCATAATATTCTCTTAGAAAGGTTTGAACATGTTGTAGGGATCAAGGGAACAGCAATAGGCTGGTTTAAATCATATCTGTACGACTTATTCTAGTTTGTTCATTTAAATAATAAATCTTCTTCACACTCAAGGGTTACTTGTGAACTACCACAGGGTTCTGTGATTGGACCGATTCTCTTTACTATATATATGCTTCCAATTTGTAAAATAATTAGACAGCATGGTATGAAATTCCACTGTTATGCTGATGATACACAATTATATTTTTCCATAAATCTTGATGAATCCAGCTTGGTGGATTACAAGCATGTCTCGAGGACATAAACATCTGAATGATGTTTTTAAACTCAGACGAGACAGAAGTTGTTGTCTTTGGACCAGAAGCTTTAAAAAAGAACTTCATCTGGATTGCATTAAAATGGTCTCTGGTAATAATGTAAAGAACCTAAATGTAATTTTTGAGCAAAATCCCATATTAAATAGATTCTAAGATTTTTTTCCTCCACCTCCAGAATATTACTAAAATTAGAATAATCCTGATCTGAAGTGATGCAGAGAAACTAGTCCGTGCATCTGTGGCTTCAAGGCTGGACTACTGTAATTTCTTATTATCAGGAAGTCAACAAAATACAACTAAAGACCTTCAGTTGATACAAAATGCTGCAGCAAGAGTTCTGATGAATATTAAAGAGAGATATTACATTTATCCTGTTTTAGCTTCTCTCCATTGCCTCCCTGTTAAATCCAGAATAGAGTTTAACATCCTCCGCCTTACTTATAAAGCCCTTAATAATCAAGCTCCATCGTACATCAGAGATCTGATTGTTCCATATGTTCCTAACAGAGCACTTTGTTCTCAGAATGCAGGTCTACTGGTAGCTCCAAGGATTTCCTTCTTCTTTTTTCTTTTTTTTTACATGTCCTGTCTTGCAGTTTGGTACTCAGAATTGGTATCAGAGTAACAAGTATAAGCCAAACAGGTTTACTTTCTAAAACAGAGCATTGCAGCTCATTGGATTTCTCAAAAACTAGAATGCGAGGCAGATCTTTTAGTTATCAGGCTCCTCTCCTGTGGAACCAGCTCCCAGTTTTAGTGCGTGAGGCAGTTACTCTGTCCGTTTTAAAGACTAAGCTTAAAACCTTTTTGGATAAAGCTTATAGTTGAGCTATTTTTGTAGTTAGGCCGCTATAGGCTTAGACTGATGGAGGACAGACTGACCACTTTTCTTTACACTTCTTATTTTCTATTCTATCAATCAATCAAAAATACTTTATTGATCCCACAATGGAAAATTCAGTTTACAGTACAGCCTGTCCAAGATCATTCTACTACTCTTATGTTATTGTGATTGTTTACCTTGTTTTTTCCTCAATGTTTTTTTCTCCATAGAAGTTCTTTATAACTAAACTGAATTGAAAAATTCGAATCGTTCCAACTAAGAAGTCGGAATTTCTAAGTTTCAACTACAAATGGAATGCAAGTGGACCACTAACTAGGCTGTAGCCTTTTTGGTCAGAGAGGGTTGACTCATGTTTTTTATGGGTGTAGAGAACTCGCAATGTTAGAGTTAAAACCTGGAAGCAGCAGCTTATTGGAGGGGGTGTCTCTTGCTAAAGCTACCTCCTGAAGAAGTGTGGCAAGTGTGTCTGTGGACAAAACTTGGCAGAAAAAAAGTTCCTGAAAAATGCTGTTACCTGGTTGCTCAGAGCAAGAGTATCCTGTGAAGAGAAACTGCATCAAAACAAAATAGAAAACACTTCAACATTCATACTTTTCTGAAATGACGTCAAGGCCGGAAATGCAGGAAAAAAATTAACATTAAGAACATCAATATTAACATTAAGAAAAGAATCAGTGATTATTTTTTTTTAACCTATAATCAGCATCATGTCTGCCCACTTGCCCTAGCTCATATCAAGAAAACCTACAGTGGTGATAATAAAATAAACAATTTCCTTTGAAACGTGTAGTTTGTTTTGTTTTAATTCCGTCAAAGTCAAAAATGGAGACGGGTAAACGTTGCTCATCTTCTTCATATGTGAGCTGGCAGGGAGGATGAGCTTGAAGCCATGACCAGAACTGACCTGACCTGACCAACACAGTCTGAACAAGCACTAATAGATTCTGGCACTGTACACTGGCACTCAGCGCCATGGGATCAACAATCAGCATGACCAAGAACAATTAAACTTCTAAAAAAACTAGGCCATAAACACAGTACTGCAGTACTACTGCCCCCTGCTGTTCATCTGAGAGCACACTGAGAACATCGGTGCAACAGGAGTTTTTAAAGCTTTTCCTTTCTGTCAGTTTTGTTTTAGTAAGTTAGGATTGAGTTTAAAAGAAACCCTTCCAAGTCATGTTTTTTTATGTTTCTATTATTGGTGCAGTGGTTAGCACTGTTGCCTTGCAGCAAGAAGGTTGTGGGTTCGTATCCCGGCCCAGGGTCTTTCTGCATGGAGTTTGCATGTTCTCCCCGTGCATGTGTGGGTTCCCTCCGGGTTCTCCGGCTTCCTCCCACATTCCAAAAAACATGACTGTCAGGTTAATTGATCTCTCCAAATTGTCCTTAGGTGTGAGTGTGTTCATGGTTGTTTGTCCTGCCCTGTGATGGACTGGCAACCTGTCCAGGGTGTACCCCGCCTCTCGCCCAGTGACAGCTGGAGATAGGCACCAGCACCCCCGCGACCCATTAAGGATTAAGCGGTTAAGAAAATGGATGGATGGATGGTTGTTATGAGACTAATTCTAAAAAAGAAAAAGTGTTCAGTTGACTTTTTTTTCTTATAGATGTCTAGCAGTTTATAGATCCCTGGAAACTGGACCTAAAAAGCAAGTGTTAAAAATTTTAGTTTTCAGAAGTAAAATGGGACCATGATAGGTAATGTCACAACCTGTTCCACCTGTACATGGGTTCCTGAAAGTCAAAAATATATATGAGAATCAATGGAGGATTAAATTTATTCTCATCCCATGTGAAATGTTCCATCGATTTAACATAAGATGTCTGTGAATTATAAAAATACAATTGGATGCAGATAAAGTGCTAAATTTAAACAAGGGGCAAAAGCTACTTTAGGTTTTATATGAAAACATGTAGTGGACTACAACTGTTCTTCTCAAACCAAACAAGAAGAAGACAAAAAATGCCCATGAGTTCAGCAGGCTTCACGTTGTTATTCCACGAGGAAGGAAGGAGCATTAAAGTTGGAGAAAACCACTAAAGCTGCATTCCAGTTAACTTTTCCGAGTCGGAAAGTTGGAAATCTCGCAGTTGTCTCGCGTCATTTCACAGAGACACGCCCCATTAGGTCGGAAATTTTTAGCTCCAACTCGGATCTCTGATAGTAAACCGAGGAGAGCGGGCAGCTCGAAAACAAAGATGGCTGCGCCCGTAGTTGAGATGTATTTTCTTTTTATTTGTACTATGTTGGTAATTTCAATGTCTTTTTAAATGGTCTTACACACTTGACTACATTTCTGCTTTAATGCGGTCACCAATTTATGCATTGTATGGCCTTGCTGTGCATGCAATACATTGTTTAGCTTTGTTTTTCATACTGGTCTGCTGAAGATTCTATGTCGCTAACAACAATAACAATGACTAGCCTGCCACTCGAAAAGCGTCCATGTTCTTTCCAACTCGGAGTGTAGTGAGACAGACTGGAATGCTTTAAGTGGGCAGTTACGTCACATTCTCATGTACAGCAACTCGGACGCCCGAGTATCTGAGTTAAATGTAATGCAGTATAAATCTGGCCATGTGGAAATTGGTAGGTATGTTGGTGGAGAAACAGTCAGTCCAGTTAGAGCCAGTATGCAGGACAAGCTCCATGAGAGTTCAGGTGCTAGCTGATGTTACCTTACGTCATATATGCAACGTCTGATTTGTAATCTTTTTAATTAAGGAAAGTTTCTACTTAAGGAATGTACTAAATACTGACTTGAAGGGGTGAAAAGTCGGTGCGGATTGGGGCAACTGGAAATTAATTGGATTTGGAACAATTAATCTGGGATTTGGAACTTTAATTTGAACTACAATTTGGCTGAATTAGACTACAAAAGAAACCACTGACAGACTGAAGGGAGAGAGAGGAATATTTGATCTCTCCCTGCAATCCAAATAATTTATATTTTGGCTCCCATGAAGACCTTCAACCTGGTCCTAATCAAATGTCCCTGAGAAGAATGTCAACAGAGTCTCTACTCCCCCGTACACCTGCATCTACTGACGCACACACTGACATGGTTACACACACTCACATTCACACACACCGTCTTGCTGTATCCTTAAGTCTCTCTCTTGAAACAGGAAGCTGGATAACAGCGCGCCTTGATGGCAGCGCGTTAACCTGTGGATTGGAGCTCATACCAGCCCATCCTTCCTGATGTGTCATTGTTATTGTCTGAATATGTGGTTTTTTTCTATTACCTGCGTTGAGTGCTGTACGGACCCACAACACAGTTGAGCGTTTTTTTTCCCCTCACCGTGGAACCCTCCCCTCCCCAGATGTGTATTTCTCTATGTTTCATAAACGGGAGCGCCGCTCGGTGGCTGCATGCCCAACAGTGACCTGGATCTGTTTGTTGTTGTTGTTGTTTGTAATGATCTTGGACAGGTTGCACTGTATCTGTAAATTCCTTGTATGCGTCATACTTGTATGTGTCATACTTGGCCATTAAAGCTGATTCTCAATATTAATGAAAAAACTTACTTTAGGTTAAATATTATTTGATTGTCATTATTTTGTATTTTCACTTTGATATTAAAGTTGTTTAGTACATTTTGTGTCAAAAGCGACATTTTGTTGATTGTGACTGATTTTTAAAAGCAATAAAATGGTACAATTCCAAGAGGGTGAATATTTTTTTGGGTACTGTGAAACTGAAACAAAACTGGAAAGGAATCAAATAAAACTCAAATATATGGTTGCAAAGTTTTCAAACCCTCATAACCTTTGAACATATTGTCACCATTAAGTCTTTGCTAGGCTCCACCACCATCCCACATTCTGTCTCAGTGACCATTTGCTGACTCTACCTTATTAAAGGCGATTGTAAGACCATTTCTTGTCCAAAGCCCTCATCATTTGAGCCTACAGGTTTTCACTCAGCTGTTCATCTGGTCAAGTTGTTCTAGCAGACAGCTAAACAGTTTGCCTCAAAACTAACCGCTAGTTTAGTAGTGTTCTTGTTTTGCCTAACAAATCTTTAAATTGTTATCTAAAATATTAACTTTGGTTTCATTGGAAAATAAAGACAGTCTTCAGACCTGTTAAGGAGTTTTGTTTACTCTAAAGTTGGATCTGTCAGCTCTGACTTTACAATGTTAACAACAATTGTGCACAAAAACAAATTTTTGTCAACTTTGTTTTCACTCAACACTGAAACGCAGCAAACATAGACCATATCAGAAAAAAATGTGATGCAGGTTCAGGTCCAGTTTCTATTTAAATGCAAAGAAAGGAGAAAGCTGTTTTACATCAAAATCAAAAAGGACGATAACAAAATATTCACTTTGCTGCAGAACATTCCCTCTCAGGCCAAAGGAGGACAGACTTCTCTAAACTCAGGTAGGCTCAGCAGGTAGGAACATATAACCTCTATACCAATAATCTACCAACACCCTGCACAGTTGATACAAGGCAGAATTTGATATCGTCTATGATAGATTCTGACCCTACCAACTGCAACCATCGGCTCAGGCAACACTTTAACATTCTATTAAGGTCCAAATGTTAGTGCGCCTGTGTGAACTCTTATCCCCATTTCCTTGTTTTACAGTGCATCCGGAAAGTATTCACAGGGCTTCACTCTTTCCACTTTTTTTTTATGTTACAGCCTCATTCCAAAATGGATTAAATTCACTTTTCCCATAAAATTCTAAACACAACACCCTATAGTGATAATGTGAAAAAAGTGTCTTTGCAATTGTTGCAAATTTATTAACAATAAAAAACTAGAGAAATCACATGCATATAAGTATTCACAGTGAGGCTCACAATTGAGCTGAGGTGCATTCCGTTTCCACTGAGCATCCTTGAGGTGTTTCCGCAGATTAATTGGAGTCCACCATGATTTGGAAAGGCACACACCTGTCTATATAAGGCCCCTGGGTTGCCGGTGCATGTCAAAGCACAAACGAAGCATTAAGACAAAGGAATTGAGTGTAGACCTCCAAGATAGGATTGTCTTGAGACACAAGGCTGGGGAAGGTTACAGAAAAATGTCTGCTGCTTTGAAGGTTCCAATGAGCACAGCGGCCTCCATCATTCGTAAGTGGAAGAAGTTTGGAACCACCAAGACTTTTCCTAGAGCTGGCCAGCCTTCTAAGCTGAGTGAACAGGGGAGAAGGGACTTGGTCAGGGAGGTGACCAGTAACCCGATGGTCACGTTGTCAAAGCTCCTGCATTCGTCTGTGGAGAGAGGACAACTTTCCAGGAGGACAACCATCTCTGCAGTAATCCACCAATCAGGCCTGTATGGTAGAGTGGCCAGACAGAAGCCACTCCTTAGTAAAAGGCACATGGCAGCCCGCCTGGAGTTTGCTAAAGGTCACCTTAGACAATGAGAAACAAAATCCTCTGCTCTGATGAGACAAAAATTTTACTCTTTGGAGTGAATGCCAGGCGTTACGTTTTGAGAAAATCAGGCACCGCTCAGCACAAGGCCAATACCATCCCTACAGTGAAGCATGGTGGTGGCAGCATCATGCTGTGGGGATGCTTTTCAGCGGCAGGAACTGGAAGACTAGTCAGGCTAGAGGGAAAGATAAATGCAGCACAGAGACATCCTGGATTAAGACCTGCTCCAAAGCGCTCTTGACCTCAGACTGGGGTGACGGTAGGCCTGGGACAATAACAAATTTTGCTGGACGATATATTGTCCCACAAATTATTGATGATAAATGATATTATCGTCGACATCATCGAGACCAAAATAATCATTTATGTAATGTTAATATATCATTATAATGCAAGTAAACCCTCTAAAATGCAACAATTAAACCGTTATTTAACATTGGAATGTCCAGAACCAGAA
The DNA here is from genome assembly GCA_028564705.1 of Apricaphanius iberus. Lineage (NCBI taxonomy): Eukaryota > Metazoa > Chordata > Actinopteri > Cyprinodontiformes > Aphaniidae > Apricaphanius > Apricaphanius iberus. Next base: position 295,991 of record JAPXFQ010001051.1, on the reverse strand, counting down.
CTTTTAAATAAATAATGCAAACAAAAAACAATGAAAATAAAAAAAATAAAAAGGACTCCGACCATTAGAAAAGGTTGCACAAAAAACAATAAAATTAATCCTGTCTCTCTTAAAACAATAAATACAGGAAAACAAATACACGCATACACATGGCGATATATTGAGTACGGAAAAATTATCGTGTTCATTTTCATCTATTGTGCGATTTAGTGATTTATTGATTATTGTCCCAGCCCTAGGCGACGGCTAACCTTTCAGCAGGACGCTAATGACCCTAAGCACACAGCCAAAATATCGAAGGAGTGGTTACAGAGCAACTCTGTGAATGTTCTTGAGTGGCCCAGCGGGAGCCCGGACCTAAACCCAATTGAAGATCTCTGGAGAGATCTGAAAATGGCTGTACACCGACGTTTTCCATCCAACCTGATGGAGCTAGAGAGGTACTGCAAAGAGGAATTGGCAAAACTACCCAAAGATAGGTGTGCCAAGCTTGTGGCATCATATTCAAAACGACTCGAGGCTATAATTGCTGCCAAAGGTGCATGAAGAAAGTACTGAGCAAAGGCTGTGAACAGTGAACAGGCTGTAACATTAAAAAATGTGGAAAAAGTGAAGCGCTGTGAATACATTCCGGATGCACTGTAGCTGGCGGCAGTGGGACCCAGTGTGACATTCTGGTACTGTGAACTCAGAGAACGAACAAATTCGAACTGGAAAGGTGCTTCAAAAAAAAACTATTCGTTTTAGAGTGTGAGCACTTATTCAACCAGCTCTGAATCCTCAGATTCATTTGTTTGATGATGTTTCTGCAGAACGTGACTCCAAATGGTTGGCAGAAAATTTGCAGAGATTTTTTTCTTAAAGTTTATGCAACACATTCAAAATACTTAGGAACAATGCTACTTGACACGCTATAGGCTGCCATCTCCAAAGCAGCCAATCCAGCAGCGCAATTTGTTTTATTTACAGCTGATTGGTGGTATCCTCAAGAGCGGCGGTAAAGAAGACTGTAGATGTTAGCTTCTGCTGTAGAACACTTCTGTAGTATTAATATATATATATATATATAAATGTTGGCTCACACACAGCCATCGAGAGGCACAACTAGCCTGCTAACTAGCTAAGCAATACTTTGTTACCCTTTGAGCCTCCCCAAATCGACACGGAGAATCCTGACAAACGTTAATCATTCTATAAGGTCTGGTCTGGGCAGAGGCAAAGTTAGTTTAGGATAACTAAGATTTGGAGTTTATGTTTTCACTGATTTTGTTACTGTGTATAAGATATCATCGGCTATCTGTCTGGGTAAACCAGGCCACTCAGCCTGAAATTTCAACCTTTTAAAAGATTTTCCCGCCAAATAGTCGTTTTAAATCCTGTAATTTGAGTTACTCAATCCGAAAGGACTTTGACCTTTCTTTGTTTGATGTTTAATAAATATATTGAAGTGGGTCTAAACAGCACCACGAAGGTTACCCGAGCTACAGGCTTCTTGGCCCACGTGGTTGGTCTTGGCCTGCATTCAATAAATAACTATTGAAGTGTTCAACTAGAGATTGATTCAAAGTAGATTGTTTAAGAACAGAAAACAAATCTTATTAGCCGTGATTAAACCGCTTTAATGCATCAAAATACTAGGATTTGATTTTTTACGGCTGTGATCAATCAGTGAAGAAATTTTCCAAAGATGATGACTTCTTATCCAGATAATTGTCAAACGAAACATTTCTTAATCCAAACAATGTTTTCTTTTTCCTTAAATTGTTTATTGGTTTAGACATAAATCAATGGTGCCATAGTTAAAATAATCACAATTAGTCAACTAATTCAGCTTTCATTTCCAGCTGTGCAATATAAGCATTGGTCTTAAAGCAGATTCAGATCCAGATTCCTCCACAACTGTGACATCAGGATTCATGGTTTCTATTTTATTGCATATTTATCCATTCATTTTTATTTTATTTTGGTTATTCATTTATTTTGATCAGTAGTGTGTTTGTCTCTAGATTGGGTGATTAAATGTTTGTCTTACTTTTCTTCTTTGTAAATAAACTTTTTTATTTTGGAATGTCACTGTCTATTATTCAGCATGCATAGACAGTGACAAGGTTTATGTTTAACACATGTCTAGAACAAACTCGTTTATTCACCTGAGCCTCATCTGGGCAGGTGCTAAACTAGAAGACCGATATATTTAGAAATCTATGTCCTGACTTGTCAGGTGGGGCCCCGTTTATAATAATTTTCCATAAATTATTACTATTATTGATTGCCATAAGTAATCCCTGTACTATGCGTGTCAAACGATTTAAAATTTTAACCTAATTAATCACACAGTAGCTGGGAATTTATCATGATTAATCAATATCCCTAAATATGACTGAAAAGGTAAAATTTTTGATGGAAATAAAGAACAAAACCTGATGCTGTCTGGGTTTTTTTATGGGTTCACATATGCTGACATTAACAATGACACAACAGGAGGGATAGGAGGGGGTGGGGGGCCCTTGTCAACAGCTGACGTGTTGCAACAGATGTGCACCGTCTAACTGCTTCCTGGAGTGGTCAGGAGAGATTGGGGGTACAAGTAGAGCAGTGATGACAGGAGGAACTAATTAATCTTTTAGTCTGTTGGTAAGGCAAACTACCTGATTCACATTTTCTGAATGCAAAGAAAAGAAAGGGAGTCAGTCCTTCATAGTTAGCATCAAATGCTGTTATCTTGCAGTTGCAGCGTTAATTGGTGATGTTACCTTATTAGCCAAGGAGGCCGCCTGATATAAAGTGGTCGTTGCTGATTGCTGAATTTTTAATCGTCTGCTCACTTCTTCTGATAGTTTGCAACCAAAGAAGTATTTTCTTTGTCTTAAAATATGTCCAAATCAATGGGATTCTATAGAATTTACAGATTTTGTCGCTTTTAACAAAATTATTTGTGCAACCAACAGCACAACAAGACATGATCACGTCTAAGTCGACATGCGCAGTAGGGCAGGGAGTGACGTAGACCAATAATTCCTCTACATATCCTAAGACTGAGAAGAGATTGTCACATGGACCAGTGGATGCAGTTGTGGTCTGCCATGCTGTTTACCTGATGAGCACTGAACTGAAGGATAAACAGGGCAGCTCATTCTGTGCATGCGTAAAACTATTTTTTAAAAATTGTTAAAAAGGTACAATATGTAAGACTGACATCTTGTGTTCAAATTGGAGTACTGCAGTGAATGAAGAAAAACACAGCAGGTCGCTCTCAGCCACTCACCTCCTCCCTTCATGAGTTTCAAGGAAGAGTTGCCAGAAAAAACAAGATGGCGATTAAAGACTAGTTATACACAGGAAGTTGCTAAGAATATAAATAAATCTCACTGCAATACAGAGTTGATGCTAGTTTGAAAAAAAAAAAATAGCTTGATATATTTTTAGAGCATAATATTTTTTCCTAATTTACTGATAGCTTTTTAGCTCAACATTGGCCTTTAGCCTGGTCGGTCCCCGATTATAAATGGCCGTGCAGTGTTTATGTTAAAGACTTTGCAAACTTGTGGGCTCACATGTGATTGGCTCTGAAACCAGGGAGTATGGACACTGGACAGAAATTGTAAACAATGACCATCTCCCGTAGCAATGTTTCTTCAAATAACAAAAACGTACAACCACCCGGCCGGCTGTGATCCAAATCTGTTTCAATGTAATATACCATCCTACATGACTAGGACATTAGACTGTTGCATGATTGTTTCACTGTAAAATACTTAAAATTGCACATTCAACTCTACAAATTATTCGACCTGCGTCAGTGTGTTAATTTTGACAGCTCTACTTTTAATTATTAAAGTAGGCAGGTATGAACGTTTTTAGAGGGTCTCCAGTATTCATGGGAGCCCATTGTATTGCACTTTTTAATATTTTTTTATTTAAAGCAGAAATGTTTTTTTTTAGCTGAAAACACATTTCAAAGTTTAAGTTCTGAAATTAAAATTGCTGCTTTTTTCTCTGTCTCCCCCCCCCCCCACAAAGATTGGGCAAATGAGCACTTCGGAGCTCAGTGAATACTGAACACTACGGAAACACACCAGTTTAAGCTCAGCCACTTTGCATCTTGATCATTTGTCACATCTGTGTTCTACTTTGTGTGGGAGGAGCTGAAACAGGAAGAACAGATGCAACAGAACCAGGTCGGGGAGACCAAACGCTAAGACGGTGCTAACCTGATGGTTTGGCAAACCAGTATCACCAGAAACAGACGAAACCGCTCTGATGGTTTTAAAATGTTTGTTTGTCAGAACATTTGCTTCAATGTACATGACGGTTTCTTTTATTTTCTTAGTGAGAAATTGAATTATCGCAGAATACAAAAAACTTCTTAATACCCAAAGTAATAGCACTAATTAGTTGTGAAGTGAAGCCAACTGAAATCTCACCTGGAGCATTGCTGGTGTGAGTGATGCGGTGGGTAGCGAGGGGCTGCACAGGTTCATGGGGGAGAAGTCGGAAGTAGTGACGAACACCGCTGGCGGACTGAGCTGCAGGATTTTCGGAGGCTTGCGCGTTTTCCCCAGAGCCTGAGCGCTCCCCGTCGTGTTGCTGTTGACGGAGGACGAGCTGGTTTCAGTGTCCACCATACTGGACTCATCTACAGACAAGCTGATGCCATTGTCCACCTGCTGTACACAAAAAAGCACTTCCTTAGACTGCAGTTCCTTTAAAAAAAAAAAAAAACACCGGTCACACTGGAATGAATGAATAAAACCACCCCTTCAAATAATTTTCAACCTGTCCTCAGAAATCTTGTGCAACCTGACAGAACTATTATCAGTAGGCACATGTAATATTTACTAACCTTGTCCTGCGGCGGTGCCTCTGGTGTTTCCTGAGCAGCGGGGTCAGAGCCTCCCGACTCTGCGTCGCTCTGCATGGTGCCCTCCTGAGCAGACTCAGGTACCAAGCTTGGGGGCGGGCTGGTGGAGCTCAGGTCCGGCAGGCTGAAGGCAGCTTCTGAAGGCCGGTTATGCTCAAAGGAGTAGATTGACTGGGGCTGCAAGGAGGAGTGTGTGTTGATGCTTTCGGCCCTCTGAGGCGGATCGATCAGGGTGGCCTCCATGGCAACCTGAGGAGGCGCCGTTGGGACCGGCTTTGGGGGGCTGTTTCCAAACTTGATGACTGACGGCAGAGCGGCCGGTGTTTGAAGTTGAGGGAGGGTCTCCTGGCTCTGCACGGCGGCCCTCTTGTCAGCAATCTTCTCTGCGGGATTCTCCATTTTGATCGATCTGAAGAGCTGCCGACCGTTTGGTAGAGAGTTGAGATGAAACGAAGTGTAGAGGCCGGAGTGAATGTAGTCATTTCTGTTGGACTGCTTGGTGCTGGAGCCCAGAGCAGCTGAACCTGCTCCCAGCTTGGACCTGTCAGCAAACTCCCCCTCTAGCAGGGCGCCGTCTCCCCGCTTCGACGCGGCTGAAGGCATCGCCCCCACACCTTCGTCCCCGCCGTCTGTTCGGCCCATAACGTCTCCTTTCAGGATGTCGGGATAGGACACAAAGCGGTAGACAAACTTCTGACCGTTCACCTTCTTTATGATGTTCTAGAAGACACAGAGTAGGAAAAAAAGCACTCTGTGAGGGAAGAAGTGAGACAAAACAAAGAAGAATGAGACCACTGAGCTGCCTGGTGCGTGGGGCAGCTGCGTCCTTCCTGTCTGCACCACCAAACTGAAAACCACAAACTGCTGCAGCCAAACATCCCAGAGTAGCACTACTGCTGAACGCCCACAGGGTCAAACCACGAACAGGGTGGGAAAAAGTCTACTGTGCTTTCAACAGAGCAACCTACTCCCCAGTGAGAAATACATTCAGCTGGAATTAGTTCAATCAAAAGGCAGAATATCTATAATAAATCTTCAGTTTGATTTTGGGGCAGAATTTAAGGTCTTGATCATCAGTTGAGATCGCCGCAGATCTCACTACAAAATGTAGCCCACATCATCATACGATGCCTGTTCTACCCTCGGTGTTGCCTAAATTTCACGGGGGGGGGTTCGAGGATGGGTTACTTCTATTCATTTACTAATACATTTTTATTTCCGAATATAGAAAATCCTATTGTAATTAACAAAACAGACAAATTTGTCAGAACAAGATCTGTAATTTTTTTTGTCTTTTGTTAAACGGCACACAGCAGCATTATTAGAAGACAGACCAGTGGCGTCGCCTGACCTGGGCATTGCCCGCTCTAGCCCCGAACATTTCTCATCAAGCAATGAATGTTTTTTCAACTAAAAACAAGTACTTTTACATTAACTGAGCCAAACATTATAACATAACCTATAACATTAACGAAGAAGGCAGTTTTTTTTATTTACTGGCTTCGGTGAATGCAACGGATCTACGACTGTATGACCAGTCAGAGAGGGGCTATGAAGTGAATCCTTTGTATTTTACTGCCTGAAAGGTGTGGTAATCCAAAATATTTAGAGTGGACAGAAAAAGGACATCAGAAAAAAAATTTGACAGAAATAAGAGATACAATTTTTCAGTTGTGGTGGCTGGGAGATAAAGGCAGCAAAACTCTGTGGCAACAGATAAACAAGTAAAGTTCAATGAACTTAAATCCTGTAGCTATGTTGGAGAGATTATGTGAAAATCAGACAGATCATTTTCGACAGCAGTGTTTGGGATTGTGGAACATTACTGACATAAATTGAGATTGTCCTGCGAAAAACTTGGACATGTTGACTGTTTGCTTCTCTTCTTACTTTGCAAATATAATGCATTGAGCTACACAAAATCTTTATTAAACAGGTTTTGCGTGCATCTGCGTCTCCATCGCGTCACAGCATCATAAACCGGGAGCCAAAAAAAAGAAGCACCTGCTCAGTACATGCTTTTAGCAGCACCAGAACTTCCTGCGCAAAGCTGTACCTGCATGTATTTTAATACATGCATGGCAGTAGTAGCTTGCTCTGCCATGCTTGTTCTGCAATGCATGGCATCGGTTAAACTTAACTGATACCATGACACAATACTCAAAATGTGAAAAATCTGCAATAAATGAACAAAAAAAGATACATTTTCCACTTGAAATTTTATTTTTGTAGTAATTTTATATTTTACATCTATTATTTTTTCTTAGGTATGTTTAGTTAGTATAGCCTGGTGCCTTTAGGATCTTCAAGAAAGGTATATGGTGGAAGTTATACAGTTTATTTATTCAACAATAATATTGGATTGGTATCCGGTATCGACACATACGCAAAATCCAGGCATCAGTATTGGGACTGAAAAAGTCAGATCGGTGCACCCCTATTTCACACCAAAATAAAAGCAGGGCTATAATACAAATGGGGCGGGGCCTAGACTGAGTGACAGACATCAGCACCAAGAAAGGGGATAAAAAGGTTGAAAGATTATCTACACAAGTGATAATGAAGGCATCTTCATAAATGCAGAAAAAAAGCAGCAATAAGGCGGGTTAAAATCCTTGAATAATCAACAAATTAACATTTCAACATTCTGACTTATGATTGTCTGGGAGGGAAACATTCAGAGTAACACTAGAATAAACGAGACTACACAAATGATTAGATGAACAGTTTCACGTTTGTTCTGAGTGAATACGCTGCTGTGCTGACTCGGACTGAGCTGCCTTGGCAGAGGTTTACGCTCTCAGAGTTCTTTTCTAGTTAAAGTTTTAAAATTGAACCAATTTCCCCTAGTAAAGGATACTTGAATACTGATGATGAGCCTCATGTTGCAAAGGTCAGATCCATTGCATGATTACCTGTTAATAACATATTTTATGATAAAGGGAATCGGATGTCAAAGTCAGTTTATAGATGACCTGGTCAGGACAGGAACTAAAAGCAGGACAAAAGAGAGCAGCATAGATATAGGTCCAGCATGCAACCTGTCAGAAGACTAACTGTTGTGCGTGTCAGGGACAGAAAAATGAAAATAACTGTTACCTATTGACTACTTATATCCCCCTGCTTTATATGATATTATGAGATTTTAGTTATCTAGTTTAGATACTCATGCTTAAGTGTGAAAACCTTTTTGAAATACTTATTGGAGCATTTAAAGTTGCCACAAAGCTAAAAAAACGTTCATAAAAAGCAATTTTTCACTGCGTAGGATGGCCCATATTTCACCATGAGCATGTGGACTCAGCCCCAAATGTTACCCAGGTCCAGGAAACGCCCCCGAGACAGACCAAGCATTTTTGCTTAATTTTTGGGTTGGTTTGCTTCCTTTTTGGGCTACAACACTTTTATTTTTATAAGAATCACAAATGCTTTACAGACATAGCAAACAGAATTACAGGACAGAATTCCATAGTGTTATGGTGATTTCATATTTTAAATCTGTTAATTTTACTTAGTTATGTTTAGTTAGTAAAGTCTGGTACCTTTAGTGTCTTCAAGAAAGGTATAAGGTGGAAGGTATAAAGTTGATTAATTCAGCAATAGTATTGGATTGGTATCGGTATTGGATTGGTATCGGTATCTACAGATACACAAAGCCCAGGCATCGGTATCGGAACTGAAAAAGTCGGATCAGGGGACCCCTAGTCCAAACAAGGTTTAAGTAAAGGTTTAAAGCTGCCAAACTCAATTTGCAAAAAAAGCCTCCTTAAAAAAAATTTTTATGCACCTTAATGTTTTAACACAGAATTAATATAAATATTTTTTGGCGATTAAAAACAAAAAAACTATTTTTTTTTTCAATTCACTTTTATTTATATAGCGCCGGTTCACAACAAATGTCATCTCAATACAATTATACAAACATTACAATCAGTTAAATTTTCTATGTAAGGAATCCCAGCAGATTGTGTTGAGTCATCGACGTGAGGTTGTGCCCGGATCATGCAGACTCCAACCACAGCAATTCCTCAGCAATCCCTCATACTGAGCAAGCATGTAGCAACAGTGGAGAGGAAAAACTTCCCTTTAACAGGAAGAAACCTCTGGCAGAACCTGGCTCAGTACAAGCGGTCATCTGCCACGACCGTCTGGGGGTCTGAGAAGACAGAAAAGAGACAGCATGGAGGATGCTCGGTGACTATGAGCATCATCTGGACCAACGCTCCCCATCCAGCAGGGGGCATTATAGCCAAGCAGGGTACCAGACCGGGTAGAGCTTCTATGGGGAGAAAAACACTGAGAGAAAACTGGGTTAACAATTGCATTAACATTAGGAAAAATATATCTGGAGAGTAGTAGAAAAGAAAAGTGGAAGGTGTGTTAGGGTCAGTTGAGTCTGAAAAAGGATTTTATTTTTTCCCTAATTCTTAAGTCTATTAGCAATGTACGGTGTGAGGGAGATGGAGTTGAGGAGGGCTGCCGGACCAGGCTGCATTCTCCCCTCGCCGGATCGGGCTGAACACTCCATCTCCTTCTACTCCCTGCCTGGAAATCCAGGAGGAAAGAAGGAGGTAAATGGGTAAGTATTGTAGTGCTTATACATCTCTCTTTGCTCATAGGACTGCGACCTGTCCAGAATCTATGTATTAGAGAGATAATATTATTGGTAAGTGAAATAACTGGAGTAGATAAAGGCCCGATCTTCCGAAGACCCTGGCATTATCTTTGTCCATCACTTTCTAGCCTTAAAACCTGGTGTAAATCTTTTTCTGTCCTGATTCATGATTCAACCTTTGTTCAATTCTCTAATCATTTTAATCTGGTAAATTAATATATTACTGTAAGAAATCGGAGAGGGATTATAAGGTCTAGTGTCTAGGTCTATAAAGAACTATTAGCTTTATCAAAAAGGAAGGTTTTAAGCCTAGTCTTAAAGACAGACAGAGTGTCTGCCTCACGAACTAAAACTGGGAGCTGGTTCCACAGGAGAGAAGCCTGATTACTAAAAGATCTGCCTCCTATTCTACTTTTTGAAATCCAAGGAACTACCAGTAGACCTGCATTCTGAGAACGAAGTGCTCTGTTAGAAACATATGGAACAATCAGATCTCTGGTGTACGATGGAGCTTGATTATTAAGGGCTTTATACGTAAGGAGGAGGATCTTAAACTATGTTGTCTAATTATTTTACCAATTGGAAGCATATATATAGTAAAGAGAATCGGTCCAAGCACAGAACCCGGTGGTACTCCACAAGTAACCCTTGAGTGTGAAGATGATTTATAATTGACATGAACAAACTGGAATCTGTTGAACAGATATGATTTAAACCAGCCTATTGCTGTTCCCTTGATCCCTACAACATGTTCAAACCTTTCTAAGAGAGTTTTATGATCGACTGTGTCAAAAGCAGCACTGAGATCTAACAAGACCAGAACAGTCACAAATCCATTATCTGCGGCCATTAGAATATCATTAGTAACTTTTACCAGTGCGTTTTCAGTGTTATGATGAGCTCTAAAACCTGACTGAAATCCCTCAAACAGGTTGTTGCTGTTTAGATGCTCACAAACTTGATTAGCAACTATTTTCTCAAGAATTTGGGATAAGGAAGGAAGGTTAAATATAGGTCTGTAGTTAGCCAAGTCATCTTGATCTAGGGAGGGTTTCTTAAGTAAAGGCCTAATTACAGCAACCTTAAATTCCTGTGGCACATATACATTTATTAAAGATAGATTCATTATGTCTAGGATAGGGCCAGTAACAAGAAGGAACACTTCCTTAAATAATTTGGTGGTATTGGGTCTAACATACAAACTGAGTGTTTAGATTAAGCTAATATCTGTGATAATTCTGAAAGTTCAACAGAATCAAAATGGTACAGACATAAACATGGTTCTACAGTTCTCTCTGATACTGCTTCAGTTACTGAGAGAGAGTTAGTCATTTTTGGGAGAATGCCAATGATTTTATTCTTTATAGAATTTATTTTACTTATGAAGAAGCCCATGAAGTCATCACTACTGAGAGAAGGGGGAATAGTTGGCTCAACAGAGCTATGACTCTGTGTAAGTTTGGCAACTGTACTAAAAAGAAACCTAGGATTGTTTTTATTTACCTCTATTAATGATGAGAAATATGCTGTTCTAGCTTTTCGAAGGGCGTTTTTATAAAGTAGTAGACTATTTTTCCAAGTTAGAAAGGAATCATTTAAGTGTGTAGAGCGCCATTTTCTCTCCAGTTTCCTAGTATTCTGCTTTAAAGTACGTAACTCTGCACTAAACCAGGGAGCCAATCTCCTATGGCTGATTACCTTCTTTTTTAAGGGGGCTACACTGTCTAGTGCCAAACGCAGTGAGGAAGTAATACTTTGAACCAGACCATCAATTTCTGAAGGGTTAGTGTTGGAATTACTGCCATCCACTGTGGTATTCTGAGACACATACGGAAACAAGAATGGAACAGATTCTTTAAAACTTGTTACAGCATTGTCTGATAAAGTTCTACTGTAATGAAATTTTCTTTCAGATTTTGGAACGTTGAGTAAAGTAAATTCAAAGGTTATCAAAAAATGGTCAGATAGGACTGGGTTATGTGGGAGGACTATTAGTTCATCACACTCAATGCCGTATGTCAGTACAATGTCTAAAGTGTGCCGACCAGAGTGTGTGGGTCCCTTCACTTTCTGAGTAAAGCCAATTGAGTCTAAGATAATATTAAAGGCTGCAGTTAAGCTATCACTTTCAGTGTCCACGTGAATATTAAAATCCCCTACTATAATTACCTGATCAGTGTTTAAAACTAAATCGGATAAAAAATCTGAGATCTGGTCCAAGAATTGAGAGTAAGGGCCTGGTGGGCGATACAAAACCACAAACAAAAGTGGTTTTAATGTTTTGCAGTTTAGAGAAGGAAAACTAAGGATTAGATGTTCAAAAGAGCTGTAGTTAATAATTGGTCTAGGGCAAATTTGCAAATCTGAATGAAAGATTCAGCAGGTGAAACTGGGTAACTTCACATCCAGCACCCGGTCCCTCAGCATCGGCGCCCCCCAGGGATGTGTTCTCTCCCCACTGCTTTTCTCCCTTTACACCACTGATTGCATGTCAAGAGACCCTTCTGTGAAACTCCTGAAGTTTGCAGATGACACCACCATCATTGGACTCATCCGTGACGGCGACGAGTCTGCATACAGAAGGGAGGTGGAACAGCTGGTCCTCTGGTGCAGTCAGAACCACCTGGAGCTAAACCCGCTCAAAACTGTGGAGATGACAGTCGACTTCAGGAAGAGACCCCCATCAACATCTCCTCTCATAATCACCAACAGGCCAGTCCCCACAGTAGAGTCTTTCAGGTTCCTAGGATCCACCATCACACGGGACCTGAAGTGGACCTCCCACATTGACTCTATAAGGAAGAAGGCCCAGCAAAGGCTGTACTTTCTGCGTCAGCTCAGAAAGTTCAACCTGCCTCAGGAACTGCTGACCATATTCTACACAGCAATAGTCCAGTCTGTCCTGACCTCATCCATCTCTGTCTGGTTCGGATCCGCCACCAGGCAAGACAGGGACAGACTGCAGAGAACAGTCAGGTCCTCAGAGAGGATCATAGGTACTGATCTTCCCTCCATTGAGGACCTTTTCCGGGCCAGGGTCAGGAAGCGGGCCAGAAAAATCACCACTGACCCCTCACACCCTGGCCACAATCTGTTTAGGCTCCTCCCCTCAGGCCGGCGTTACAGAGCGCTGTACGCCAAAACCACCCGACAGAAGAACAGTTTCTTCCCCCAGGCTGTCGCTCTGATGAACTCTGAATAGTCACAGAGTGTGTGTCCACTGACATGAACAATAAACTAAAACTCTGCACTGCTGTATATACTTACTGTACAATAACCCTGGTTTGGTGTATATATTATCCTTTATTTTTACTTTTATTTATTTTATTTTTTTTTCCGTTTTTTAATTTCACTTATTTAAGTTCTGTACTGGAGAGAAAAGTTGCCGGAGTCAAATTCCTTGTATGTGTCATACTTGGCCATTAAAGCTGATTCTGATTCTGATTCTGAAGATGGTTGCAACTCCTCCTCCTCGCCCAGTACTTCTAGGAATGTGAAAATTTTGATAATTGGTAGGAGTTGACTCATTTATAGTTACAAAATCCTCCTGCTGCAGCCATGTTTCTGATAAGCAAAATAGATCAATTTTATTATCACATATCAAGTCATTTACTAATAAAGTCTTTGAGGAGAGGGATCTTATGTTTAGTAAACCGCATCTAATTGCTCTATTTTCTTGTTTGGTCCGAGTCGTATTTATTTTAATGAGATTTTCATAGTTTGCTAGTGTCAGGTTAACTTTTAGTCTAGTTGATTTTGGCCGTGGGCAAGACACAGTCTCAATGGGGTATTGAGTGGGTAACAGTACAGAAGCTGCATAGAGTTGGGTTAAACTACGACTCTGCTTCCTGGTCTGGACCCTGGTTTGTCACTGTTTTGAAGGACCAATACATTTATCCAGATTCCTAGAAAGAAGAGCTGCTCCATCCCAAGTGGGATGCATGCCATCTCTCAGGATCAGACCAGGTTTTCTCCAAAACGTTTTCCAATTATCAATGTAGCCCACGTTGTTTGCTGGACACCACTCAGACAACCATCGATGAAATGAGAGCATCCGGCTAAACATGTCGACATTTTTTAGCAAACTTACACACCGAAGCAACACCAATTTAAGTGACCTCCGATTGGCATAACCGGGTGTCATTTCCGCCAGCGTAAATAACAATCTAACTGTATTTACGCTTACCCTTAGCCAGCAGTTTCACATCGGATTTTATGTCACCTGTTCTGGCCCCTGGAAAACATTTGACTACAGTATGGTCGATGGTGTCTCTAAAGCCCCGTTTCGGACTATGGAACTGCCAGTTACCAGAGTCTGTTCCTCAGTGGGTGCGTCACTGAGTGGGGAAAATCTGATAGAAACGCGGACAGGTTGGTGGTTCCCTATGGGCAGGGGACTATGCTTTCTACGTACCGTCAACCTGAGATCCCAGCTGCGTGGGTTCTGTTGGTTCCGCGCTGGTTAACGGGCCTCGGCTATTTACTGGATTCTCAACAGCGCGGAGCCGGGCCTCTAACTCTGAAACCCTCGCCTCCAAAGCTATGAAAATGCTACATTTATTACACTTACCATTATCACTAAAGGAGGCAGGGGAGAAACTAAACATCTGACACGGAGAACAGGCGAGAGGAGACGCAGAGGGGGAACGAGAGATGGAAGCCATAGCTGCTACGAAGCTGAGCTAACGAACTAGCGAGACCCCAGCACACCGAGAACAACCGCATGAAACACAAATGGTTCCTAAAACGTAAAGTACACCGACTGGAAATAAGTGTAGTAGTGTGCTTGTGTGTTAAAAATAACTTAGAAAGAGCTCAACACAGAGAAAAACAGATAACTCAAAGAGAATCTGCGCACCGAGCAGCTCCACAGAGCTCAGCAGTGACAACAGGAAGTGAAGCAGCAAGTGTTGCAATACTCACAATCCGGCAAGCAACCACATCTCAGGGGCGGAATTATATCCTTAATTATAACTTCTATAACCACTATATTAACACGGAGCGGCCTGTCTGCACGGCCTCATGTCCACACGTTTGTGTGATGTGCATGCATGTTGACTGACAGTTGACGCAGGGAAACTTGAATTCTTTTGGATAAATAAATCTGCCGGTCAGTCTGAATTGCATAGGGGTCTATGGGAGGAAGGAGGGACTTAAGAAAAATAACAAATGTTGTGAAGCACTAGCCTTTTATCATAGTACTGACCCCCCATAATTTTAAGGATATATAAAACTTTTATAAATAAATTATCCGGAATGCAGCTTTAAGTATTTAACACTAAATCAGATAACAAAAACTGACCTCTGATCTAGGAGTTGAGAGCTTTGTCCTCAGCTTTTTCTGCAAGGTTTTATTATTTTATACAGCCAACGTTTCTCAGGAATAAACCAATTAAAAATTAAGACTTTTGACATAAATAAATTTAAAGGTCTTTTTTAAGACTTTTTAAGGCCTTAAATTTGAAGTTATGAATTTTAGACTTTTTAAGACCCCGCAAGAACCCTGTTAACCAGAACAGAAGCCTTTATCCCAGTTTACATGTCACCTAGAAAATAGAATTATTGAATGAAGTCAATTCAAATTTGGGACTCTAGGTGGCGGCATGCACCTTTTCATGTTGCATTCTTCCGAATGGCCAAAAGTGTCACACAGATAGCAAACATATGCTTGCAGCACTGAAGCAGTAAAAGCAGAATATACACAATAAAAGAAGAAATGATTGACAACAATGCTGCAGCAAGACATTTTTTAAGTACTGTAGAACTGATTTTCCTACTCTTGTTGCCATCACCTGGCTGCAAATAGTTTGGCAAACCAATGTCGGTTATTGTCAGAAATTTTGGTATCTGTAAATATTTCTGTTTACTCCCCAACCCTAGTCGGTGGGCCACACAAAGTCATTCAGAGGGCAGCAAATGGCCCCTGGGCCATTCTTTAGAGACCTCCTTGTTTAGATCATAGCATATTCATGTGTTAGAATGACCCAGTCAAAGTCCAGATCAAAATCTTATTGAGAATCAGGGGCAAAACTAGTGTTCAGTGACACTTTCTATTGAACTTGAGCTGTTTTGCTTTGAATAATGAGCTGAAATAAATTCAGTTTCTAAATATCAACTGCAAACAACTGCAGGGTGGCTAACCACACAGGCAAGACACTTTTTTATGTAGGTGGGTGGGGGAGACTCATTTCCAGATAACTAAAGCAGAAGCTAACAAATAGTAAGTGAAAGGAATAGTGAGAATTGGATGTACGTACCTTATCGTAGTAGTATCTAAGCGCCCTGCTGAGCTTGTCATAGTTCATGTTAGGCTTGTTCTTGCGGGCTCCCCAAAGCCGGGCCACCTCCTCGGCCTGCAGCAGTTTGAACTCCCCTTCCTCATTGGTCCAGCAGATGAGCTGTTCGTTATTGGAGTCCAATAGGAGCTGAAGTAGGAACTGCCACAGGGTGACAGAGTTGTCCATGTCGCTTACTGGAAAAATACAGACCAGAACAACTCTTAGTTGAACCATGCGGGGTCTTGTCAATTTGCCTTTGGGGTTACAACCAGTGAGTTCAGCAGGTATTGCAGTCAGCATGCTCTGTGCTCTCGTTATTACAAATTTCAACATATCAATACAGGTTTAGCTAGAAAAGCAACATCTACTGACAGAATTCTGTTGAGAGTGTTACAGCTAAGCAATAACAGTTAGTGGAGCACCATCTGCTACAGGTATTCCACCAACAATGTTTCCACACTGAAAGTTGGTGATAGTAGCAGTAATAGAACCTGTTAAATTTCAGTTGGGGTTTCTGGAATGCAGGTTTAAGTCATATTAATTTTAAAAATGACAGGTATTTATAGTAAAATGATCAATTTTGGAATCTTCATCCCATAGAAAGCTTGAAAATATAATATTACAGAACTCTGACGGTAGCAAAAACTCACGGAGGCAATTTTCTAAGCAGAAGGGTTAATTAGACGGTGGAATTGCTCCACTCATGGAGCATGTTGGAGCAGCTCCGTTACATTCTTTCTGGTTGGATGTTTGTCTAAAGTTCCGTTCATTATCATTTTTTTTGGTTGAATAATTGCTGTGCAACTGAAAGGGTTCTTGCTCTCACTTTTTTACTTTCAGGCACCCGTCATAATATGTAACTGTGGCAACAAGGTATTGTTTTTACAACTAGGAGCAAATTATTAGCATATCAAAACCTCAAATAATATCAAAGCTATGGACGCAAATCCCAGGGGACTTAGGTTCATGTATGCAGAGCAAAGGGAAGGAAGAAGTTTAAACCAACTCCAACGTCTCTCTGTCTGGCTTTCCAACGATACGGCCAGACCGAGATTTAAAGAGATGTAGCAAAAGCAAATAAGGTGGATAAGCAGCGCTTACCAATGTTACTGTGGAATATCCTCTCTGCTGTCTGTAAATAAAGGTGCTGATATGTCAGGATAATCATAAGACTGTCATGCATCAACAATCTTCTCTCAGAGGTCTCTTCAGACTTGTTGCCAACCTGACTGCTACTCTTTGGGATAAATAAAGGACTTTTTTTAAATTATTAATATTAATATATTAATTTAAAGTTAAAGCCACAAGACAAAATATGCCGACGTGTAATGATAGTAATGGTCCCCAATCGCTAGTGCCCATCGGGCGAGAGGGCGGGGTCAACCTTGAACAGGTCGCTGGTCCATCACAGGGCAAACACAGAGCAGAAACAACCACACACTCACGCCTAAGGGCAATTTAGACAGACCAGTTCATCTAACAGTCACGTTATTGGACAGTGGGAGGCAGCGGGAGTAACCGGAGGGAACCCACACATGAACAAGAACAACATGCACCAACAGTGTAGCCCTCTGCCTTCAGCATCTTACAGTAATCTGTAAACTATAACGTGTGGGCAGTGAAACTTCATCCAACAGGCTGAATATTACAACTACGTGCAAAGTGTGAACTTGTGACACTTGTGTAATATAACAGCAACAATAATCACAATCTAAAACTGGTGGTTGTGATATTTATATTTTCCACACAGCTATAGAGATGATGCAGCTGATATTTATAGTGTCATCCTGTTAAAAAAGATTGTAAGATTGCTTCTTGCTTTAAGGTGACCGATTGCATTCAGGTGTATCCTGCAAGCGACAGGATGTTCTCCTACTGAAACGAGTGCAACAGAACTGTGAAGCCACCAGTGCAGAGCTCAATCAGCAGCATTTTGCAGGAAGTGAATGTCAGTGCATCAGCATGCACAATGAGGCAGAAACATCGGGACAATTTAATGTGGCAACAAAAGCAGCAAAGAAGATGCCTCTTTCCAAAAACCACTATTTTATTTTCATATTAGAGAAACCAAACAGAGGGAGCTTCAATCCTGTGAGGTTTCTTCTCATCCAAGTGACCAGGCTGTGTCACACTGCTGACAGCAACAGGAATCCCATAGACTAATTTGTACAGAAGCACCAATACGGCTTTTCCTGGCAGATACAGATTCACTGATTTCTTTGAGGACTGAAATGCCCATTCCGATTTTTGTTTTTATTGCCGCTTAAAGAATTTGTAAAAGATAAAAGCTGAAACAAAATTAGAATAACACCAATTCTACACCTAAACTTTATCTGATTTTACTAAACATAACAGGTTGCATCAGAACATACTGTTTTGTGATACATTTATAGTCCAGCTACATGTCACATCAGACTTCAAAAATCTGAATCACAGAATTACAAATGCAAAGAAATGTTTATATGCAACTATCAGCAGGGTATCATGTTTCACGTGCCATGCATTCACACTTTGCATGCTAACTTTATATTTGGCTGGTTGAAATGGATTTTTTTGCCCATGACGTCTAAATTAATGTATTCTATAGAGACCAAGATGTGAACTCCCATTGTTCCAGGCTTGAAGGGAAAAAATCGGGCCAATGTGTGCAACTTATCTCATCTTTGCAATATGCTACAATTTAAACTGATTTCTGTCTTTTCCTGATTTCCTGTATTTCAACAGAGTCGAGACAGAGTGGGAAAAATGTATAAAGAGCGGAATGATAAAACCAAAGCAAAATCGTTGTCAGCTCTCCAACAGAACCAAACCAATCAACACAAACAGGTCAACATCAGTCAGGTTCAGGGACAGATGATGATACCCAACATGTCAGACAGAATCCCACACACACACACCACCCAAAACAAAACCTGCTAAGGGAGGTATTCTTTCCATTATACCTTGTGTGTTCCAGTCTCTTCATTTTCTACAAAGTTAGAAGTGTAATTCGTTTTTTGCATCCTGCTGTACGTCTCATCAGAATCTGACTTTACCCTGACAGGATCTGTAAACATGTGTGTGTGTGTAGATGTTTAAGCTTCTTAGAATAAATCTGGCCTGACTCATGCAGACATGCTCGGATGGAACCAACACACCCCCCATCCCCCACCCCCCACCCCCCCCCACACACACACACACATCCAATCTGTCCCACACTGTCATGTTAAAAGCGCCGATATCAGAGGAAAATAGGACAGAGAGAAAACTGCAGTCAGGGAAGATGATTACCACAGAGGGTTATATAACATGATACTGAGGGAAGCCCTTATCTGTAGAAATAGGCATGAACAGCTAAACGCAATCATACGTTTGTTGTAGAGTTATAAGAATTTCTTCGAAACTGGAACGACTGGTTCCCAGCAGCTCCCCACTGTGCAGAACAGAGACCACTTGTTGATGGAGGTCCCTTTGGATAGTTTCAGTACAGCTAACAGTGATTAAAGGTTTGCTTCTGGGTTAGTTGATGTACATACTCAGAGTTCAGAGTTTCAGCAGTATGCGCAACTGAGGAGTCAAACAATTCACAAAGACGACGTTATCTAGCTATCCTTTAAGTTAGCTCGGGGCTAGCTCCAAGTTAGCTCCTGTGCTAAGGTTACCTCGCTCGAAGAGCCCGCTGAATTTCTGAGTCGTCGAACCGCCTCCAGATGTTCCCCTGTCATCTCTGGGAAGCTAACTAGAGCAGCATGGATCGGGGAACAAGGTTCTAACTAAGGCTCGAGTACATTCCCAAGCAGGAGTTTAGATTTATACGCATTTGATCGGTCTGACGGTGTATCCTTTGACCAGGAACTGATGTTGCGTTCAATGTTCTGCGAATAAACCATGTCCGACAACTTTGTTAACAGACTTCGTGGGCGTGAGGTTCCTTCGATACAGAAGCTGCTTGGTAAATTTAGGTTTAGGGTAAGAAGATAAGACAAGAAGAGCATATTCAGCTACAAATATTTACAGTAACATCGTAGCATATAACAAAATGTTAATAGGCAACGATAACCGTTTCACTTATTTGTTTTCGCTCTAAAAGGCTGTAAGACAAATGCAATACAGAATTCTTACGATTTCGTAGAACTTAAATGCATCATAGAAAATACTGTAATCACTTCCTCTATTGTATGTTTTCATCTGAGGTTTTAGCTCATACTTTCATGTTATTGAAATACCCGCGCACACACACACACACCACACACACTATATACAATATCCAATATAAATATACAATATGTATATATATAAAATCTTTTTCTTTTACTGTATCGGCGTATGAGGACTACTTGCTGTCCTTATTAGATAGCCTACTTAATTCCTACATCTGGAATTATTTTTATAAGAAATTCTCCAGATTTATATGAACATGAAAAAAAAAAATTCTGCATCACTGTGGATTGTATGTATACAAATTAACCACCATGGGGCGCTACATCACATTCGTTGGACAGCGACATCCTCGGATCCCTTCAACTTTTATTTAACACACCATCACAATTATTCCATTAAAATGAACTCTTAGCACAGATTTTATTTTCCATTTACTGATATATCAGTTATTCCCTTTGTCATAGATAATGAGCAAATATCAGCAAGTAGGGGTAACCACCTGCATAACAGAGCACCCAGGTTATGAGCCGATTGGGCTGCAGGCAGTTCGTGGCACCTCGCTACGGAGGTGTGGCCGAGACCGCTCATATGTAAAATAATTACTGGAATCTAGTTGGTGCTATTATAGACTTAATTATAGACAGCGCAAAAAAATGTCTGACTTTAAGCGTTTAAATGAAAATAACTCTATACATAAGAAGGCAAATCTGTGTCAAAACGAACTTTAAAAAACAAAAGAACCGTTGAGAAGTGTGTTTATATCAAAAAATATTCAAAAGCTGTAAATTATAAAACAGAGGTGCACTTGCTGTGTCGGGTTTGGAATATGTAATTATTCTGAAAATACGAATTATTTTTCATACTTTTGTAAAATAAACATTTTTTTTTGGTGGGTTTTAAAGATTTATCCCAAACAATATTACAATAAGTAAGGTAAGGATAGGCCTAAATCAAACTATTGTATAATATTAAAAGACAAGAATTATGAACAAAATTTCTTATTTTACATAAAATTGAAATTGATTTTGTAATCTTTTTGTAGATATGTCTAATCTACTAATGTGATTGTTCCAGCAAAGTTTGTCATCAATCATGACTCCTAAAAAACAGGTTGACATAATTTGCAGGATTTTTTCATTATTAATCAGATTTTTTATTTGATCACTGTTATATGTTTTATTTTCAGCAAATACCATCTCATTAGATTTTTGACATTTAGTAACAATTTGTTGCTTTAAACCATTTAGAATGATTAAAAAATGGTCATCCTTTATTTAATTTATAAGAGTGGTCATATTTCTATTTGAATTTAAAATATTTGTGAGTAAAAAAGTAATCTTTTCTAATCAATATCTTTTCAGTAATCTTGCAAAAAGTAATTGAAGTGTAGACTTAGACTTAGCAAAATCATAAATATAAACAATATTGGTCCCAGTATTGAACTTTGTGGCACCGTGTATCATATCTATAGTCTGTTAGATCCACAAATATGACACATTTGTCAACTGTGGTATTTTATTTTGAAAAATAGCCTTTATTGTCACAATTGTCTGGCATAAATTGGCACCCCAGGCAATTTGAACCACATCTTCAGTGGTAAATGGGTGAGAGCCAATATTATGGTAAATAGAATTCATTTACATAGTACTTTTTTAGTCATACTGACCGCTCAAAACGCTTTACACTATCGGCATATTTACCCAACCTCCCTCCCTAAGGAGCACACATTCATACACCATATTCTGTTTTCTGGGCTTCTGATTGCAAGGAGAGTACTCCACCTACTGAGAGAGTGCCAGTCCACAATTAAGCAACATACATGACAAACAATCCCAAAAACACACACTCATACCAAATGACAATTTAGAAATTACCTAAGAGTCATATTTTTGGACTGTGACATGACGCTGGAGTATGTCTCCATCCATCCATCCATCTATCCATTTTCTATACCACTTATCCTCAAACGGTCCTGGGGGCCGGTGCCTATCTCCAATGGTCAACAGGCGAGAGGCGGGGTACACCCTGGACAGGTCACCAGTCCATCACAGGGCAACACAGAGGCAGACAGGACAAACAACCATACATGCAGACAATCACAGCTAATGGACACTGAAAGAGACCAATTAACCTGACAGTCATGTTTTTGGACTTTGGGAGGAAGCCGACCTGGAGTACCTGGAGGGAACCCATGTATGCACAGAGAGAACATTCAAACTCTTTGCAGAAAGACCCCAGGCTGGGATTTCAACCCAGGACCCCCTTGCTGCTGGGCAGCATGTGTTAACAGCTTCTACAGATTTATTTTAGTATAATTAGCTAATTTTGCGTATACATTGGATATTTTCAGGTACTTCCGGTTTTAATTCAGAACACTAGGATGGACCCTACTCCTTTGAGATCTGTACTTGCAGTAAAGTCATATCTAGTTCATTCATATTTGCACCGACGTGAGTCTCACTCACTCCTCTCTTTTAGTGCATATAACACCCAAGCTCCCACGCATGAGGAAATGTGCAGTAAGACTCCATTGCAATGAATGTTGATGCATCATGTATCTGACATCTTTTTAAAAAAAATTCTAACTGTGGCGGGAAACCAGAGTACCAGAGCAAAACAACTAAGGTATAGCGTATCCCAAAAATATAAAAACATCATCATCAAAAAGCTATTTATTCAGTGATTTAATTTAAAAAGCATTTTAAATGCATTCAGGCACTTATTTCTGTCAGTTCTGTTTATTATTTACTGAGTGACATGTAAAATGGTAATTAGCTCTCAAAAAGGGGCAAGACATTAGTCTGATCACTCCAAAAAGCTCGATTTAGATGTGCATGTAGACGTCTGAGTGACTGTAAACAAGTTGGTGCGACTTTGTGTGCGACTTGAAAGAGGTGGGGCTGTGGCTGACATTTCGTGCAATTTATACACATCGTATTTGAACAGATTACTCCTAGAGGTTTTCCATCACAGACCTTAAAATGAGTGAGAATTAAGGATCCACTGATACTAATACATATATGGGGGCTGATACCATTCTAGTATACTCGTCTGGTATCAGTAAATTAACCGATACCATGAAACGATACTCAAAATTTGGAAACACTACAATAATTTCAAACATTTTAAAGAAAGAGGTGAGAAAAGATTCCTTCATTTCTTTGAGGTTAAATTTGAACTTGTTTGCACAAACAAGGAGGAAGAGTATTACAGAGTATTCGCAACAGCTGAATCCTGCCTTCCACCAACTGACTGACTACTTTATAGATTTAGACAACCTAGGTTAGGTTAGGTTAGGTTTCTTTATTCGTACCCGTAGGTAAATTTGTCTTGCAATTCTGAGAACTAGTCAACATTAAAACATATTATATGAAGATAAAACACAAAGTACATGTTTAAATATAAAACTTGTAAGTGCTCCAGATACTAATAGGATGTGCCTAAGATACAACTGAAATTTAAGCCACTGGAAAATAACAAAGATAAGAAGCCGTGTCAGGGGCGACCAGATCCCTACTTGTTCATCAAGGAAATGGCAGCGGGAACAAAACTTTTTCTAAAATGATTCGTATGGCTTATTGGCATTAAAAACCTACGCCTAGATGGAAGCAATCGAAACTCTGAATGCAGGATGCGCAGTGTCTTTTAGGATGCTTCGTGCCATCCTTTCTAAATGTCCATCATAAAGAAAGTCCAAACTGGTCTGAAGCTGGCCAATAATCTTGGTATTGTCTCTAACCTATCAGTAAACATTTCTCCATGGTAAAGTTTCCAGACTCCCAGTCGCCTTTGTCAGATGGGAGAGCTCAATCCAAGGATTATCCAGTGCTCTGAGGGTTGTTTCCATGGAAACACTAGACGTAGGAGTTCCATTATCAATTCATTTGACCTAACTGTGTCCGAATCCAGCGGCTGGATCCTTCGAAGGCCGGATTTGTCGGCCGGTTACGTCACAGCACCGCGACTAGGACTGTCCAAATCCAAAGACTGCTTCAAATGCGGCCGACGAATCCGGCCAACTTCTCCCCGATTTGAAGGACCGTTGCGGTGTATCCTTCGCTGGTCCACATATCCCAAGATTCATTGTGGGCTGAACGGGAGAATTTTCTTCCAGCAACATGGCGGACGAAGCGGCCGGCGAAGCGAGAGAGGAGCACAGTTTTAGATGTAAGTATATTAAAATCTGGCGGTTCAAAAATTAAAAACTTAAAGCGGTTGTGTTGTTTGCCGTTTATTGTTGGCTTACACATGTATTTTAATATTTTGTTGTAAAGCATCGCTCGTAAACAAGCTCGTATGGTAGTGTAATGGTTTCTTCATCTTTACGCAGCTAATTTCTGCTTTGGGTAATTAAGTAAAAAGTAAACTCCTCTTAGCAGAAATTATTACCTCTTTACAGAGTGAAAATCGGTGGACGGTGGCTTGGAGGTTGAAGATTAAATCCAGTTACACAGCTTATGCTAGAGGACTCTTATTGAGCCTCATACAACACAGAACCTGTGATCTGCTGTGAAAACTACAGCTCTGCATTCTTAAATCAAGAAAGTTGTCATGTTCCTCTCCTATTTATTTTCTATCTAACTAGGAAAATTCAGGAGGAGTTGTATCTGCAGGAGAAATTAATCCCTTGAAAAAAAAAATTGAGAGCAAAAAATAAACCTACTGTATGTATATTTGCAAAAGCGCAAATAACATAATTTATGACTGATCACTTTAACAAATATAGATTTCATAAATGTTGTTGTGTTGCTCTTTTTGTAAACTGTGTTTATTGTCTTCTTGTTTAGGATATGAAGCAGCAAAGGGAGACTGGAGAGGAGAGCAGGGACCGAATGGATGGACTGTTTTTTTTTTCATTCATGTTTTTGTCACATTTTTTATTTAGGTGTTCGATGGTTGTGAATAAATGAATTTCTAAAAATGTTAAATATCATGAAGTCATTTCATTAAAAGTTGTATTAGTGTTTTTAAAGAAGCTTACGTTGAACAGTTTAAATAACATAACATATTGGCATTAGGATAAGTTTTTTTGCAGTTATTTATGTGTATAAATGACCTCTTTAAGCTTAATTAGAATAAACGGGCAGTGTTGCTGGATCAGTTGAATACAGATTAATTTCATATTTTCTGGTTGACGAGGGGAACATCATACATCCACTGCATCTGCTTAAGTTGACGTGCTCGAAAGACAGGTTTTTCCAACCAGAGAGCCCCACAGACCTCCAGCAGCTTCATCTTGAAGCTCATCCCAAGAGGCAGCTGTGGAGAAAAGTGTTATGACCTGCAGTTTTGTTAAAACACAATGTTAGTTGTTGTTGCAGTGGTTGTTTACAAAAAACAATTCAGTTTATTTAGGAAGAGCAAATTTGGAATATGCTTGGTAAAAAAAATCATAGATATATAAAATCAAATTAGAAAATGCTGTTTCGATCCAAAAGGCATATATAATTTTAAGCTCACAAAGATTTTTTACAGTTAAAATGAATATAAAAAATGTAATATTACAAATTTGTACATTTGATCGCTAGTCATTCAATTGCAGAGCTTATCATGAGAGTAGCTATCTTAAGTAGTAACCTGGATTAAATAAAATTATCTTGATATGATGACCTCTCAGCCAGAGATATAAAACATGGCGCAGACAGTAAAACTTGTTGCTCCTCTAGAGTAAAAAAGGTGAGTAAAATACTGGGGAATATTTCTTGCTTTACCAGCTGGTTTAGCGTGATCGCGGTTGCTAGGCGACAGGACGTTCGGCAAAGTGGGGGCGGAAATTCAACTGAAGGCTAGACCGTCCAAATTCAAAGCCGTTAACATCCGGTCTACCCGGTCGACGAAGGACCCAGCCCACGTAGACCGAGTAGATCGGGTCCTTCGAAGGATCAAGCCCCTGAATTCGGACACAGCCCTAATATTATACAGTGTTACACAATCAGACTATCACTATGTCATGAAGAAATGGAACACAGTTCTCCCAGTATGTAAGAATACACAGAAAAGATAATTCTTAATATAAATTTCTCAATATAACTTTTCAATGTAACATTTTCCATACCAACAAAAAAACTTTATCTTAAAATTTTTGTTTTTTGGTCATTTTTATTAAGAATTTTTTTATCTAATCTATATTGTCTCTGTTTGAAAAAAAGTTGTTTCTTTGCATCCCTGGTCAGAATATTTTTTATGGCATTATGGATTAAAAGCATGTGGGTGTGGTCATGCCTCAAAGTATGGCTTTTGTCATAAAAGTAGTAGGTAGGCTATAATAGCTTCCCCACTCAGTCTCACAGCTTTACCAAACTTCCAGTGTCTCATCACAATCATAGGTTCATTTGGTCTCATGACCAAAAAGCTCTGCCCCTAAAAACAGAAAGTGGAATGTTTTACATACAAATGTCCATATTTTACCACGATGGACTGGCGACCTGTCCAGTGTGTACCCCGCCTCTCGCCCAATGATTGCTGGAGATAGGCACCAGCCCCCCCACAACCATGGATAGGATAGACACCATAGATAATGGATGGATGGAAGTATGGTCCATATTTCACTCCTTTTATCTAATCAACATTAAACTTTGCACAGTGATTGTAAATAAGTTGGTTTACTTTTTTGTCCAGGACGGAGGGTGGTCCAAAGAGTGTGGGGCTTTTGCAGCAGGCCGAAGCATCGCATCACACCATGGAAATATGTTTGGCTCTAGTTTCCTGATAAATAATCTGATCTGCACTAAAATCAACAACATATTAGTCTCATGCTTAATAGATGTGTATGTAAATATTTGCCGTGCATGACCTAACCCCAACATCGCGCCCGCTTGAAGCATTGAAAGAATCAGCTATTGGAATCTTTTCAAGTAGGATTGTAAAATACAGTAAAGATATGTAACTGAAGTTGACCGTTTTGGTCTCAAGGTGCCAATTTGTGCCTTTGCCCCTCCACACACACACTTTGTCATGCGGATTGAATCATTTGCCTCTGTGGAAACATTGAGGTGGCGCTGAGTCCAGTGGTTGTGGTGCTAAACTGTGAGGGCTGTTCAAGGCTGCCTGCAGCTTTAATTATCACAATTTTTCTTTATTTGCATTTTTTTATATCTGCGTGTAGATCTTAATAAATGCTAACAGTAGATAGGATAAAAAGGAGAAAAGATGTTTAATGAGTTTAAAAATACATTTAAAAAAATAGTCATGTCTTTAGCTTAGGAGGAACATTTTCTTGTTGTTATGATCATGGTAAATCTACCGCTTTGAAAAGGCAGCCTTGTTCCTGTTTATAACACAGTGTTCTGTCCTATAGTAACCCCGACTGTTGTCAACTCATCCTGTCACATTAGCGCCTGCGGCCTTGTTTCATTTCTGAAAGGAAACTCCCTCCCTTTCCTTCTGTCCTGCTCTTTGGGCTCATTTGTTCAGTTTCTAATCAAAGCATGTCCACAAAAATCCGATGAGAGGCATAGTGAATTCAGAATAAAACAATGTGAACAAGCTGTTAAGGAAAGAGGCAGTTCCAGTGTTTCGCTTTGAAGCAGCTTCCAGTTTCCTCTCATCGCTGCCTCCCAGCCAAGCACAACTGGAAAGCACCGATGTGATAAGTGTTCAGATAGAGCTGCAGCTTCCTTTCTGCTGCACCAGCGGTCAGATTACAATTCAGAAGTAATTACAGGATTGAAACCTGTATGCATCTTTTTTAAATATGTTAATCCACTGGTTTGATGCAGTGGCCTTGATGTGGTTATGGTGACACCCAGTCTGTTCGGTAATCCCTGTTGCTGTCATTCAGATCAGCAGGAAAATCACTTTGCTGTTTCCAATATTACAGAGCATGAGACCAAAAAAAAAAAAAAAATTAAAAAAAACAATGAGAGGGGACAGCCAGGCTAAATCTTACAGAGATTCCTACTGCATGGTAAGCAGGATTATGAAGTAAAAGGAAATTGGTGGGCAGTTTTTAGAATATTTATTAAGAGATTAAAAACCTCCGCCAGAGTCGCCCTTTGTCATCATTCTGTTCTGTCCCAAGTGGAGAAGTATCATGGATGCATGGATGTATGGAAGGATGGAATGGAATAAAATGTATAAAACATGTGGTGTGATTTTTTAGAGCCACCTAACACTGCAATGGGGAGCCTAAATCTCCTCCCGTTCCTGTTGGCCCATGAGTCCCCTGGCCGAAAAAATAATGAATGGGAGTCAATGGCGCAAGAAAAGTTATTTTCTGTGTGTCAAGTAAGCTGGGATTTATTTGATTGTAAAAAACTGCAATTAAAATGCCTGCAAATCATAAGTCACATATTTGACTTCACGAAGCTAATGCTAGCTAGCACTTAAAATACTCACCGAGACCTTGTAGAGCTTCTCCTGTATGCTGGCTTGCACTCAACCCGCTGTTTCTTGTCACATGGTCAGATTTTTAGAGTTTTTCTCTGTATTTAATGTTCATTCCTTCCTCCTGGATGCTACGGCCATTTGTCTCTTTCTTCTTCAGTTGTAGCCCACAAATTGTTTTTACACAAAACCTAAATTAACTTTTGCCGCTGTTCGAAAATCAGTGTTTTATCTGCATCAAAATGTTTCTTTAAAATTCACGGACATCATATGTTCAATCCTTCGCGCATTTCAAATACGATCAGAAAACAACTTTTATTGCTTTACTGACTCTCATTAATTTTTAGTTTTTTTGCAACAGGGGACCCATAGAGTGGATGTAGAGGAGCGTGATTAATGCCCCGTTCTATTTGTCCAACGAACTCGGTTTCCGAGTCGGATTCCGGGATTACGACCCGGAAGTTGCAAATAGAAAGCTCCCGAGGTCGTAAATACAAGTCGTCAACTCGTCGAGGGTCAGAGGACCCCGAGTTCAGTTATCAAGATGGCTACTACGAGGATCACACATAAGTAAACATTGTGGTTTTCTTTTATTTTAGGCACTTTTGTCTTTGTTGTAACGGAATGCAGAAGTCATACACATAGCAGTGTATACGGTTACCTATATGCATGTTGCTACAGTCTTGTTACAGTCTTATTACGTGCTAAATACCACCCAATAAAGTTATTTTGTAGCCTTGCTACAGACAAAGGAAACCTCATGGCTCATAGGCATTCAGACTATATTTTTATGTGATCAATGTAAATCAATGTACGTATGTCTATATTTGATTAACGTTAAAACGTTTGAACACATAAAGATACTATTTTAAAAAGCATATTACACAAAGGACACAAATGAAACATCATAGCTGCTAACACATTACAAAGGCAATCGTTTTTAGTTTGTTTTTTTCAGTACTACATGTTCTTTCAAGCTAACGTGTATGTTTGTGTTTTAGTGTATTTAGATGAGAACATGAAACTGTTCCTGAACTCCCAGAGGACCCTGCTGTTCCCCGGTCCTCTGTACCAGCGTGCAGATGACCCCACAGTTTACTATGCGGATGAGGACCTGACCATCAAGGTCAACCTTTTTGAAGCTGGTAAGATAACAGAAATAATCATCATAGTATAATCACTAGAATAACACCAGTAAGGATGTTAATAATCTTGTGCTTACTGACATATTGCTTTTTATATGGCTGAAGCAAGATGGCGCCGCGGATGGACGCCTCGGTACTTCGCTCCCTAGTACTTGATACAATTTTACTTTTTTGCGTAGTTTTCTGCACTCC
The DNA here is from genome assembly GCA_028564705.1 of Apricaphanius iberus. Classification (NCBI taxonomy): domain Eukaryota; kingdom Metazoa; phylum Chordata; class Actinopteri; order Cyprinodontiformes; family Aphaniidae; genus Apricaphanius; species Apricaphanius iberus. Next base: position 266,435 of record JAPXFQ010001051.1, on the reverse strand, counting down.
CTCTGCTATTAAAATGAGCAGAGAGGAAATCCTACAAATAGGACTATCCAGTGCCGGACTTTTTTCACCGGTTTTTAATCAACCAGACTACTTTATGGAGATTCTGACTGGAGGAGCAGCAGCGCTCTGTGGATTTAGACGGAGACGCCGCGTGGGAAAAAAGAGCTGGTGTGCTCGTTAAATTGCGACAGCGAGGGGATTACGCACCGCTCTCCCATCTATACACCTGGGGAACGTTCGCTCTCTGCCTAACAAAATGGATGAATTGCTCCTTCTCCTATCCAAGAACTCCAGTGACTTTCGTCGTTCTGCCGCCTTTTGCTTCACTGAAACCTGGTCCAGTGAACACATCCCGGACAGCGCACTACAGCTGCCGCGCTTCCAGCTGTTCCGAGCGGACCGCTGCGCGGATCTGTCTGGGAAGTCAAAGGGAGGAGGAACGTGTTTCTACATTAACGAAGGTTGGTGTACAGATGTCACAGTGTTAAAGAAGACATGCAGCCCTCACCTAGAGTCTTTCTTCATAAACTGTAAACCATTTTATTCACCGCGGGAGTTCGCCTCGTTTGTGCTGGTCGCTGTATACATTCCACCGCAGGCGTGTGTAACGGAGGCGTTACATCACCTCGCCGACCAGATCACAGACGTGGAGAAAACTCACCCGGACTCTCTGCTAATCATTCTCGGGGATTTTAATAGAGCAAATCTCAAACTTGAACTGCCTAAATATAGACAACACGTGACGTGTCCCACCAGGGACATGAACACTTTAGACCACTGCTACACCACAATAAAGAATGCATATCGCTCTGTCCCCCGTGCTGCTTTGGGACTTTCTGACCACTGCCTGGTCCACCTCATCCCATCTTACAAGCAGAAGCTGAAATCTGCTAAGCCTGTAGTAAGAACTGTGAAGAGATGGACTGAGTCAAAGATGCAGTTACAGGCCTGCTTTGACTGCACTGATTGGAGCGTCTTTGAAGCAGCAGCCTCAGACCTGGACGAACTGACTGACACTGTGACATCTTACATCAGCTTTTGTGAGGACATGTGTGTGCAGACCAAAACCTTCTGCACGTTCAACAACAACAAACCATGGTTCACTGCAGAACTGAAACGGCTACGCCAGGACAAGGAGGAGGCCTACAGGAGTGGGGATCGGGACCTGTACAAGCAGGCCAGGAACAAGCTGACAAAGGAGATCAAGGCAGCAAAAAGGACCTACAGTGTTAAGCTGAAGGAGCGTTTTTCTGCCAACGACTCTTCTGCAGTTTGGAAGGGCCTGCAGACCATTACCAACTACAGGAGACCATCCCCCCACCCTGTGGGGAGCCCCCGCCTGGCTGAGGACCTCAATGACTTTTTCTCCAGGTCAAAACGACTTTCAAACCTTTCACCTCCACCACCATCACCATTACAAAAGTACCTGAAAAAAAAAGTACCAAAAAAAATACCATCACCCCAAACCACCCCCGTACCTTACCCCCTGCCTGCGCTGAGGATCTGTGAACAGGATGTACGCCAACTATTTCAGAGACAGAGGATTAAGAAGGCATCAGGTCCTGATGGAGTGTCTCCGTCCTGTGTGAAAGTCTGTGCTGGACAGCTGGCTCCCATCTTCACTCAGATCTTCAACAACACCCTGTGAAGTCCCCTCCTGCCTCAAACGCTCCACCATCATTCCGGTTCCCAAGAAGTCCCCTGTCACAGGATTAAATGACTACAGACCAGTCGCCCTGACATCTGTGGTCATGAAATCCTTTGAGCGACTGGTGCTGACCCACCTGAAGGACATCACGGATCCCCTGCTAGACCCCCTGCAGTTCGCCTATAGAGCAAACAGGTCAGTGGATGACGCAGTCAACATGGCTCTCCACTACATCCTGCACCACCTAGACTCTGCAGGTACCTACGCTCAGGTCCTGTTTGTGGACTGCATTCAACACCACCGTCCCAGAGCTCCTCCATCAAAAAATGTCCTCCCTCCACCTGCCAGTGGATTACCAGTTTCCTGACTGACAGAGGCAGCAGGTGAAACTGGGTAACTTCATATCCAGCTCCCGGTCCCTCAGCATCGGCGCCACCCAGGGATGTGTTCTCTCCCCACTGCTCTTCTCCCTCTACACCACTGACTGCACTTCAAGGGACCCTTCTGAGAAACTCCTGAAGTTTGCAGATGACATCACCATCATTGGACTCATCCGTGACGGCGACGAGTCTGCATACAGAAGGGAGGGGGAACAGCTGGTCCGAACCACCTGGAGCTAAACCCACTCAAAACTGTGGAGATGACAGTGGACTTCAGGAAGAGACCCCCATCAACATCTCCTCTCATAATCACCAACAGGCCAGTCCCCACAGTGGAGTCTTTCAGGTTCCTAGGATCCACCATCACACGGGACCTGAAGTGGACCTCCCACATTAACTGTATAAGAAAGAAGGCCCAGCAAAGGCTGTACTTTCTGCGTCAGCTCAGAAAGTTCAACCTGCCTCAGGAACTGCTGACCATATTCTACACAGCAATAGTCCAGTCTGTCCTGACCTCATCCATCTCTGTCTGGTTCGGATCCGCCACCAGGCAAGACAGGGACAGACTGTAGAGAACAGTCAGGTCCTCAGAGAGGATCATAGGTACTGATCTTCCCTCCATTGAGGACCTTTTCCGGGCCAGGGTCAGGAAGCGGGCCAGAAAAATCACCACTGACCCCTCACACCCTGGCCACAATCTGTTTAGGCTCCTCCCCTCAGGCCGGCGTTACAGAGCGCTGTACGCCAAAACCACCCGACACAAGAACAGTTTCTTCCCCCAGGCTGTTGCTCTGATGAACTCTGAATAGTCACAGAGTGTGAGTCCATTCACATGAACAATAAACTAAAACTCTGCACTGCTGTATATACTCACTGTACAATAACCCTGGTTTGGTGTATATATTATCCTTTATTTTTTATTTTTTTATTTATTTTTATTTTTATTTTTTCCGCTTTTTAATTTCACTTATTTAAGTTCTGTACTGGAGAGAAAAGTTGCCGGAGTCAAATTCCTTGTATGTTTCATACTTGGCCATTAAAGCTGATTCTGATTCTGATTCTGATTCTGATTCTGATTATGTGTTATAGGCTGCTGCCCTGAGGCACCCACTGCCGACACCCCCACAGCTTTGCCCATGCGGAAGCATGACTGCTTCACAAAGGAGCACACACTCTTCCTCATAGACCTGATGAGACTACATCTGGAGAGGGAGGGAGAGGGTCTCCCAAAGTCTCTGAAGGACCTCAACAGCCGACTCAGGTTTGGCCGAAAGAACAAAATGGAGATGTGGGCAGACATGGCTTCCAAACTGACAGAACAGTATAAAGAAACATTCTGCCCTGACAAGGTGGCCAGGAAGTGGTCCACCTTGGTGGACGGCTATAAGAAAGTAAAGGACAATAACACAAGCACAGGGAACGGCACCATGCGTTTCCAGTTTTACAGAGAAATGGATGAGCTGCTTGGGGCCCAACATGATGTCGTGTTCCCTGTTGTGGGAACTAAAGACGGGGTGGATGTCCGAAGACAGGGAGCAGTGGTTTGCAGTGAAACTGCCACTGCCCCATAGCCGCAGCCACCACCTCCTCACACACATCGTCACCCAGCCCAGCAACAAGCACAGCATCCAGCTCCACACCACCAGAGACACCCTGCACCACCCCAAGAATGCCACGCAAGCGTCCACGGGACGATGACCTCCTTGCTATCCTGCGGGATGCCGAAATTGCCAGCCAGCGGCGCCACCAGGAGGTCATGGACCAGATGCGGTCTTCCCAGCAGGGCTTTGAAAGTCTTATGTCACGATTGATTGATAAATTCTGAGTGTCATTTCATCCTCCCTCTATTTTTTACATTTATAATTCAATTTTTTTATAGTTTGTTAAGTTGTATCTAATATTTTTTGTATTCAATTTTTTAATTCTTTTTCTAATTTTATATTTTTTATTGCCAATAAATATTTGCTTGTTTCTTACCAAAGCCTAAATTTTTTCTTTTTTTGAAGACAGTATTTTATTTATAGTTCTGCATGTTCAAATTGTACTAAAATAGTGGGCTAAAAAAAGGTGAAGCCATCAATTAAGGGAAACCACTTTTATGTTTATAACTCAAAGTTTTTATAGTTCGTTAAGTTGTTTATATAATATATTTTGTATTAAATTGTTTATTCTGTGTTTCTCATTTGATATTAACAATTGCAAATAAATAAAACTGTGCGCTAGAAAAAGGTGAAGCATTAAATGTAGGGAAACCACTTTTATTTGTACACAAAAAATAAAAAGTAAACATTAATCATGTTAGAAAGAGCAATTGCATTGTAACATGTATTTACAAGCTTTCAACTGTGAAAATGAGTCTACTCGTTGTGATCTTGCTGCCTTGGGCAGCCATGTCGGTGTTCTGCACATACGTCTGTAGCAGCAACACACATGTTGTGTAAGAAACAAGCAGACATAATGATCATGACCACAGTGTCAATGCGGGTGTTCTGTAGGTCACGTAGACGCCTCCATTTGCATTTCATTCTTCCAAAAGCATTCTCTACAATGACCCGCCCCTGGCTGATCTTCGCATTGTGCTCAAGCTCCTCCACCGTTAGAGCCCCATTGTCACGTTTTGGAGTTTTGATGAATGGGAAGGCCTGGCCAGTGTAGGGACTATCTCCCAGCAGATAATGCACCCCCATCTTCTCCTGCCATTGTGTGTAGAAGCTGGAACTCCTCAGCATCCTGGCATCGTGCACCCTGCCTGGTGGTCCAGCAAAGATGTCGATGAAGCAGCCCCGATCATCCACAATCCCCTGAAGGAGTACAGAGTAGTACGCCTTGCGGTTCATGTAATCCCCTCCTCTGATGGGGGGCCTCTGGACCCTGATATGGCAGCCATCAATCGCCCCAATAACCCCGTCAAGGCCACAGGTGCGGTGAAAGGCGGCAGCAGAGGCAGCTTTCTCACAAGTATTTGGCCAGGAGATAAAGGTGTTCCCCATGCCTGACATGATGGTCAGAACTTGCAGGATGATTCTGTGCACTGCTGACTGTGACACATCAAACTTGTCATACATCTCCCTGAAGCTGTTTTGATTGGCCATATACCACAGGAACATTAGCAGCTTCTTGGTATCAGGCACCGGAGGCCTTCCTTGAGTGTGATCAGTGTGTAGGCCGTTCTCCTGCAGCTTTGTCAAGAGGTACTCAAACTGGTGTTTTGAGATCCTCAAAGGACGAGCAAAGGTGGCATCACACCAGTTGAGCATGATTTCCCACTCTGTTCCCGTCTTGAGGATGATTTGTTGTCTGGAGCGCAGCACAATTGAGATCAATGCCCTGAGGAAAAGAAAAAACTAAAATGAATAAATGTTGTCTAAAATATTTTGCTCTGTTATATTGTTTCATTTCTTAAATAACATATGGCTAGAATCTAACTGAAGAGGGACATTCCAAACATCATTTAATCAGGCACGTCTATCAAAGAACGCAGACTGAGGCACCTTTCCTTGTTTCTTTGTCCTTTCTTTGTAACGTATTGTAGTACAGCCTTCTGCTAACAAAACCTCCGTTCAGAATAAACTTCCACTAATATCTTTCAGACTCTTAGGTACATCTAAAACCGTATGTTACACATATATAAAGCATATTAGGCAAACATTTACCAGTGGTGCTAACGTTAGCAGCGGAATTTTCACTTAAACAGCTGTTAAAACATTTAGAGACTACAATAAAATAAGATGAAACATGAACTTACATTCTCCGCTTTCTATCATCTTCTTCCATATTTTGCTGATCAACTACAAACTTGATTGTAGCTCTCTGTACTCTTTTAGAGCTAGCGCAACAGCAACTTCCTGGAGGCGTCCATCTTTTCTCCGATCTGCTGCTCCCCTGCTCTTAAAGGGGCCTTTTATGATGCCCTACATGATAAAATCAAGGAAGAACTATCCATTTGTCACGAGCCCGCGATCCTGGAAAAAGTCATCTCTTTAGCCATTAGATTGGATCAAAGATTAAGTGAAAGAACGCAAGGCAGATTCCTGACACCTTTTCTTTCATCCGAACCTAAAGAAACAGTCACCGGATCCTCTCTTGTTCCTAGAGAGTAATCCCCAGAGCCAATGCAAATAGGAAGAGCTAAGTTAACCCCACATGAGCGACATAGACACATGTCCTCAGGATGCTGCCTGCACTGTGGTTCTTCCCCACATTATATGGCACTTTGCCCTATTCGCCCAAAAGACAGGGCCTGCCAGTGAAGATTGGGGTCCTGGCAGGCAGTACTAACAAGAACAGATTAACAGTTTTAGCTACCCTTTACTCATCCTTCAAAATCCCCATTCGATGCTCTGCACTAATTGACTCTGGATCTGAACAGAACCTCATTCACCCAGATTCGGTCAAAGACTGCAATGTTTATCTTATCAAATTAGATCCTAACTTCAAACTTCACCCCTATCCCTGGTCATCTCAGGTAACCGCCACAAGGTTATCCAGTTTTTTGTTTAACCCACCAAAAATAATTAATTGGTGCTTGGTTATCCATGGCTCTCTCTCCACAACCCTCAAATAAACTGGACCGATTGTAGAATAGACACATGGAATGCTCACTGTCTCAAAAGTTGCCTGCAATCCACCTTGCCCGAGAAGAAACCCCCTGACGAAAACATTGAACCTGACTCTGATCTTTCTAATGTTCCTCCCGATTACCACGACCTCAGCTAAGTATTTAGGAAGGATCTAGCATTGTCTTTGCCTCCCCGTAGACCCTACAATTGCGCAATAGAGCTCCTACCCGGTGCTCCACTCCCATCAGGACGACTTTACAATCTTTCAATCAAAGAGCGAGAAGCCATTGGAGAAATATATTCAGGACTCACTAGATGCAAGAATTATCAGGTGAAGAATATTATATCTTTGTGAACACTTTTATATTTGGGTAAACATTTTTATATGTAGTTTCATATAACCTGCCTTATTATTTCAAAAAGGAACAAGCTGGTTTCACAGAGGTGAAGGATTGAACCAGTACAGGATTCCTCCCTTTTGCTGGGCCGAAACTAGAATAGATAAGAAAAACTCCTTAGGTAGGATACAGAAAAACATTGAAGGTCGGGTCAGTGAGTCTAAACTATGAAAAAATACTGGATGTAAACAGATCATGTGATGCTTTGCTGTGTTCAATAAAATAGATGTGCCTTGTTTAAATGGTGCTACACTTTGGGTGAGCCCATCCTGCGCAGGTATGTGTCACAAAATCCAGATCTGGTGTGTTATGTCTTTTCTTCTTGCCTTCTGGAACAGATACCATTGACTGAGCCCACGGAGGACTGGCTGGATCCTCATTAATTTAATAAAGCAGCAATTTGATTGATGGGTGGTGTTGATCCACAACAGAGTACAATTTGGAGATAAAATTTAAAATCCAGCACAGGCCATCATCCTCACCCCTTGGAGCTGTGTTTTTCTTCGTGTCTAAGAAAGACGGTACACCTCAGCCATGCATTGACTATCGCGGTTTCAACCAGATCAGTGTTAAAAATAAATACTCACTTCCCCTTCTCTCACTAGAGCCCGTTGCCAAGGCCACCATCCATCCATCCATCCATCCATCAGTCATCTTCCGCTTATCCGGGGTCGGGTCGCGGGGGCAGTAGCCTAAGCAAAGAGGCCCAGACTTCCCTCTCCCCGGCTACTTGGGCCAGCTCCTCGGGAGGAATCCCGAGGCGTTCCCAGGCCAGCTGGGAGACATAATCCCTCCAGCGGTCCTGGGTCTTCCCCTGGGTCTCCTCCCGGTGGGACGTGCCCAGAATACCTCACCAGGGAGGCGTCCAGGAGGCATCCTGACCAGATGCCCGAGCCACCTCAACTGGCTCCTCTCGATGTGGAGGAGCAGCGGCTCTACTCTGAGCCCCCTCCGGATGACCGAGCTTCTCACCCTATCTCTAAGGATAGGGTGAGAAGCTCGGTCGACGACGCAATCTTCTGTGGTTCTGTAATTTCTACACTAAACATTGTATTGTAATAACTCTTTTTGTGAAGTGCCTTGAGATGACGTCTGTTGTGAAATGGCGCTATATAAATAAACTGAATTGAAATTGAAATTGAAATTGAAGGGAGAGCCCAGCCACCCTACGGAGGAAACTCATTTCAGCCGCCTGTATCCGCGATCTTGTTCTTTCGGTCACCACCCAGCGTTCGTGACCATAGATGAGGGTAGGAACGTAGATCGACCGGTAAATTGAGAGCTTTGCCTTTCGACTCAGCTCTCTCTTAACCACGACAGACCGGTTCAGCGCCCGCATAACTGCAGACGCCTTACCAATCCGTCCATCGATCTCCCGCTCCATTTTTCCCTCATTCGTGAACAAGACCCCCAGATACCTAAACTCCCCCACTTGAGGAAGGACCTCATCCCCGACCCGGAGAAGGCACTCTACCCTTTTCCCTTCCACCATCTTCTCTAAACTCGATCTCCCAAATGGCTATCATCTGGTCCGCATAAGAGAAGGTAACGAATGGAAAATTGCGTTCAAGATGCACATCGGCCACTTAGAATATCTGGTTATGCCATTCGGTTTATGCAACGCCCCTGCTGTTTTTCAAAACCTAGTCAATGATTACCTCAGATATTTTCTCTACAAGTTTGTATTCGTATACCTGGATGACATTTTGATCTTTTCACAGAAACTCGGAGAACATAAAATCCATGTTCTTTCTGTGCTCAAACACTTCATGGAGAATCACCTGTATGTGAAAGCAGAAAAATATGAGTTCCACGTCCCATCCTTTATCACCTTCCTGGGCTTCATTTTAGAGGGCAGACAGGTGAGTGCAGAACCCACAAAGACTCAGACAATACAAGAACGTGCGGTACCTGAGTCAAGAAAACAACTTCAGAGATTCCTGGGGCTTGCAGATTTCTACCGTCGATTAATCAAGGATTTCAGCAAAATCGCCATCCCACTAACTGCACTCAGCTCCACAAGGAAGACATTTCATTGGGCCCAAGAGGCAGACTGGGCATTCAAACACTTAAAGCATCTGTTCACCTGGACGCCAATCCTCCATCATCCAGATCCTACCAGGAAGTTTATCCTAGAAGTCGACGCCTCAAATTCTGCTGTAAGGGCCATCCTGTCGCAAAGGTCACCTCAGGACCAAAAACTGCATCCTTGTACCTACTTTTCCAACAGATTCACTCCCGCGGAACGAATCTACAACATCACTGACCAAGAGCTCCTAGTCATTAAATTGGTTCTCGAAGAATGGAGACATTGTTTGGAGGGCACGGAACTTCCAGTGTTAGTTTGGACGGACTATAAAAACCTTTCCTACATCCAAAATGCTAAAAGACTAAACCCCAGACAGTTCAGCTGGTCCCTTTTCTTTTCCAGATTCAATCTCAACATCTGCTATCGCCCTGGTTCCAAGAACAAGAAGCCTGATGCGCTCTCCAGAATTCCCCACTCCGACGACACATTACCCAAAGACACCACCGTCCTCGCATCCTTGTGTTTTGTGAGATCTCTCACCTGGGACATTGAGAAGACCATCAAAGAAGCCCAGCTCTCTGAGCCAGACCCAGGTGGGGGGCCTCCCAGATGACTATGCGTACCCTCATCCCTTCGAGCACAGATAATTCACTGGGCACATTCATCAACGTTCTCCTGCCATCCCGGAACCAGCCAAACTATTGCTTTTCTCCCTAGATACTTCTGGTGGCCATCTTTGAACAAAGATGTCATCGAGTATGTTTAAGCCTGCTCCATCTGTTGTCATAACAAGTCATCTCATCAGTCTCCGTCAGGTTTACTCCAACCACTCTCCATCCCAACCCATCCTTGGTCTCACATTGTCTTGGATTTTATCACTGGACTCCCAACCTCTAAAGGTAAAAACGTAATACTCTCAATTATTGACAGATTTCTAAACTTCCATCCTCAGCTGAAACCACCAGACTCCTCTCTTACCACGTCTTCCGCCTTCATGGCATCCCAACGGAAATAAAATCTGCCCGAGGTCCACAATTCATCTCTGCAGTATGGAAACCATTCTGTGTATCCCTAGGAGCCAAACCATGTCAATGTCAATGTGAATGACTCAAACAGGAAATTGAAGACACTCTCAGATGCCTCTGTAGTTAGAATCCAATCACCTGGAGCTTCCACTTACCTTGGGTTGAGTACGCACAAAACACTCACATTTCATCTGCCACTGGTCTTTCCCCATTCGTAGACTCTCTAGGGTATCAACCATCTCTTCACTCAGTCTGTTTTCCTGATCCAGCCATTCCATCGGTCCGTGCTTGAATCCAATCCATTAGACACATCTGGAACCAGACTCACTCAACCCTCACCAGAACCTCTGCTCAGAATAAAAAGATAGCCAACAAGAAAAGGCGACCAGCCCCTATCTACTCCCCTGGCCAGCAGGTTTGGCTATCTTTAAAAGACTTTCCCCTCAAGACTCAAACTAAGAAACTGTCTCCACGATTTTTAGGACCATTTCCCATCGAAACAGTTATCAGGCCCTCTGCAGTTAAACTTAGGTTACCTTCTCACCTCCGCATCCACCCTGTGTTCCACGTCTCCCAGATCAAGTCTGTCTACTCCAGTTCCTTGTGCCCTCCTACCAAGCCCCCTCTACCCGGCCGGGTCATTGACGGCCATCCAGCCTACACTGTTTGTCGCATCCTTGATGTGCGTCCTCCGGGCCTCCAATTCTTGTTTTGATTTCGGGTGTGAAGGTCAGTTCATACAACTAATGGTGTGTGCTGTCCTGTCCTTGTTATTTAACAAGTCAAATTAAACACTCTTGGACTACTGAGGGAATCTTCTCATCCTTTAACTTAACATAATTTATTACTGATCAAATATAAGTCAGATTCCCTGAGATATATGCAGATAAATATATTTATATATGTATCAAACTGTAGAGAGAGCGATTTAATATATAATTATGTAATGGAGTTGATTTTATATATATATATATATATATATATATATATATATATATATATATATATATATATATAGGTCTTATGATGTTAGTGGTCCTGCAAGAACAGAGGTACTTTAGAATATAAAGAATAAACCAATGATTAAACTATTCAGTGATTTGCTTGTAAATTCATTTGTTTATAATCATTTTTTTTTATTAAGAACAGGTTTTTTTTAACAGGATTTGCTTGTAAATTAATTAGTTTGCAACAAAGTAAAAAACAAAACAAAGATGTCACTGGGGCTGGGTCTGACTCTGGTGGAATGGCCGGGTCTGGATCTGGTGCAGCTCCACCTTCTGGTTCAGCTCCACCTTTGTGGTTCTGCAGCGAGTACCACTTGATACTTTCTGGTGGTCTTTTGCTCGCCTACCCGTCCCTCTGCTAATCCATCATTCACACCAAGTAAGACATTCATCCTGCTATTAATGAACTGGTTCTTTAGCACACCATACTCACTCTCTTCTGGATTCTTCCTCGGTCTGCCGCCAGCATCTGTAATATTTTCAATTCAATTCACTTATATATATATATATAAGTGAATTGAATTGAATATATATATATATATAGTGCCAATTTACAACAAATATCATCTCAAGGCACTTTACAACAAAAGTAATTTCATACAATTATACAAACATTCCAATCAGTTAAAAGTTTTCTATGTAAGGATTCCCAGCAGATTGCGAGGATTCATCGATGTGAGGTTGTGCCTGGATCATGCAGACTCCAACCACAGCAATTCCTCAGCAATTCCACATACTGAGCAAGCATGTACCGACAGTGGAGAGGGAAAAACTCCCCCTTAACAGGAAGAAACCTCCGGCAGAACCTGGCTCAGTGCAAGCGATCATCTGACACGACCGTCTGGGGGGCTGAGAAGACAGAGAAGAGACAGTATGGAGGATGCTCTGTGACTTCGAGCATCATCAGGACCGATGTTCCCCATCCAGCAGGGGACTTTATAGTTGAGCAGAGTACCAGACCGTGTGGAGTATCTATGGGGAGAAAAATACTGAGAGAAAACTGGGTTAAAAATCGCAATAACAGCAGAAAAAATCTATCTGTAGAGTAGTAGAAGAGAAAAGTAGAAGAAAGAAGAAAAGTGGTAATTCTGTCCCCCAACAGTCTAAACCTATACCAGCATAACTACACTCAGCAAAAATATAAACGCAACACCTTTGTTTCTGCTCCCATTTTTCATGAGATGGACTTAAAGATCTAAAATTCATTCCAGATACACAATATTAACATTTCTCTCAAACATTGTTCACAAATCAGTCTAAATGTGTGATAGTGAGCACTTCTGCTTTGCTGAGATAATCCATCCCACCTCACAGGTGTGCCACATCAAGATGCTGATCTGACATCATGATTAGTGCACAGGTTTACCTTATACTGCCCACAATAAAAGGCCACCCTGGAATGTGCAGTTTTTACTGCAAGATTGCCTTTCGGCTGCTTTCAGACAGCAAGAAATGTACTGGAGGATTCTGATAAATCCTCTGGGTGGGGGGATACAGTGAAAACAGTGCGGCAGGAGTACATGTCATTTCCCCGAAAAAAGTCATTTTTACAAGAGGACTGACGAAACAGCAGAACTCCTCACAGTGCATGTCTTTTGTGTGTAATTATTTGCACATAATCTTAAAAGATGAAGCTGAACAGAAAATAGAAGCAAAATGAAAGGAGTGTGAAACAGGCTTTGCTTTACAGTGGTCCCTCGCTATAACGCAGTTCACCCTTCGCTGCCTCGCTGATTTTTAAAAATAAAATCTTACATGCTTTCTGTATGCATTGCGTTCTGCATCGGATTCATTAGGAGGCAATTGCCAATCTCCTCCGTCTTGTGTCTCCTGCACATGCCAAATTTATCGTGTGGTTATAAGAATATTCTCGTCCAGAAAAATAAAAACAGCACAACAACCCATAACTTTGTTCCTCACTCAGAAACAGACACCAGCACGAGAACTTCAGTGGAAAAAAAACGTATCATATGAATACTTTTGTTTTAAAATCTAGGAAGGTTTGAGCTTTGAGAGTATTTAAACTAGTGAGAAATGTGAGTAAATATTAATGTATGCCTGAGAAAAGTGTATAGTGTGGCGAGTGTGTGCTGTTTTTACAGGCTTAAAACAGATATACTTGTAAAAAATAAAAATGATTACTTCACGGATTTTGCCTGTTGCAGGTAATTTTTAGAAAATAACCCCACAATAAACGAGGGACCACTGTAAACATATACATGTCATCAGTGTGTGCGCTTACAGCTTTCCCTGCCCCAATACCCCTCGAGGTTTTCCAGAAAATTACCTGACATTCTGAAAGCAAACATTCTACATTAAAAAGTCTGCTCTTGGTACGAGGTGTTAAGCAGCAGAATCCGGAAGGCGCTTTCAAGCTCAAAAGTAAAACAAAGTTAGGAAAATTAACGTTTTTCATGGCCTGTTTCAAAGGGCCTATAGCCATATGAGAAAAGTAGAAGTAGAACTTTAAAGAGGGTCACTCTCATACCCCTATTAGAACTGACAAAACGTCTTGGATGACAAGCGAAACATCTTTTTTTTACCTTTTTAGATTGTGACAAAAGCATAAACAGAAGCAATCTCTAAGAGGCACCCACCTTTTCAGACTACTGTGTAAATACATAGATTAGAGAATACACCATTGGTCATTTTTAAATGTAATTTTATTATTGCAAATAGGAAAATAGCATATTTCATATTTAAAAAAAGACTAAAGAAAAACATGTGTATCTGTATGTGCATATATATAAGTGCATGTATACATCTATAAATGTATAAATCTTACAAACACATACACATAGGTTGTCTGCTTGACCAGATACACAGGCATGAGCGGGATAAAAAGAGAATGTGATGCTGATGATTAGAGCACAGGTCTGGATGTAGGTCAGTAGAAGCAGCCTGGGGAGGCTCAGACACAAAGACAGCTCCAGTTCAGACGGATAAAGCCGCCTGCTCCGTCTGGCTGTGCTACACAGCAAGCTTCTGTTTGCACTATGAAACCACGAGGATTCTATATGCTAAATGGGACAAAGATGTGAGGATGGCCCCTGTGTTAAGTTGCTGCTACGTGAACAAAGTCTACGTTTGAGCTCATCCAAAAGCACCAATATCTACAGAGCTTATACTAGGATAGCTAGTTTTTAAAAGTGTGTGTGTGTGTGCTGGTTCTTCACAGAGCCAGATATGTGAAGATTTTCCACTTTCATGTGTGCAGTGTGTTGTCAAGAAGCACTGGAAGGTCGGTAAGCACCAAAGAGTTAAAATCCAGGAACAAATGTTGAAACTACTATAAAAGCACATCGCTTTATTTTGGTTTTTCATTTGATGGTTCTGACACATCTCCTGGAAGCACTGATGATGGCTTACCTCTTCAAACACAAGTGCACTTAAAACCAGCAGATTTAGCTTATTGGTTAGTGAATGGGCAGAAAAGGACTCCTAATCCCAAATTATGAACTGTCCTACATTCCACACACCGATCACGCTACAATCGAGATAACATAATGGACCAAAAAGTTCTCAAGGAACAACTAAATAGCTTAATGCACTGATTGAAAATCCTCTTTGAATTACAAAATAAAAATACATGTATTATATCAAGGCAACAAGCTGTACATATGTTATCTCTGTCCTTTGTATTCCATACACATTACACTTAGAATGCTTATTAGGCATGGGCCAGTATAATTCTCTCTTGGTACAACTATGAATAAAAACACCATGTTTTATGGTAGGAAAACAAATATACTTAAAAAAAACATTATTTAAAGCAGGTTAGCTGTAGTGAATATGCGCTACCTTGACAATAGCAATCAATGCTTTTTCCTTTTGTCTCCAAGACATTTCAGTTTGTCCCTTCTATAAGTAGAAGGAAAAACAGCATGGGCTTCTTTAACCCAGCTGGAATGGCATTGTGCAGTAACACATGTGGGCAGGGTAGCACTGCGTCACATCACCAGAGAAAATTCCAGCCACTCCAACACTTTACTTGGCTTTAAGCCATAGGAGTGAATAGTTTAACTGATGGTAAAACGTTGATTTAGATTCTCAGTCATCCAGGACATGAAAGACTTGAGAGTTTAATTAAAGACAACTGGACTCTTGTCGTCCTGAAAACATTTCATCTCTCATGCAAGACGATTCTTCAGTTCTGATTTGGAGAATCGGACCCTAACCTTAACGACCCTAAATTTATAGGCTACATCGGATATTCCCAATCCAGTCTTTTCAGAATTGAAGAAGCCAAAACATGTTCAAGACAAGAAAAGTCCACATGCATTAATTTAAACTCGCTAAGGAAAGCTGATGGTAATTCTGCTGTCCTGTATGGGGCAAACTCCTGTCGTCTCATCCCTCTGATGAAGATAATTCCTGGCTGCAACCTTCTGAAGGTTTTCTGGGAGGAGACTTGGGGTGTTTCTCAATGCCAAGGAATCTCGCCTTGATGCTTTGGTCCCGCCCCAGTTACCTAGGAGATACGTCATCAGTGACCGCCCAAGCGTGTTCCAGTGTTCATGTCCTACTGAGGCATTTGTCCTCCATTTTTCTACAGTTTAGCTAACTGACCAAGGATATATGGGAATTGCCTTGATGCCTTCCCTCTGTGAAATGTCCCAGAATACAGCACGGTAGGAACCAGCAGCAGCTACTTCAGGGACATATTTCCAGTTTAAACGTAAGTCAACTAATTGTAGCTACTATCTACATCTATCTTATATCTAAAATGTTTTTTTTGTTTTGTTTTTTAAACTAAGCAGCTATATATGGTTGGTTAGTTGCTTAGTAATTGCAGCTTCGGTGGCTACCAGGTACTAACTCACTCACACATTAAATTTAACCAACTTATACAGTTAAAAAAAGTATGACGCTCGTTATAAATTTCCAGTTCCATGGCTGAAGGAACGTTACTACGCTACTAAAATGGGGAGGGCGTAAACAGAGCATGTAAGCGGGCAACTGCTTTCATGTGAGGTAAGTCTGTTCCATCTAACCATTTTCTTTGACCAAGGAAGGACAATGTCCTCGTAAGCAAGGCACCTTGCTGTGCCTCGACATTGAGAAACACCCTTATTGGCAGACCTAGGACAGGACGGAGGGACTGTATCTCTGGGAAGACGGTTGCCATGTTGAGCCTCCCTGACAAACAAGAGATGGGAGGGATACATGGTAGACTTTGATATATTTTACTAGCCCATGCCTAATGGCAATCCACATGACTGGACAGATGTTAGCTGCTTTTTCACCTATTTAAGCTACTAGCTTTTCTTGCTGTTAAAAACCAACAGAATGATGGTTTACAGTAAGTGCTACTGTAATAAAGTAAAAGCAGTGTCACCGTTGCACCATTGGGCCCAGTGGTTTCCTAGGCCACAGAAGTCGGCTGCACATTGATCTTCCGGTAACGAGGAGCTTATTAAACGGTCACGCACTGAGTGTTGTTTTCACTCTGCTGCAGGGCCGGAACAGGGATTTCTGGTTTGGCAACCTCCCTGTAAGTAATCACAGTTAAATAAGAGCTGTCCTGGGACAACAGCACAACAATGGGATAAAGACAGGTTGGTGATCATGTTAAAAGGCATCAATAAAGAGATTGGCCATACACCTCCAGATGAGGTGGCTCATGACTGGGCGAAGGCTTTTAAAGGCCAGCATTGATTGCATAAATTATTAACTTGGTGATTTTTGCACCGATTGAGCTAATTTTGAGCACAGCTTCATGTTTGGTATGATTTGATTGTCTCTGAAATGCAGGAGCAGCTCTGACCTGCATCTTCTGCTTTGCTGTTCCTAGTTTAACGCAGCACAGAGTGCTGCCACAAGGTGCCACCCATCCAAACCTTGTGACTGGAACACATGACACAAACTGGGACACAGAGGAGGGAAACGTTTTTAGACGCTTCTTGTGCATCTGAACCCGGAAATTTGGCTTCAGGAACGAGGAATAATTGGCAGATGTAAAGAGAAGAAATATTAATACAGATGTTCCCATTATTGGTTACTGTCTCACTTCCCACAGCTGCTGGCACTTCCAGGTTTCAGGAGCAGTAGTGCAAGCAGACGCTGGAAGAGGGGCCTCTATCGGACTGTCTCCTGTTTATGTGCGTGCATATGCCAGGAAATCTTCTTTCGCCTCAGTTTTTCCTGAGGTGGCTGATTGCTTTGTATAAGGCCAACTACTCACATGCAACACTCAAAAAGGAGAACAGAAGGGGGGAAGAGAAAGGAAGGAAGCCAAAGGGTTAAACATCAGCCAGCTCTCTGGATTCTTCGTTTAGTCCTGCTTGTAAAAGCACCAAAAAGTCCTGAGGGAAACCTGAGCCCCGGTTCACTCCAACTGTAGCGGTCACACGGTGGTCCTGATCACCCTGCCGGGCCTGGAGCTGCGGTGGACCTTTGTGTGTTTGGATAAATGGTCGCTGCGGGCAAACTTCTTCTCGCACAGGGTGCACTCGTATGGCTTGATGCCCGAGTGGGAGCGGCGGTGGCGTGACAGCTCGTCAGATCGAGAGAACCTGAAGAGCAGAAGCGCATGGTTAGGATGAGTTTACAGAAACTAAAGGAGTAAACCTTTGGGAAAGTGTGCCATGCAGTTGTATTCAGAACGATCTTCATGGCTTTCCTCTTGTCACCATACCATAAAGGCAATATTTAAAATTCACTTTTTTGTAACATTTATTTAACTGGTGAAGTCTGAGTGAGACTGTGAATGAACTGGTCGAAAAGGAAGCACAAATGTATTAAATTTAATAGATTCTACCACCTGAGCTGTGAAGAATACAGGCAAGTGCTTCAAAGATTCCTGGATGAAAATTTTTTTTAGCAATGCTCTCAGAATAGCAATTGTTATTGCTGATAAATATATGAAGGGTTAAAACATGCAAAAAATTTCATAACAGTCAATTCATGGCTAAAAATATTTAATAGTTACAGCTGCCAATCTTCTCAGGAGTGGATATCCCGAAAAGGTAAGACTGTTCTCCAGTAAATTGGGCAAATATATATTGATTTAAAAAAAAATGTTAATAGGACCCTCTTTATTGAAATTAAAAATCACAAGTATATACTACATCACAGTATCAGTGTGTCAATATGTACAAGAAGGCAACTTGGAGTGCAATAACTGTTGCCTAATATATTTCACTGCATTTTACAAACTAATGTAATATTTAGCTAGTTGGACAGAGTCCCACAGAAGTCATCACAATATTTCTTTGAATCTCACATTGTGTAGTCCCTTAGATCCTTACAATGGGGACACAATAAAACAAAAAGGCTGCTCAGAGCAAATCGGAACCTGGGTCATAGCTGTGTTGTACCCTCCCTCATGCCCAATGAATGCAAGAGAAAGGCCCTCCCCTCTTGCAAAGACAAGCAGGTAAAAGACAATCGATGGATTTCACACTCTAAAGCTTAATTTACACTTCTCCATCAGAGAAGTATAAAGCTTAGTTTATACTTCTCCAACAGCAAATTTGCACACAAACATATTGACAGAGACATTTTTCGTTTATGGTTCTGTTTCTTTCTCTCCGCTCTCCATTGATTTGTCAGTGTTGCAAAGCAATTCTCGACAAGGACAGCGGGGGGTGCCTACCAAGGCAGCGTCTTTTCAGTTTTTTCTTCAGTCTGTGAACACATTTCCCAATGGACGACAGAAATTAAGTTTTGATTAAGCTGGAAAGCTTTTTACCAGAAGTGCAACTCATAGAATACTCTAAAAACGCATGGAAACAAACAGAGCAGCCTTTTTTGTTGTTTTCCTACAACCCGTGTTCAAAATCGCCAATATTGTCCTTTCAATATAAAGCAAGTAGTGGCCAAACACTGCATTAACTACTGATTACAGTAACTATAGAGCACCATTCTGGTGAAGTGATCCCTGGCTGTTACTTAACTGAACAATTAGATGCATACACTCTCCATTTACAAAGAAGGATAGTTAAAAAAATGAAGCTCTACTCCGTGCGTCCTTGCGTAGGTGACGAAGAGCCCTTGCGTCAATGGATAATGGCATTGCGTCAACCTGTCTCAGTCAAAACAGAGAAGCATAAACTTGGTTTATGCTGCGTTCACACCGCCCCAAATGGCAGCGTCAGTTGTGGCAAGATTGCATGTAAAATACATGGTTGAGTCCGTCAGAGTCTCTGCGGAGCGTTGTGTGGATTGACCGTCAACTTTTCAAGCGTTACTTGCGTTCCAAGTAGCAACATAGCAAACGCAAGCAGCGCAAAAGTTCAGCTAGCTGAGCTTTTGACGGACTTGATGCACTTGACACAGTGTGCCAACCAGTCAGAGCGTCTCGCTGTAGTCATATCACCCAACATCAACAATGTCTAGCCAATCACGGTCCGCTAGTGTTTAAAACATCCGGCAGAGAAAGGCTCACCCAGGTGCTTTTCAAGCTTCAGCTTTAAAATGTATATATGTCTAACTACATGTCTTGGGAGCATTGCTTGACACAAAGTGTACAATCTGAACGCTCCATTAATGAATAAAGCAGCAACGCCTTGCTGCAAAAGAGGGTGATGTCATGATGATGTGTGGAATGTGCGCTGACCCCGGCGGGCAACAGTATGTAAAATACAAGTAAACACTGGGAGTTTATTTAGCATTTGTAAGCTGTATCAGCTGAGATGGCAAACTGGAGTGATGCAGAGGCCTGGGAGCTTCTGGCCTTTAGAGCAGAAGACCAGGGGTCGTATTCACAAAGAATCTTAGGGCTAAAAGTAGGTCCTAACTGGCGAATTTAGGAGTAACTCCTAAAAAATGTGGGCGTCACTCCTAAATTTAGGACTCCTAGTTTCTTAAGATAAAAGTAATTCACAACCACTTTTAGGCCTAAAAGTAGCTCCTGGAGCGTATCCCAGCTATCAGCAGGCGTTAGGCTGGGTAATATGATGCATTTCACATTTTTTCGTTTTTAAACTTCACCCTCTCTATAAGTAGGCTATTGTGTGTAAGTTTTATGAAGTGTCAGTCTTGTGGCCGACACAAAGATGTCATCATGCATTATTTCTGCTATTTGACATGTTCATAATTACGCTTTTATTGACATTAAAGTTTTCCATTTCCTGGATTCACATGTGTCATTCAACAACCAATCATACTGCAGTCCGTCTATTTACTCATGCATAGAAAATGACGTTTTCCATAGCAACGGGACGTCACTCTTCGTTTACCTTTAGGGATTTGTCCTACGTAAAAGTAGCTCTTAGTGCGTTTGTGAATAGGTTTGAGGACGACAACTCCTACGTAAGACCTTTTAGGGCGAGTTAGGAGTAACACCTAGTGGTAAGATAAGAGTCTTTGTGAATACGGCCTCCGATCTGCAATCATAAGATGTTTTAAATGCACTGTTTTAAAATGTCATTTAGAGATTAATTTGAAATATTTTTATTGTATTTTAAGAGATTGAAGTGTCATTTACAATATCAGAAACAAACTTCTAGTTTGACAGAGTTTTTTCTGTTGCTTCACGATATAAAAAAAACAGATCCAAAAGGAAACAAAGTAAATGTGTAAGCTGACAACACAAACCTAAAAGGATTATAGTAACTCAACACAGCTGATATAAAAAATGCCATCAAAATACACATTCAATGGAATACAAACTCAGAAATTGTATAGTCTATTGATGAACTGATTAAAAATGTTGGTATATAGAAGCTCAAGATCGCCGCTTATAAAAACAATGCTGCTGCAACAGGTGGTCAATGTCCGTCATATAGGCATCCCTACATACGTTGCATAAAATGGAAGATGTGCATGTTTACTTCTTTGTGCACCCCCGGCATACCTGCAATCGCCATGAAATTGGCTTTAATTCGATGCAGTTGCTGGATGTCTAATGGGAAATGGATGAATTGCTGGATAATGTGTGGTCGACAGAGCGCTTTAAGAGTTTAGTGGATTGATCGGCTGATAGATGGTTGTGATATACCCAAATCGTCCGCGTTGCAAAGTTGCATTTTCCCTGTGGCTAAATATCTTAGTTTCGCTAAACATTTAATTTCTGGACTGATTGGATTGTTAGATTTAGTTCAAGACGTGATAGCATCCCGCACCACATCTGCAATAAACGATTTAGTCGGTATCGTTTGGTTAATTCCGAATCATCCAGAGTGTCCAACACATTACCCCTGGCTGCAGCCATTTTGGGAGTCTTTATGAATAGGTCTTAAGGAGTTAGGAGTCCTCTTGACTTCTTTTAAGGACTCCCAGACTTAGGAGCTACTTTTAGGCCTAAAAGTGGTTGTGAATTACTTTTATCTTAAGAAACTTGGAGTCCCAAATTTAAGAGTGACAGCCCCACATTTTTTAAGAGTTACTCCTAAATTCGGGAGTCAGGACCTACTTTTAGCCCTAAGATCTTTGTGAATACGGCCCCAGATTTTTGGATGTCTCTATTTTTATTTTAGAGATTTATATTTGGCAATTGGCTTCAAGTGTTTGAGGTTGGAAGCACTCCTTGTGATTAGAAGAGTCATAATTCCAGTCCAAAGGAACATATTTCAAAGAACATATTAGTATAATTTAAAGAACATTTTAAACTTAAATCTTCCAATTGTTTGAATTATTTTGAACTTAAATGTATAAAAACATTAGAATGTGGATCAAATGTTTTAGATATCCTTCCAGATGCTTCTCACAATCATTTGTAGGAATTTTTCCTCCTGAATCAGGTTTGTAGGTTGCCTTGGTCCCAGAGCCCCTCAAATCTGCCCACACATTCTCTACAGACCAGAGATCATGACTTTGCAGTCCTTAACCTACTTTATAACTTGCTTAGCACCATACCTTGGGTTTAGATTTAATGTCTGAAGATGTCGCTTTAATATTTCCACATAACGTTCTTTCCTCATGAGGTCTGCCATTTTGAGAAATGCACCAGTCCCTCCTGCATCATCACATCCACACATGATGCTTCCACTACCGTACCGTTTAAATTATGTTATTTAGCTTGCAGATATATTTTCTTTTCCTTCCTGACAACTTGGCTCTCTAGATCTTTCCATGATTCCACAAGGAGGCAGCTTTTTGACAGTGAAGTTAAAGATCTAGTTTCAAACACAAAATTTCTTGTGTTGTAAAATGTCTGCCTAACATTTATTTTAGCACTAACCGTGAAAATCAAAGTATCAGCTAAAAACACTCAGGAACACTCAATAGGAACTATCTAAATGTCCGTAAAGGATTGGTAAAATTAGCCCAAATTAATGAGAAATGAGCAGCTTTGTGTAATGTTATTAGCTACAATCAGGACTCAATCTGGCAGCCTCTAGATGACAGGTATTCTAATTTATTATGTTATGTAAATGTATATTGAATTTAATATGGGGTAGGTTTCCATAAACTAATGGCTTCAGCCTTTTTTTTAGCCACAACTGTATACATTTTGAAACACAAAAAGGAATGTAAAAAAATAATCTAAAAATGCTCAAATAAAGAAAATATAAAAAGGATCACTGAAAGAAAGAGGTTATGGACCCCACAGTCAGTGCTGCACGTTTTAGGTGTTTTCAAATGAGTGATTATCAGGCAGATGTGCTGGAGCAGGGACAAATCTAAAGTACAGCAAGACAGCTGGCCCAGAGGACCAGGGCTGACCACCACGGGTGTAGGAGATACTGTAAGCATATTTTAAAAATGCTCTGGTCAAATCAGAACTTTTTGGCCTACAAAATACTAAAATATGTGTAGACCACTGAGCATGATGCTGCAAGCTTTTCTTTTTCAGAGACAAGAAAGTTGGTCAAAAGAATGGAGCTGCAGGTCCACCTTTCAGCAGCATGACGACCCTAACCATACAGAGCATACAGTATCAACAGAAGTTTAGATTAGAGAAGATTTTAGTCAGGACCCAAAATCAATTGAGAATCATAGATAAGAATGGCTTTTATCCAGGCTGGCTGAGTTAGAGTCATTTAAAAAAAAAAAAAAAAAAAAAACAGCTGGAAGGGTAAAAACTAATTAGGTCCATCATTTTCGGACCATAAGCTGCTATTGTTTTCACAACCTTTGGACCTCGCGGCTTATACAAGGATGCAGCTAATTTAGAGATTTTCTTTACTTTACTGGTCGAAAAGCAGGAAGTAGAGCTACTGCAAGTAAACTTACTACCATGAATCGATAGTAAGACGTTGGAAAAGGCAATGGGAAGAACTAAATCAGAGGGAAAAAAAAAAAAAAAAAAAAGCTTTCAGATGACAGAAACACATTAGAAGATGACGACTTCAGTGGCTTTAGTGAGGAAGAGAAAGATAGCGACCAATTACTCATCTGGGAGGCTAAAGAATGTTTTATTTCCTAACCAGGTGTGTTACTTGTGTTTTTTTGATGCCTTACTGCTGATTTTTCAGACGTAACAGCCTCCGCCATTACAGCTGTATTCTGCGTAGGTTGCATATGGAGCCTGTGGAAGCTGAACTTAGTCCAATTGGTCATTTTGTTTGTGCAATTTAGAAACACGCACATGTAAAGCATGTTTGTGTTGGCAGTAACAAGTTCTGTCTAACAGACTGCCAAAGAGCACAGAGGGAAAGTGCTATGTTGGTCGTGAATGGATATAAACTTCTCCCAAGGGATTCCAAGTGACTCCAAACCTGTCTGGGTGAGTAACTGAGTGCAATGCATACTATAAATAAGGTTGGAAAAAAATCTTTACTTCCCCTTTAAATTAAAAAGAAGAAGTAGGGTAAAGGGAAAAAAAACAATTATGTACCATCTTTCTCATGTTACAACATGAAAATGTGCAGCTTAGCAGGTGCCTATAAGTGTCTAAAATTCGGTTTTCTTTTCTAATTTAGCTGGTGTTTCTTACATTCAGGCTCGCTACATAACATGGATCTGAATTAATCTTATCTGTGGGCTCACGTACTTCCAGCCACATTCCGGCCAGCTACATGTGTAGGGTTTCTCTCCTGTGTGCCGGCGGAAGTGGGCCTTCAGGTGGCTGCTTTTCGTGTACATCTTCCCACAGCCTGGGTGGGAGCATTTGTGGACCCTCTCAGTGGACGACACCCTGTTCATCCTGGGGGCCGCTGCTTTTAGGACAGTGGACCCCTGACCTCCTCCCACTGCTGTGATCTCTAGAGTCCTGGTGGTGATGGGCAGAGGGGCGATCTTCACATACTTCTGGTCTGCTGATTTGTTATCAGCGTTAAGTGGCAGCAGAGTGGCGGCGGCCGTGGGCGTGGAGGAAACCTGGGGGGCCACAAGGGTGAGGTTTGGAGCTGTAGCTCCCTGGAGCCCCATGACCAGATGGGTGAGCCAGATGCTGCTGTGGGCTGACGGTGGAGACCCGGCTGGAGCGTGAGGCTGGGCCAGAGGTAAAGGCTGAAACTGGAGCACCACTGGAGCTCTAAGGAGCATGGAAGGTGTCACAGTGGCAGGGGAGGACTTTGTGTGACTGGAAGGAGATGGGTCAACAGAACCAGAAGTGTACTTCTCTTTCTTGGGGGTCTGTGGGGAGGAGGTGCTGAGGGAAGCACCGACACCTGGGTCGTTTTTAGAGTCTGCTGAGGAAGCTGGGGGTATGGAGGACGGCGAAGATCTGATGAAGGTACACTGCAGGGGAGGGGTCTCCTCTTTGGTACTCAGTAGGTCCTCCTTCACCTGCTCCATCTTTTCCTTCAGGAATTCCTCTATGTCCTCCAAAGTGGGAGAGAACGGTGAAGACGGATGAAAAGAAAACTCTGGAATCTTAGCATCTGGTCCTGCATCATCTGTCGGACCATGAAAAATCCACAGACCCCCCCCTTCGCTTTCGTCCTCCTCCTCCTCTCTTTCCTCCCCCTCTTCGGGGCTGGAGCTCTGCAGGGCCCCCTGCTGGAAAGCCCCGGGGCTGTCGCAGGACCGCAAGCAGACGCCATCCTCCTCTGAGGAAGAGAACAGACTGCTGCTGCTATCCCTGAACAGCTCAGACTCCACTGGAAGCGTTCTGCTGCTGAGGGACACCATTGATCTGGGCCTAGTGCTGTGAGGTGTAGGTGGGGGTGGGGGAAGGGATGCTGCTGGAGGTCTCACACAAACCTGCAGGCAAACAAGAAGTCAGGGTTCAACGTTGTGATATAAACGTTACGGTAAGGTTGAAAAGATGGGGGAACAGTAAGAGTATTAAAGGGGAAGTTTGTTTTTTTTCAACCTGGACCTTATTTATAGCATCCCTAATGTTCATTTACTCAACCAGACAAGTTTGGAGCCACTTGGAGTCCTTCAGGAGAAGTTTATATCTAGTTGTGATCAGGTTATATCCCTATAATGGGAGTCCTGAGGGCATGCAAAGTGCCACCGCTAAATGAGGCATTATCTGCCCCGAAACTCCTTCATATTTCAAATGTTTTGTGATAAATCTGTAGCGTCTCTTTGTGTTCTTCCAGTGTTATTTACAGACGTTAATCCCAATTTACAACAATCTGCCATTTCTCTGACGTTACTGCAGTGCCCCATGGGAGCTGTAGTCTGAGCAGGACTCTGTGCTCAACAACGATCTTAGTCCACTGTGTCATTTTGTCTGTGCAATTTGGAAATAGACAAGCGCAAACCATGTAACTGTTTGCAGTAGCAATTTCTGTCTGACAGGACTAAAAACGTTAAAAAAAATAAAAATAAAAAAGTCCTGCTCATACTACAGCTGCCTTTGTCATTGAGAATGTGTTGGTATAATTGGATTAAAAACACCCCTGAAGACAACGAAGAAGCACTTCAGAGACGGCCCGAACTCCGAGGGGAATAGTTCTAATTGGAATTAGAACTATTCCCCTCGGACGACGAACGAACATTGATTAAATGAAGGAGTTTTGTGGCAGATAATGTTTTAGAGGCAGCACTCGGCCTGCTCTCACGACTTGATATAAACTTCTCCAAAAGGACTCCAACTAGCTCCAAACTTGTCTGGGTGAGTAGGCGAACGCAAAGCAAGCTATAAATAAGGTACAGGTTGAAAAAAAACAACTAACTAATACTGGACATTTCCCCACAGATAATGAGACTGAAACAGCTCAGGAGGGTTCCAAAGAATGTGGCAACAGGAATATCTAATACCCTGGAGCACAGGACTGTGTTCTAGTGTAACAATTAGGGATGTACCAATACTGGGCCAATATAGTTCCAATGTACTTGTATCATTAAAAGTTAACCGATACCCTGAACCAATAATTAGCATGTGGCAACTCTGCAATAATGTAGCAGAAAATGTATATTTCTCACTTGAAATGTTAGTTTTGTGGTCATTTTTATAGTATGTTATAACATTTTCTTTGGTAGGATAAAAAATACTATTAAAAATACCACAAAAATAAAATTTCAAGTGAAAAATAAACATTTTCTGTAAATTGTTTGCAGAGTTTCCACATTTTAAGTATGGGTCAGATGCACCTGGGTTGTGCAAGAGTTATTAGAGCACTCGTTTCATTGTTATTTCCCCGTACTAAGAGGGTTTTATTTACTTTTAGCCATGACTGAATGAGTTTGTGATTAAGCAAATCAAGCATAACTAAGTGGGCTACAGCAAAGCAGGAGAACTGGGAAGTTAGTCTTGCCTCGTTGGCAATCCAGACAGGAAGCTGTGAGTGAGAGGTAGCTACAGGATCTCATAGGTTAACCTGGAGAATGAAAGCGGCTATTTTATTTAACACACCGCTTTAAAGGGATCAATATGCCCATCTAAAATGGACAATATATTTTTGTCAACAACACCCCACCCCATCCCCACCCTCCAAGCTACGATCATAGTGGGAAGCTGCTTATGAGGCGGATGGTTGTTGTTGCTGTCAGACAGCCGGGCCACATGTTGCAGTGGGGCCTGCGTGGAGCTGGGGGGGGGGGACACGGCCGCAACGATGCGCTCTCAAGCATATGGTAAAGCTACGGTAAAAACAACAACCAAGGGGGTGCGTCAGAATGCAAGAAAAAAAACAGACCAAAATGAAACTGTGTTGTTAGGGGGAGGAGGAGAATGCACCAGCGTTGGTTACACAGCAGCGCCTGTGGAGGAATCCACGAGTTTCAAGTTCGGCTGGGTCAAAAAGGGGGGGAAAACACACACAGCTCCAGCTCTAGTTCTGTTAGCCTCTGGGGGAGCCACCCAGGAGTCTCGCAGCCGCCCCAGCTCAACCTACCGTGAGTTACCGCGACGAGCCTCGGCTATCCGTCGACCTGGCTCGGGTTTCTCGCTGTTTTCTGGCCGCCTTTTCGTCGTGTTATTGTCGCAGCACGCTAACATCCCGTCCTTGCCACGGGTCCATGTTGGCATTCCTCTCCTTTGTGTCACGTGACTCCGCGCTGCACAACTCGGAGGCATGGATCCCGTTTTGCTGCCGTGATTGGTCGATCGCCGCGGAGGCTCGCCTTAAGAAGAGGGCTTCGATTGGCTGCTCTCCGATAAATTCTGACTGCCATGTGTTGGTCAAAAGCAAGCTGAAAAGCTGAGTATAAAGAGCTAAATAACAACAGGGAGCTGTTGTAATAGTAGCGTTTATTTACATTATAAAAACAGCAATGGAAATGACAACTGAAACTGTTGTCAGGCTGCAGCCTATTAATATGCTATTGAGGAGTTTATATCTCACTGAATAAATGTTATTGACACATTGAGGCTATCCTGTCAGATCTTGAGACCTGCACCATATCAAAGAACGAGGAAAACATTTTGATGGATCAGACTTCCAACCGATTAAACAGGAATGATGGGTTATTCTTAAGAAGAAGAATTTTTTCAGTTTTCCTGAAAAACTGATGCAAAATCGTGTCCTTCTCGTCTATTAGCTATCGCGAACCCCGTCGTCTTGCGATGTGAATGTAACATTACATCCCTAATATCTACCAATGATGTGACATTAAGTGCTCACAGCTTGTCAACACAACCCGACTTTAACAATTCGGATATCGCCATTAAAGAGGGGGTATCTATTTATCGAGGTAACATCATGCCTGCAATGATACGGGGATTTCCAACATTTAGTTGACATGATGAGTATTTTATTTTAATCCAACTGAATATACTATGTTTTTGCTAAAGTCGGCCTAACTGTTACAATTCTTCTTGGTTTTATAAAGTCAAGCTGCATGAAGATTTACAGATGAATGCAACATATTATTTAATTTAGACAGAAAATGGAATAAGATATGCTTTCATGAAAACAAAATAGTACCCATAATGGCAGGTCGTCTGAATATATATATATATATATATATATAGCCTAAAGCTGTTCTGGTCCAACCGACCTCACAAAGAGTTTTACACAAGAGCCGTGTATATCCAAATGATAACACACACACGGATGGGGTTTTAATACTTTTTAAATGCTCATTAGTTTTAGTTTTTTTGTTTTGACTTAAGATTTTCTATTTTATTTTAGTTTTAATTCGTTTTAACCATTTTTAAGGTAGTTTAAGGTACCTTTAGTTTTTATTAGTTTCAGTTTTGGTTTTAGTCTTTTCGTTAAACAAGTTGTGTACTGGGGCAAGACGACAAAAAAAAGAAGAAATGTATAACAAAATCTCAGAAAATATATATACGTATATTTAAATGTATTGACATGGGCCAGATGAACAACCATGCAAATCAGCAAAGTATGAAAAATAGTTCTGTAAACACAATAACAGCACCTGTGCATTAGAAAGCCCAACAACTAACGCAGGTGCTATAGTTGTATAAAAACACTGACGCTGACTGGCAACACAAAAAAAGACAAGTTACCATTAGTACAATGATGCTTTTGATCATTTTGCACATATTTTAGCTGTAAGTATTCCCAAATTGGACTCTGGCGCTTTCTTTCAACATTTGCTTATATGACGCAAGGCGGATCTCGGCAACACAGACAACTTGACTGGCATCTTGGGATAACGCGGTACAGCCAGTAAAAACGACCACCATCCAGAAACTAGACAGGGTTTATTTTTCCATCAACACAGCGGATATATGTACCACCTACACCAGCTACACAGCTCCGGTTCCCATTGCTATTCATTGCAGTTTACAGTACCAGTGTTGGTTAGAAATGTTAACTTGTTTGTTAGCCATAGCTCATCTGTTATGAAGTTCTTTCTGCAGACTGCTGTTGCTTAATCAGAGTTCCAATCACTTCTTCTGATAGCTTCTAATCCTAAGACGTCTTTTATTTGCTTCAAAAAGGGGCGAGTCGATGGAATTTTAACTTTCTCGTTCTGTTGTTTTTATCGAAGCGATTTGTGGAACCAAAAAGGCAAAACACATGATCGCATCTGTTTCTGGTGACACCGCACTGTAGGCAGACAGGGACATAGAAATAACTCTTCTTTATAAGAAACTTTATGAAACAAAAACTAAGCACATTTTCTCCAGAAATTCAGTTAGTTTTAGTTAGTTAAGGGAACACTCATTACAGTTTCGGTTCATTTTTTTGTTGTTAGAAATTCAAGTTTTTATTTTTATTTGAGTTAACGAACACGTTTTTTTTACTTCTACTTTTCGTTATTTTGTTCGTTTTCGTTAATAATAATAAACTTGCACGCGTACACATTCATACACCGATATGCAAAATGCTAGGCAAGTCGGGGCTAGGGGCTTTGCCCATGGGCACATTGGCATGCAGCAAGAGGAAACTGGAATTCACCCACACTTTTTAGAATTGCAAGCCGGCTACTCACCATCCATCCACTTCCTCTACCTGAGTACTTTTTAGGGTTGCAGGAAATGAGTGTTGCCTATGTGCAGCAGTTGATGGACAACATGTCAGTACATCAATTCAATTCAAAATTTGTTCTCCTCAACCACCTCCACTTATTCCATGATGGAGACAGTCTTTGACTTATCCCTGTTTCTTCTAAAACCTACAATCATATCCTTTGTTTTGTTCACATTCAAGGTAAGATGATTGTTTCCACACCATTATACAAAGTGGTCCACCATCACACATCATACATACTTTTAGACCTGAGAAATTCAACACATGTACAAGGAGAATATGCAAACAGAACAGTTCCAGTAGAAATTTGTGCATTTTAGTGTTGAGTTTCCATTTTGTATGGATGGATTGATGGATGGAGTTCACAATATCAGATTCTAAGATCAATCTGATCATTCCGTTTAGTCTTTTTAGAGGGAATCCGATCTGATCTTGCCCTAAGTGTTATATGTGTTATGTACATTATAGGAAAATTGCAGGGCTGGTAAAGAGAGCATAAAGGTGCAATAAAGATGTTGATAAATTGGTAGAAAACACACTGGTGCCTATCTCCAGTGGTCAAGGGAGGCAGGGTACACCCTGGACATGTTGCCGGTCCACCACAGAGCAACATGGAAACACATAGGATAAACTATAAACTATACTTTTTTTTTCAGGAGTGGACTGCCACATGTCGCAGTGGATACTGGACTACCTCACAGGACAATATGTGAGAACACAGGGCTGTGTCTCTGACAGGCTGGTCTGCAGTGCAGGGCGCCTACATGGTACTATGCTGGCACCGTTTCTCTTCACCCTCTTCATCAGGGAGTGGACATTAAGATAGTCAACTCTTACAGGTACCTGGGTGTTCACCTGAACAATAAACTCGACTGGAGTCACAACACTGATGCTGTTAAAAGGAGGGGTTAGAGCAGACTCTATTGCTCTTGTTTGCACATCTATTGGCCATTAAGTTCTTGTAAATAATATGTTTACTTTTTCAGTTTTTAATGCACAACTACACATACACATGCTGTAATTTTTTTTCCACTTTTTAATTTATACTCAGTTGCACATTCTAATCTGAGTATTTTAATAACTGTACAGTACTTTTGTTTTTGTAATTGTGTCCTTAATTTATATATATTATTCTTAATTCAGTTTTTAACCTTTTTTGTGTCATCCTAAATGCTTCGTCATCTTTCATGTTGTTGCTGTCACAGCTGAATGTCCCCCTTTTTGCTACCATAAAGGATTATTATATAATATAATATTATAAGAGCTTATAATATAATTTACTTTTATTTATATAGCACCAATTCACAACGAATGCCATCTCAAGGCACTTTACAACAAAAACCATTTCAATACAATTACACAAACATTCCAATCAGTTAAGTTTTCTATGTAAGGAATCCCAGTAGATTGTGTTTAGTCATCAACGTGAGGTTGTGCCCGGATCATGCAGACTCCAACCACAGCATTTCCTCAGCAATCCATCATACTGAGCAAGTATGTATCGATTAACAATGTAATGTATTCTGGATTTAACAGGGAGCCAATGGAGAGAAGCTAAAACAGGAGAAATGTGATCTCTCTTTTTAATATTCACCAGAACTCTTGCTGCAGCATTTTGGATCAACTTAAGGCTTTTAATTGCATTTTTTGGACATCCTGATAATAAGGAATTACAGTACTCCAGCCTTGATGTAACAAATGCATGGACTAGTTTCTCTGCATCACTCCTGGACAGGATGTTTCTAATTTTAGCAATATTCTGGAGGTCAAAGAAAGAAATCTTAGAAACCTGGGCCCGTATCCCTAAAGAATTTTTGTGCAAAAAGTGGCTCCTAGCGGCCAAATTCTAAGAAAATTCTCAGAGTCATGACGTTTTCTTAGAATTCTCCTAAAAGTGACACGAAAATCGCAGTTAATATAAAAGCTATTCCTAGCGCTTAAAAGGGCTCCTAAGGCGAGATCTGCTAAGAGCAGGGAAGATGACTTTTAGTGGGTTAGGAGTTCCCCTAAGCAGCTGTGTTTGTAGGATATTTGTTAACAAGCCTTCCTAAATAGACCAGCCAGCAATCACAGACATTGATAAAAGCTGAGCCGTGTTACCCTTCTTAAGACCACACTGAGTTGTAACGTTGCAATTTCTACTTCATTCAGGACAGCCCCTTGAGATAGGCCATCTTGTTTTCAATGGGGTCCATATGGGAGTGAAAGTACAAAATATGCCAGCTAGGATATTAATATGAGCAAATAAGACACAAATCATTATTTGAACAGGGTGTAATGAGCTTAAGTTTTCACATATTTTAGATTCTAATGTTAGGCTATAACCCCTACAGCTTACTCTTCATTTTCCAGATATTGTCTTGAGATTAGAGTGTATAATTATGTTTATTGATTTGAGGGTACATCCTTTGCTCATTATCACCAAACGTTCATTTTCATCAAACTTGTAGGATCAACCAATCACGGCTTTTGAAATGATGACTCATACCTAGCAACGGGGTCAACCACACCTCCTCACTAAGATAGGATTTTCCATCCATTCCTTGCTCAGAGTTTACTAAAAATGTTCTGGAATCACTTCTAAGCTAAATCTCCTGGCAAGGATTTTTTAGGTTAACTTAGGAGCTCTCTGAGAGGATTCTCAGAATTTTTAGGGATACGGGCCCTGGGGCCGTATTCACAAAGAATCTTAGGGCTAAAGGTAGGTCCTAACTGCCGAATTTAGGAGTAACTCCTAAATAATGTGGGTGTGTCACTCTTAAATTTAGGATTCCTAGTTTCTTAAGATAAAAGTAATTCACAAACACTTTTAGGCCTAAAAGTAGCTCCTAAGTCTGGGAGACCTTAAAAGAAGTCAAGAG
Organism: Apricaphanius iberus; assembly: GCA_028564705.1. NCBI lineage: Eukaryota > Metazoa > Chordata > Actinopteri > Cyprinodontiformes > Aphaniidae > Apricaphanius > Apricaphanius iberus. The sequence continues at coordinate 233,857 of JAPXFQ010001051.1, read as the reverse complement.
GACTCCTAACTCCCTAAGACCTATTCACAAAGACTCCCAAAATGGCTGCAGGCAGACGCAATGTGTTGGACACTCAAGATGATTCGGAATTAACCAAACGATACCAACTAAAACGTTTATTGCAGATGTGGTGCAGGATGCTATCACTTCTCCAACTAAACGTAACAACCCGATCAGTCCAGAAATGAAATGTTTAGCGAAACTAAGATATTTAGCCACAGGGAAAATGCAACTTTGCAATGCGGACGACTTGGGTATATCACAACCATCTATCAGCCAATCAATCCACCAAACTCTTAAAGCGCTCTGTCGACCACACATTATCCAACAATTCATCCGTTTCTTAGTAGACATCCAGCAACTGCATTGAATTAAAGGCAATTTCATGGCGATTGCAGGCATGCTGGGGGTGCACAAAGAAGAAAATGTGCACGTCTTCCAATTTATGCAACATATGTAGGGATACCTATATGACAGACATTGCCTACCTGTTGCAGCAGCATCCTTTTTATAAGCGGCGAGCTCGAGCCGACACTGGGACTGTAGAGAATACCATCTCTTCTCACAATCTTCTGCCGTTCGAGACACCGGTGGATAAGATGCATTTATGTTTCTGCTAATTTCCACCAATGCCTCCCTTTTCTTCTTATTCGTAATCCCGGCTCCGAATCGCCCTTTGAGGATGGTCCTCCTCTCCAGTACCAACTGTGCCAGTAGTAATAATTGGTCCTGCGACAAGTTAGGTTTCCTTGTTCTTTTCTCGCCACTAATTTTCAGTTCACGAGGTGCTTTTCACGGTAGTGGGGGGGTCTATTTAAGATGTGGCTGATGTGCTCATTAGACAGCCTAATTGTTTACAGCCTAGTTGCAATCACTCCCTTAATATGATGCATCCATTCATCTATTATCTATACCGCTTTCATCCAATTCAGGGTCGCGTGAACTGAAAGAGAGTTAATTATGTTTGGGAGAATGCCAGTGATTTCATTTTTAATTGAATTTATTTCACTTATGAAGAATCCCATAAAGTCATCACCACTGAGAGGAAGGGGAATAGTTGGATCAACAGAGTTGAAAGTAGTAGGCTATTGTTCCAGGCTAGATAGAAATCATTTAAGTGTGTAGAGTGCCATTTTCTCTCCAGTTTCCTATTATTTTGCTTTAAAGTACGCAATTCTGCAATAAACCAGGGAGCCAACCTCCTATGGCTGATTACCTTCTTTTTTAAGGGGGCTACACTGTCTAGCGCCAAACGCAGTGAGGAAGTGATACATTGAACCAGACCATCAATTTCTGAAGGGTTAGTGTTGGAATTACTGCCGTCCACTGTGGTATTCTGAGACACATAGGGAAGCAAAAATGTAACAGATTCTTTAAAACTTGTTACAGCATTGTCTGAAAAAGTTTTAATGTTATGAAAGTTTCTTTCAGATTTTGGAACGATGGGTAAAGTAAATTCAAAGGTTATCAAAAAATGGTCAGATAGGACTCGGTTATATGGGTGGACCGTTACTTCATCACACTCAATGCCGTATGTCAGTACGTGTGTGTAAAGTGTGCCGACCAGAGTGCGTAGGTCCCTTCACTTTCTGAGTAAAGCCAATTAAATCTAAGACAATATTAAAGGCTGCAGTTAGGCTATCATTTTCAGTGTCCACATGAATATTGAAAACCCCTGCTATAATTACCTTATCAGTGTTTAATACTAAATCAGATAAACAATCTGAGATCTGGTCCAAGAATTGAGAGTAAGGGCCTGGTGGGCAATACAAAAACACAAACAAAAGTGGTTTTAATGTTTTGCAGCTTGGATGAGGAAAACTAAGGATTAGATTTTCAAAAGAGCTGTAACTAATTGGTCTAGGGCGAATTTGTAAATCTGAATGAAAGATAGTTGCAACTCCTCCTCCTCGCCCAGTACTTCTAGGACTGTAAAATATTTTGATACTTGAAAAGAGTTGACTCATTAATAATTACAAAATCCTCCTGCTGCAACCAGGTTTCTAATAGGCAAAATAGATCAATTTTATAATCACATATCAAGTCATTTACTAATAAAGTCTTTGAGGAGAGTGATTTTATGTTTAGTTAACCACATCTAATTGCGTCCTTTCTCCTGGACGTGTCAGCAGCACGTTACAACAGCAGCACATCATATGCAGCTGATAGCTACCGCTGTAGTCAATAGAATCCTTTTCACTCGAGGCGAAAGCAGCACAAATCTGCCCCCGCGGGAGGGTCTCATTTGTGTTTCATCATCGACAACGGTTGATCATTGAAGTGGAGAAGCACTCAATCCTGTATGACCCTAGTCACACTTTTAAAAAGATGTCGTCAAGAAGGATAAAGCATGGAGTGACGTTTCAGCTGTTATGAGGCAAGATGGTGATTATATCCTACTTATGAACGTGAACCCCCCCCCCCCATTCCCTATGCACCCTTTTCAGTTATGAAAGCTAAAATAAATAGGCCTTGAAGTTTTGATAATTAAACTACAATGAACTTACCAAAATTCGCCCCCGGTGGAAAGGGGCAAGCAGCAGAATATGCAAGCGAAATGTGCTGCTCTTGTAACGTCCTGCTGACGCGTCCGGTGGAACCCCGGGTCTATTTGATTTTGGCCGAGCACAAGACACTGTCTCAATGGGGTATTGAGTGGGTCACGGTACAGAAGCTGTAGAGAGGTGGGTTAAACTATGACTCTGCTTCCTGGTGTGGACCCTGGTTTATCAGTTTTTTGAAGGACTAATAAATCTGTCCAGATTCCTAGATAGAAGACCTGCTCCATCCAAAGTGGGATGGATGCCGTCTCTCCAGATCAGACCAGGTTGTCCCCACAAAGTGATCCAATAATCAATGTAGCCGACTTTTTTTGCTGGACACCACTCAGACAACGATCGATGAAATGTTAGCATGCGGCTAAACATGTCGTCACTGGTCAGATCAGTCAGGGTACCAGAAAAGATTACACAGTGTGACATCTTATTAGCAAACTTACACCTCAAAGCAACACTAATTTTAATGACCTCCGATTAGCAGAACCGGGTGTCATTACCGCCAACGTGAAAAACAATCTTACTGTACTTACGTTTATCCTTAGCCAGCAGTTTCAGGTGGGTTATTATGACGCCTGTTCTGGACCCTGGAAAAAATTTGACTATCGTCGATGGTGTCTCTAATGCAACGTTTCGAACTATGGAATTTCCAATTATAAGGGTCTGTTTCTCAGTGTGTGTCACTGAGTGTGGAAAATCTCTTAGAAATGTGTTTGGTGGTGCCCATTGGGCTGGGAATTATGCTTTCTACATACGGTTACCTAGTCGGACTGAGATCCCAGCTCTGTGGGTTTAGTCAGAGGACCGCTGGGTGATTATATCCTTGTTGGCTCCACACTGGCTAACGGGCCTCGACTATTTACTGGATTCTCAACAGCGCGGAGCCGAGCCTCTGACTCTGAAACCCTCATCTCCAAAGCTACGAAAATGCTAAATTTAATACACTTATCATTATCACTAAAGGAGGCAGGGGAGTAACTAAACATCTGACATAGAGAACAGGAGAGAGGAACCACACAGAGGGAGGAAGGAGAGATAGACAGAAGAGAGGTAAAATAGCAGCTCCGAAGCTAACGAGCTAGCAATATTTTTGCACACCGAGAACAACTGTGTGAAACACAAAGGGTTCCCAAAACGTAAAGTACAACAACTGGAAATTTGTGTAGTAGTGTGCTTGTGTGTTAAAATAAATTAGAAAGACCTCAATACAGAGAAAAATAGATCAGTCAAAGAGAATCTGAGCACCAAACACCAAGCAGCTCTGCAGAGCTCAGCAGTGACAACAGGGAATGGTTTGGGGATTGAGGTGGCCATGGGAAAGTTGTGTCGATTTAATCATATGTTTTGGATCATTGTCCCATTAAAAGATCCAGTGAGTACACATTGAGTCCAACAGATTTTAATTTAAAATGTGAGATTCTACAGAGCTCAAGGCATACTTGTGGGACATATCTCCCGCATTTCCGTGTCAATGCCCTCTGTCACACACACTTTCTAAGCTGCTTCACCTGTCAATCAGTTCATGTGGTAAAAAAAATTCCGAAAACTCTTAAGCATACACACGCTGACACAGCCAGAAATAAATCATAGACAGGTGCTGCTGAGTAGAGCAGCATGTCCAATCCAGAACCTGCAAAAGGCACAAAAATAATATGAAAACAAAAAAAGTTACTTTTTTTCCTCAAACAAGCTGTGTAAGTTCGGTTATGCTGTTGCATGATAGTGAATAATTACCAGTTATTTTATGTCAATATATAAGCTAGTTAACAGTAATATTATTGCCTATTTTAGATCTCTTACATGTCCGTTTATGCTAAGAATAAACCCAGTCCTCTTTCATACCTGTGCAGAACTTGTGTTCACTGTTAAATTCCACATATTTAAAATAAATTTATACTGTCAAAAAAGACAGAGCAGAGTCTGGGAGGGTCTTGATGGGAAATACAGTATAAAACATTACTTTGGGATGTATGAAATGTATTGGTGACTTTATTAGAACCGCTTTGAAGTGTTGTTACTGGTTAAAGAGATGTTTTGTCATGTGCATACAAGTTAGTTAGATAAAAAAATTGAACTTTAGAACAGGATGTTAAACCTTTGCACCCAAACTAGTGGAGAAAAACAGGATATGGAGGATGTCTGGACTGCAAAAGATTAGGGCAATAGATTAGGACATGTTAGAAATAAAGGTCAGCAAAAACTCTAGTTAGAGCTGGTTTGCAAAGTCAGAATAACAGGAAGGTAATTAATTATACATGCATGGTTGTAAGGAGGCTGGTCTTGGCAAAAGTTTGAATGAACCAATCATGTTTTGTGTCCCATATTTAATGTTAGGGGGGAGGTTCTCTAACGTTGTGTTAAAATATAAAACTTAATGTTTATGTTATATACGTTGTCATTCTTTGGTGGGTGACCCAGAGAGGGTAATTTATACCCTTCTGTAAGCTAAATATCTAATCTGTTTTAATAAATTCTCTAAACTAGTATTTGATCTGTTTTAAGGAACTCTGTGAATCAGTATTTGATTTCTTGTATTAAAATCTAAAGAAAATTAAATTACTCTCGTCTCCTCTCTGATAAAAATGAACACGCATGGAACTTATAGATTTAAGGTTTAAATTGAATATAGATTAAAATCCTTCAGATGGTGACCCCGACGTGATCAGAGTTTGGAGACAGGATTTAATTTTTGCATATATAAAGATAAGTAGATTTAAGAAAAATAAAATGAACAAAAATTTCTAATTGACTACTCTAAAATAAATGTTTACATTAAAGAATTATTTTCTATTTTTGGGCAGGTTAAATATTTAGTTTTTTGGAAGTATAGGACTTAATGTGAAGTGAATTTTGGAGTTTTATGGTATTACTGTGAGACTAATTAAACTGCCTATGCCTCTGGGTTTTGTCGCCCCTAAGCAAGAGTGGACGCGTTCTGCCGATACGATCTGGGATCGAGACTAGGTTTAAAGTTTTCCATTAGGTGAGGTCTACAAAAAGTTGTTTGGGTTGTGATCACAGGTCAGTAACAGCTTGTGGGAAGCTGCAAGAGTCTGGGACTCTCTAAGGTCAAGAACGTTTTATGGTGATTTAGGAATAAAGACGTCATGGAATTAAGTGAAATTAAACCTAGGTTAGTGAATGTGAGTCTGATTAAGAATTTATTGTTGATGTATTTCTCTTTTCTTTTCTTTTCGGCATCTGATCTGCTCTCCGGGGAAGGAGCACCCTGAGCTGCTGGAAATTGGAGGTTCTCTGCCTTAGGGAGCCAGTGCAGATGTGTGATTCTCCCCTGGAGTGGAGATAGCAGGTGAATCTTTTCAAGGACTCAAAACTGGTAAGTGAAGTTTTAGATAACGTTGTTTTATAAATTTTGAGGTTTCGAGTCCTTGAAGCGATAAGATTACAAATAAATAGATAAATCTATCTGATCTTGTGTAAATGAGAGATAGCGAACAATTGTGTGTGTCTGTGTGTGTGTGTGTGACGAGATCTCTGTGTAGTGGTTGTTGAGGAGTCTTGTGATTAAAACTCGAGTATAAAGTATTATTTAAAAGTAAATGATGAATAAATAAATAAATAAAGTAGAAGAAACTGAATTAAACATATTACATCGAAAAGAAGGTAAATATAAAGAGTAATTCAATGGTTTTTGAAGCAGGCGATGTGACGTAGTGTGTCGAGAATTCCGACTGATTTTGAAGATTAGATCCTAGTGGCTTACTGAAAACAATACCATTTCGGCTCCTATAGGAGTTCAGTTACTATTGAAGAGTTGGTCCTTAGGGATGTATCGTTTATAAGCGACCTATCAGTAAAACAGAAAAAGAAAAACAGCAGTGCACACATTCAAGGGTCAGATGAATATATCTAAATTTTATTCTAAATTAAATAGTTTATTAAATCTGCTTCCTCTTTTTCATAGTATGACAAACTTTGAGTTGAAAAGGTGAGGTTGTAACAAATAAAATCGTCCCTGAAAATATATTTTTAAATAGATAAAGAAGTGATTGCTGACCGTAATTTATCTGCTATGGAGATATTTTTTCTGAGATGATACTGTTCGGTTCCTTTTGTGTCCTTTTGTGTTTTTATGAAAGCCGGCCCCATATTCAGACCCAAATAGGATTCCAGATTGTGGACAGTTAAGTCTCGGAACCTCTAAATAAAATGATATTGTAATAATCTAAGAATTTGATCTTAAAATTTAGGTGGATAAACTGCAGAACAGAAAGGGAGCAGAATAAAAGCAGAGAGCCAAGGTGATATGAAGTTGTATTGAAGTGAAAATGGAAAAATTGAGCATGAATAAAATGAAGACACATGGGTGTAGATGATGAAATTAGGACAGTCTGGTGACAAAAGTAAAATATCTAGTTGACAAATAGAACATTGAGTGTTAATGGTAAGCTGCTTAAAGAATAAAATCAAAAGATGTATTGATAAAATAATTAATTGGATGTATTGAAAAGCAAAAAAGTTGATTTTTTACAAATAACGTTTAAATTCTTGCAAAGAAAACTGAAACATTTTGATGAATATTGGTATGTCTATTTTCATAATGAGTTAGTTCAGACATGAGATAGAAAAATGTACAAAATTGATAAACTAGTGAATAGTAGAATACTTAATGATAAAAGACTGAGATTAATGACTAGTAGGTATTATGGACATTATTGTAGGTATTAGTAGGTATTATGGACAACTATTGCTGTAGTTTTGAGGAATTAGAAATTCATTGGAAAAATATAAAAACATCTCAGAGAAGCATATAACCTTGTCTAGAATGAACGGTTAGGAATTGGCAGGTTGTTCAATTTTCAGAAATAAACGTAGTAAGTGCTACACAATTTATACACGTTTTTATTATTTCCATGTTTAAAATAAGTACGATATAAGTAATTATTAACTACTGAAATTATTTTCATTTTGGCTATTTCTTCTAGCCCTGTAAACATTAGAAATGCTGTTTGGGAAAAATTGCCTCTTCTCTATACAAATATTAAAATAAAAAGGCTTTATTATTGCAATTACCTGTTACTGGTTACTTGACTAAACACATTGTTGAGTAATATGAAAAAAAAAAATTATCATAGTGATAATATCTAAACAGCAAGTAGATATTATGAATATGATTAAACTATTCTGACTTTTCAAAACTTTGTTTTATAAGACAACAAGTCATCTTTAAAATAATCCGTTTTCATTTACATAACATATAAACATTGAGTAAGAGCAATGATGAGAAGCAAGTTGTTGCTGAATTTGAAAATGTTCTAATGACTTAAAGAAAAAAGACTATATTATGTGCTAAATTTGTTGAAGAACAACCAATAAATATCAGCTTAATTCTAAATGTTAGTTTAATTTATAAGAAAGAAGTAAGTTCTAATTAATTTATTCTGATTGTGTGGAAACAATCTATGCAATTGAAGCAAGTCAATTGAAATAATTTTTTGTTTTGTTTTCAAGTGTAGCGATAAATGCAAGTTTTCAAAATCTGTTGAAGATTTCTGTGTTGGTGGAAAATAGGAATTAGGTTTAGGTTTTAAATTTTAAAATTAATCTGTCAGATGTTATGCATGATCTGGTAGCTAGTCTACCTGATTCTGAGAGGGAATTTTTGCCTCTTGAATTTAGAGAAAAAGGTTCTAGAACAGTCATGATAATAGAATAGAATAGAACAATGGAATAATATACCATTTAATTAGTGAAGACTTTGTTGCTCACAGTTGACATAGATTTTTATTTTATTTTTATTTTTCTTTCCCTTGTATGTATATTTACTTTAAAGTTGATCCTGACTGGAATTGCAAAACTGCAGGCTATTTATAAATGATACATTTGGGGAATGTTGATTGAGAAACTGAGGTAAAGCAAAAATGATTCAGTGGTCATTTATTTGACATTTCTAGAAGCTTCAATTCAATTTGGTGTTTATAATTGGAGAAACAAAAATAAGCCTGAGAGGATAATTGGGATTGACTATAAAATGCTGATTTTTATTGTTTTGTTTTAATTTTAAAAGTTTTTGTTTAGAGGAAATTGTATCTTTTGAAGCTTGTTTATGAAATGATTTTGTATTTTTAGTTTTATTGTTTAATGGAAATTGGAGTATTATACATGTTACAAACATTTAAGAAAAAAGGTAAACTGCGATGTAGAGAAAGTAACTGGAGTTTTAGATACACAAATTAGTTTGACTGTGTTTGACTCATTTAACAGAATCTGACAGATGTTTTTGAAGTATGAAATGTTTTCATTATTTACAATCAGAATATTTGGGCCAGTTAGCACATTTGGGTTTGTAGGAAACATATGAAACAAAAGTCACTTTCAAATATAGATTAGACTTTTAGAAAAAACAAGTACTTTAGGTTTGGAAATTTCTAACAATAAGCAACCATCTGGTTACTTTCACATCAATTTGATCAGGGAATGAGACATACCTGTCCTGCACTATGGTCTTAAAGTCCCACAGAAATATGTATAGGGAGGCTGTTTTGTCATTGATTTATATCTTGGATTTTTTCTTTATAAATATGGATAGTATTTGAAGTATAGCAAACTGAACACTATTTTTGTAAAACTATGTTGTGTTTATCAGTCAGTACTATTCTCTGATTTTGTTTTAAACATTTGATGTTTTTTAATTTAGATATTTTCTCTGTCTGAGCCAGCTTGATAGCGATCCAGTGTACTGAAGTGACAAATGATGCTATATTACTTTGGATAAAGTTTAAAAAGAGGGGGAGTTGGAGACTGGATCTTTGTTGATCATTGCTCAGGTGGGAGGAGCATCACAGGTAACCTTGACGACACCACCAGCAGTTAAAATAGTAGAGAAACCTAGCTGGACATATTTATCTCACTGTAACTAGCATAATTATAGTAGCAGAAGTTATTAATTGATTAAAGGGACAGAGTCTGGGAAACGTGGTGTGAAGTCTGAATTTCAAAGGGGTTTATTTCAATGTGAGCTAATCGTCTCAACCTCAGTGAAGCGAAACCAGGAGAGGCCACTTTTCCATAGAGACTGTTTACAAGAGGGACATAAAAAAAGAGGATAGAACCTTTGCAGATGGTTATTGCTTTTAGTTTTGTTATTGCAATTATTTAGTTGTGCTTTAGAACAGCAATATCTAACAGAAAAATCTAGCCTTTTTTTCTTGATTTACTTTGTGAACAGACCACAAAACTTTGAAGAAGAAAAAATCAATGAATGGTATCGATACAGTTTATATCTGAGGAATAGACATTATGTTATTAATTGTTATGTTTGCTCTCAGACACCATATTTGGAGGACATCAACATAGAGCCTACTGAGCTTACTGATTAATTTTCAGATATTTTACTCACCTCAAGGATTTGGGAGACTGTTGAGCCTGAAATTATTGCCAAGGCAGGAAGTTAAATGGGTGAGGAAAAGATTTGCAGTTACAACCACAGTAAGGATAAGGTTGGCAGGGAGACGGACGTAACTTAGGGTTAACCTGGGTATTTCAGCAATCATTATTACATTTGAGATCATACCACAAATCTATTTGTTTGAAAATGTAACTTTAATCTGACAAAAGTAATAATAAATAAAAATTATAGAAATGTTGACCAATGAAAGTCAGACATTGCTTTTCATCCATGCTTCAACAGAATTATTTAAAAAAATAAATGCATGAAACAGGCCTGGACAAAAATGATGGTACCCACAACTTAATATTTGGTTGCACAACCTTTTGAGGCAATCACTGCAATCAAATGATTCCTGTAACTGTCAATGAGACTTCTGCACCTCTCAGCAGGTATTTTGGCCCACTCCTCATGAGCAAACTGTTCTAGTTGTTTCCGGTTGGAAGTGCGCCTTTTCCAGACAGCACGTTTCAGCTCCTTCCAAAGATGCTCAATAGGATTGAGATCAGGGCTCATAGAAGTTGACTTTCATTGGTCAACATTTATATAATTGTTATTTATTATTACTTTTGTCAGATTAAAGTTATTTCTGTGACCATTATGAGTTTTTCTTTGATTTAATGAAGGGTACCAACAATTTTGTCCACGTCTGTATATCACAATGAGTTTGTATACATATCTATGAGCAATGTAGTTATGTGTCCTTTGTTCTGACTCACTCCCAAGCCACAGGACAACATGTGCTCCATTCTGAGACTGTGGACGTTAGGGGAACTTTCCCTATGGACGATCGTCTGCTTCTCTGTGGATGTCTTTTCATATCTGAACTGGACAGCCAAGAGTATTTGCTGAAGTTAAAGAGTTTTCTTTGTCTGCAGTAGAGAATCAAGAACCGGAGGAGGAGGAAGTGCACTGCCACTGCTCCAAATTACCGTATCTGGACATTTTAATGTTTCACCAGGTCTGACAGCTGAAATATAAATTCAGGTTAACTACTTTACAAGATAGATTAGTTTTACGCACATCATGAAATATGCTATTTCTGAATATATAGCTAATGTTATAGAACTTACAGACTGTTCAGAGGGCTGAAAAAACAACAAAACTAATTCTGTTGAGAATCCTGGCATCAAATAGCATGATAGCATTAATTTTTATTGTTACTAAAATGTTGTGTTTTGCTCTGTGTTGTAAACAGGAGCTTGGCTAACTTGGGATTATTTTTATGTTTTCTAGTGCCAAATTTAGCAATTTGGCAAAGTGGGAAGAGGTGAGTTCGTACTAGCACTAAAATGATGATTAGAGAAATTATTCCTATTATTATTACTAATTGTGTGGAAGGTAAAGAATGGGGAATGAATGAGATTTTTGTTTTGTTTGTTTGCAATTATTATAACTTTTATTTTTTTTCTGATTTAACAGGATGGTGTGTTTTACTGAAGTAAATTAGAACCTTCTCGTTTCCTTAGAGGATGATACCTACACAGAATTTTTTTTGGTTTTTGCTGATCTTACTTTTTGTTTTCAGATGTTTTAGGAATTGGATAACCATTAACCCTAACTTATAAAACTAGATGAGAAGTCATATATGTATGTTTGTAGTTCTTTGAGCTCATTCACAGACACCCGGACACTTTGGAGATTACTCTTCTTCATTCGTTGTGGAGAATGATATACCTTTCTGACACATTATAAACAACAGCAAATTGGTCGGCTCCAGGGTGTTTGGATCAAAACAATGTGGAGGATGATGGACAAACAGGTGCGTCAACAGGTTAAACACTGCACATAATGAATGCTATTTGCCATGAATTCTTGCTGACCACTGGTGAAGTGGTTGAAGATTTAAAGTTATTATTTGATGAGCTCACTGGACAAAGAAGCAACAGGTTTCAAGAAATAAGGAACAAAAAAAACTCAGTTCACATTTACGGGCAGAATAATCCCTTGTGACTGAGCAACACGTTCTCATTCCCAATGCGTCAAAAACTACAGCTTGGTCACTTGCCCTACGCTTCAAGAAGTGACGCTGTAGGTGCCCTTCTAGCGTCACTTTTGGACGAGCGGGATGTTTGACTGATATGAGACCGTGGCACTGTCAAGTTAGTAAACTGACACATTTACCCACGTCCGGGTGGACTGAATTAAGAAAATAAATATGCAATCTCCGGTTACACTTTTAAAATAAAGCCAGAAGAGAAACGTCTCATATTTTAGTAATACTACCATTAAAGACTCTAGTGGTTTCTTCCTATTTAATAAATACAAACCATGGTGCAACATTATTAGGACAAAATAAAGTTAAACGTTGAGTTAGTGAGTTATATAAAAGCATATTTTATTCATCAAATCACGTGACTTTACATGCACAGTTATGCTTATACTGTACATCCCGTTTAATTTTTTTTTTCTCTGCCGTTATCTATATAAATGGATGACGTCACGACGTCATCTTCTGCTGCGCGCACGTTCCTGCATTTAAAGGTATTTCGGGAGCTTGGATAAACAGTTGAGGTAAGAAGAAAAGTTTTGTTGAAAAGCTTTGTTGGAAATTCAGCGACAAAGCAAATACAATGATACTGATTTATAGATTTGCTTGTGATTCTCCCATGAAACATCAAGTAGTAGCTATATGTAGTTAAATACAACAACCTAAAACGGCTAAAGTTATTTTGCATCGCTAAACAAGCTAACCCTGTATTTTCCATCCCTTCACGTAGAGATTGAGTTTTTCTGTCTTTGAGGATGAGTGTGCAAGGAGAACGCGATATTTTGGAAAGCTTGGATGAACTGGTTCAGCAGCAGGAGTTTGATGACCTCCTTGAGGGGGTTCAGACAGGAGCAGCACAACCTCAACGTCCGCTGAAAGTGAGGTGGACGGAGAGAGACGTGGATGGAAACACGCTTTCCAAGAGGCCAAGTGTGACGCGGAAGCAATCCAGACATGGTTAGTGTTTTATATTCTAGACATTTTAAATGGTTTCAGTCCTGAATGTCAGTGTAGGCCGTTGCCAGGGATAACATGCTGTGAAGACAGTACAATTTACTGTCTAAAAGTCCTCATGATCTCTACAGGTTTGGTTTCTAACTGATCACAGCAATATCACTTGCCCATAGCTATGTACACCAACATTTTAAATTCATTATCAAAATTTTAAGCGAAATGACACCAGGTCAGATCAATGTGCCATCGCTGATAGATCTCAAATCCTGAAAAAAGAAACGCATTATTTGGCTCACATTAGTTACTTTTCCAAAAGAACCCCCCCAAAAAAATAAAACCGAAAAATTATACAGTTAGGTTCTCTATTTATCAACTAATAGTGTAATATAGATAGTATAAATGCAGATTGTGTACAGGTACAAATAAAAGTGCTCAAAAAATATGTTGCTTTAAGAGATGTTTGTTGTTTTCTGCTTTACAGCTGAACGCCGTCGTAAGAGTGATCTAATTTCGCACCCTAATCCAGAGGTGAGCTTTGCTCCAGAGACTGCTTCACAGACAACCTCGGCTGGTATGTGTTTCTTTACATATGTTCTGTGCATAATGTCTTGTACCATGTATATGCAAAAGGAACTCTTGAACAAAACAAATTCTCCAAAACAAGCTTTGATGAGAACGTTTCTCGCTGTTGAGAAGCAATTGCCAAGCACCATTCACAATGTTATATCTGTCATACAATAATCTATTATTGTTATCTGTGTAACAATGAGGTCCATGTTTTTTTTGCTATGTGTATGCATATGATCCAAAAACAACATTGGGCCACTTATAACTACTTCATGTATTTCTAAATTGCAAATAGAATGTCTTCTGCAAGATCTGCAACACTCCCTGAGTTGCTCTGATGAAGAGCTTACTGAAGCAGTAGCAGACCAAAGGGCTCCTCTGGCTTCTCAAGATTGGAGTATTCGCAATGCTCTTTTTTCTGAGAGATGGAGGGAAAAGAGACCATCTCTTATTAATAGCATGCTGGCCAAGGAGAAGGTGGCAACAAATATCTGCAGCCAATGTGGGAACAACTGTGTGGCTATTAGATGCAGAGACTGCCTCCCATGTCCCTTTCTCTGTGCTGAATGTGATATCAGCAGACACAGCAAGGCCTTAGTCCTTCATAACAGAGATGCCATGTGTGCTGGCTTCTTCCAACCATTGCCTCCAACCACATGTGTTGTTGATAAGGCACTTACAAACTGTGGTAAGTTGCGCACTGCTTTTCCTAACTGAGTTTGTGTGTGTGTCAGTAATTATGAATTAGTCTAACCTATGTGTAATGTCTTTCAGTCCGATTTTTACCTATTGAGATGCCTGTCAGCATCTGTGGCTGTCCCCCAGAAGCACTGAGGGTGATCCAAGGGAAGGCAGTTACTTTGGTCACAATAAATGGTAATTATGCAAAAGATTTCCTTTGTCCAGTTTCAATAATACTCTGTACCTTTATACAACTCCCACAATAACTTAATGTCTCAAAAATTACCACATTAGATTTTACAAATGACTTATTCATGATAGTGCCTATCAAGTCAGCAGGCTTTACTGAACCACTTGGATATACAGCATATGTCACATGCTGCAGAACATTGCATTGAAACTTGGCAACTTTAACATTATAGGGGATGTAAATGTTACTTTGTAGGACGGTATTATCTCAACATGCCTGAGCTGACCTGCGAGGGATGCCAGGCACGTTGGACTGCAGGACTTGATGACTTGATAAACAGTGGATACTGGCCTGCCACCCTTCATTTTTCAACAATTTATGAGACAGACCTGTTTTATACATTTGAAGACATGAAGATGGCATCGCCAGGCATGTCCTTTCAGGCCTATCTAAGAATGCTTGAGAAGCGGACTGTTCGTTTCGGCCGCGTCAGTATTTCGTTCTTCATTCTGCAAGATCATAAATATGCTGGTATTTGTATGAAATGGAAAGGTATGTTTAAAAATTGGTTTTGTGCTTTTTCCTTCTAACATAGACTGGTAAGATCTCATCAGACAGCTTACAAAAAAGCTTTTTTGAATGGGCTGCTGTACAGTATGAGGTTGACTCCATCTGCAAAGAGGAGAAATTCATCTGTCCTGCCTGTACCCCAGCAATGCTTGCTGTCTCAGTGGATGGAAACCGCAAGCATTACCGCTTCAAAAGTACAGCAAGGTATACAATAATGTATGTCACTGTATGACATGTAAAAAGGATAGTTCAGGTGTTTTGAAAGGGAGTTGTATGAGGCACTTATACATGGCCAGTCTGCTACCTACAGCAGACAATGGTCAGCCCATCCCCTGCCTGTAGCTTATAGGAGCAAAAAAATGTGGTTTAGCCAGATATAAAAGGCCCACCTTAAAAAAACCCAATATCCAGTATTTAAGGGTATGCTATAGCAAGCATATTATAACCACTTTACCTAGCTTTCAGATCTGTAGCATTATACGTTGTGCGGTGCAACAGTTAGGGTTAGATGAAAGAATATGCTTTCTACAGTTGAGGCTATGTAGTGCCATGGAAAAGGGCTGTCTGAACACTGTATACTGTAGATCAACACTGACTATAGATAAGTACTTCACCACCTAACCCTTTGAAACATTGAAGTCTTTTTATTTGTTGTTTTTTTAGATCTCAAGAGCGAGCAATCTTTGAAGGTGTCTTCATTGCGAAGGATGAAGATGTGACCAAATTTGTGGATCACATCCACAGCAAATCTAAACATGTAATAGCAGACTTGCATTTCTATCTGAATATGATATTAACATTATAATTTGTAGTCTGTCAGTACTCCCACGTATTCTGATATCTACCTTTATATTGAATCTGTTCCTTGTGTCCTAAAATAAATCCATAATTGTTCCCTGTAATTAGTATTGATGAAATTATTTGTCAATTATGATGTTCTGTGATGTAGGTCACTGGACGGAGCAGTTGTGGTGGGGAGTGGTCGGCTGCCAGAGAGACCTCGCAAAGATCGAGCAGCAAGGTGGATGAGGAAGGACTGGAGCTGGCAGTGTGCAGGCACGGGGTCTTGCTGGCTGCCCTTAATATGTTTAGGGGTGAAATATTTGCATACCCAATGTTTTTGCAGCAGCTGCTGGCATACAGACATGACATCAACTTTTTTTGTATGGATGTTGTGTGCAAATATTGGCCATACTTACGAAGAGTAAGCACCAACTGTCCTGAGCTCCAGCCCCTTCAAAATATGAGGCCCTTCCTGTCAGTCGTACATGCCAAAGCCCATGACTTCAAATGTGAGGTTGGTATAATACAATACATGTACTGTAATGTTATGAAATGACTTGCAATTCTATAAATTATACATATAAATGATGTTTAACTTGCTTGTATTTGCTGTACTAAATATCATTGATGCTTATGTTTGTGTCGCTCTGTCCAGGTGAAATGGAGTGGTGCAAATCAAGAAGGTGATGGTAAAACACTGGGGGAGGAAGTAGAGCAGTGTAATGCTTTCCTCTCCAGGATAGCAGTCACCACAAAGCATATGTCAAAAGCAGGTGTGAAATAATTGTACCTCTGTACATAGAATAAAAGACATTCATATAATGACAAGTGAATTTTTACAGAACTTATCTTTGTGTACCTGCAGGACGCAATGACATGCTGACACTTCTGGCCATAAGATGGAACCAGCAGAAATGTGAAAGCCTGGCTACTTCACTTTCCAAGAGATACCATAAGGTAAATGGAAACAATATTATTCCAGCAATGGCCCGGTATAGCTAAATGAAATGCACATGGGCTTGCCACATATGATAGTTATATTTGCATGACTTGAATTGCATTCCTGCACTGTACATGTTGTAAGGACCTTTGCTTGTCATTTTAGACTTCAAAAACTCTAAACATTCAGATGGGGGACCTGGAAACTCTGAAAGCCCAGCATCAACTGGATGAACAAACTGTGGAAAAATTTGTGCAAGAAGTGAAAGAATGGGCAGATGGTAAGAAAGTGAAACATTATCTGACATGGAGAAATATTTGTGTTGTTTCTGAAGTTGACGCTGTCTCCAATCACTTTTGTCAGGGGAAACTGACCATCAAGGCACACCACAAGCTTTGTGTAAGAAGATTGAGGCCCTCACAATCAGCATCAAGACCAGAGTTCAACTTCTGTACCGGAAAAATGGTATGTTAGCATTTTAGGCCTTTTCAGATCAGTCTGAAATGTCTCCATACTCACTTTACAATAACAATGTTTACACAGTATGAATTCTCCAATATCAGAATAAATTGAGTTGGATTCAGTTATTATGAGCATATCTGTTATGATTCATCTGTTTGGCAAATGTATTGTCATTCTGTTGTGACTTTGTATTTAAAAGATTTAATATGGATTTATTTTTTGGTTTTCAGATAGCAACAAAGGTCGAAATAGGATTCGCAGAAAAATAAGACAACAGAAGAGCACTTTGAAGACCATGGTAGCGGAGTACAACAGTCTTGTTCCACCCAAGCAAGCCGTGTCCATAGATTGCATTTTGGACACAGAACATCCCTGGCCTTGGCAAATTACACAGAGTGGTATGCATTTTATGTACTGTTCTTCAGTGGTGGAAGAAGTATTATATCCTTTACGTAAATGAATGAACTATATACAAAGTCAAAATACTAATACTACACAGTAAATATACTCTGAAGTAAAATATTACCTCAGTAAAAGTGTATAATTATAATCAGTAAAGTAAACTTAAAGTATTAAAAGGTGAAGTCCAATAATTGAAGTGAAGTGAAAGCAAAATATTTTCCCTGAGTAGAAGAAGAAAGTAGCATACAGAAAGATGTGCCACTTCAAATTTATACTTACTATAAGTACGGTACTTCGTTGAATGCACATTTCATCACTAGTATTCGTACATGTAGATGTTCCAGTAGACATATTTGCATACTGACAAAGTATGCATACAGTATGTATGACAGAAATGATATCTGAAGCTATATTCTATGTCAATGCATTACAGGCTCTGCTGATTTCAGCACAAAGAAGGAAGTCTTCGACGGGGTCATGGGTGTTCGAAGGCTTCAAGAGGAGAAGAAGATCCTTGTCAAAGAAATGAAGCAGCACTGGGAGTCTCTCAAAGCCCATGCCAGGGTCTTGTCTGAGTTGTCTCACCATCAGAGTGAAGACACAATACAAAGTAAATGCAGCCTTGTACTTGATTTTTTTTATTTTCCTATGTTTCACCAAGTTAGGTTTCCATCCATCCATTATCTTATCCGCTTATCCGGTTCAGGGTCGCGGGGGCAGCTGGAGCCTATCCCAGCAATTACAAGGCGTTAGGTTTATATTGTGAAAAACGTGTTGTTTACCTGAATAGTGACATGTTTTATCCCTTCTTAAGGACTTCTAACAGAGAAAGCATCAAAGGGTCACACCTGCCTCATCCGCAGAAGGCAGTGGGACATGAGAGAAGTGCAGCGGAATACAAGAAAACAGTACCTGCATGTGCTGTCATCAGCAGATGACATAATGGACATAACTGAGAGTTCAGATGAGTTTGAAATTAGCTCTGAAGATTCAGAGTCGGATGTGGATGCATTGTAATAAATTGCAATGCTATTGCCCTCATGCTGTAGCTCTAAGTGCACTTGTGTTTCATCGCTCACAAGGTTTGATTGTTGTACACAAACCATTGACCTTTTTTGTCTTATCTTTGATGTTCAGCATCTTTGTTTTGTTTCCAGTTGATCTTTATTGTTTCATTAATAATTATTGAATAATTAAAGAATAGCACAATGAAGCTACATTTATGATTGAGTCCTTGAGTGTTACTGCCGTTTTAGGTTGGAAATAGTTTTTATTAAGTGTATATTTGAGCAAATCCCGCATGTTTTCAGAGAACATGAATTCAGTACATGGCAAGAGGAGAGATTCAGAGGAAGGACACATAAATAGGATTTGATGTGATTATATATTATAACACCCAACTGCACAAGGGTTGACTGTGTTAGCAAACAGCATCATATATGAACTCTTTCATTCCATCTATTAATTAGCCGGACCTTTCCTTTAAACCAGACATACAAACATGTACATTGATGGTTATGTAGGCTTCAGCAAATAGTAAATACCAGTAAATATAGTGGACAGCAGAATAAAAATGGTAATATTTCCTCTGAAGTGTAACAGTGTAAAAGGATAAAGTGACCTGAAGAAAAGATTTAAGTAAAGTACAACTACATCTGCTGTACTCAATTACAATACTTCAGTTCTTAATTACATTTCACACATTGACACAGGGACAGGCAAAGCACCCGGTCCACAGAGTCGATTTTTTTGCAATTGTTGACAATGCTACCTGTTGAAGAATGTTATTTATTATTGTTTTGTGGTGCATCACTTGACTGCTCCTTTAAATATGTTTTAGTGTTAGACAAAATGGGGCATGTGAGTGCTCTGCCGTGGGAGTATGGGATGTTGGCATGTGGGTAAAATAAGGTCTAAAATAGCCCAAATTCCAAATTATGAATGGAAAAACATCAATACAAGGTTTTTACTAAAACATATAAGAAAATTCAAAGACTTGAGTTCGCCCAGGGTGGGGTCTCAAATGGTCTCAGAAACAACACCTGAAAGAGGCTGTCACCAAACAGGGTTGAAATTTAAACTTTGTCGTAGGACAAAATTAAAGACATTTTTGGAAAGGCCTTGACCTGGTGAGAAACATATGTCATTGTGAAAATTCTAAGTGGCTCCTGCTGTGAGATATTGACCTCTCAACCTTGACCTTAGTGCCAATTGGAAGGCTTGTCATTCAGCAACAGAACAGGCTACAGACATGATACCAACTATTATAGAGACCTCTTGACTCCACCTATGTGATTATACCCATATGGGTATAATCACCAAACGGAGGCACTGTCAATTATGATTAAAATAAATTTTCACCCATTTAACAATTGTATATTTAAAATTTTATCACACAAATTTATGTCCCACCCCTTTAAATCTCTCATTGTACTCTGAATTTAGTATTTAAAACTTCAAATTCTAGGAAATATAATTTTTTTTAAAATAAACTACAATTCCCTTGTACCGCACCATGCAGCTTGATACAAATCAGCACCAGGTTTGTAGTTCTTCTGGTATGCAAAGCACTGTTGAGAATAGGGTTGTAAAAATATATATCTAATAAATATATAAAATACTAAGTGTAGCCGAATTGGTGATTACACTTCATATAGTTGATTGATTTGAAAAAAAAGTGGCGATGTTGATCTATTTCAGATATTATAACTGTTATTCTAAAAATGTGGGTGTGGGTTAGCTAATTCTTCCGGTTTGCAAAGTAGGGTTGTAATTAGGGTTGCAATACCATACATATACTGAATACATCAAACATTTAGTAAAGCTGAACTAGTAATTACACTTCATCTAAAAGATCGATGTTAAGAAAAAACAAAGATGTTTATTTCAGATACTTTTACAGACGCTTTATACAATGCAACAACGTGATCGTAGTTCTTCCAGTTTAGTAGGGCAGGGTCGTGAACAGGGTCTTAACAACATATTTCTGATAAATATATCAAATATCCAGTATAGCCGAACTACTAATTACACTGCATCTGGACGATCTATATCAAAAAAACATTTTATCTTAGAAGTGGAAAAGTACAGTGAGGTTGAACTCCAAAAACAGTAACTTAAAGAGCTCAAATCAGCCATAGCTACACGTCTGATTATCAGTTGATTGACGGGCGTAGCAACAATCACCAGGGGGCGTGGCTTTTGCGATCGGTCAATTTAATGGCAGCTGTATTTCCTTTTTTCTGTTTGCTTTTTTTTTTCCTTTTATAACTTTATCTACAGTTTACAGTAATGTTTAATTAATGCTATTTTATATATGTATATAAAAACGTTTTTGATGTACAGTGAAAGCATCAAGAAGTGACGTCATTAATGCCTCTTTTTCGCGGTATTTAGTAACGCGGGTACTCAGACTGTCCTAACGCAGGTAGCTAGAAGGAAGACACTGGTAAGAAAAGTGAATGTTTTGTTTGTTTTGCAGCAAATACTTTTGTGCTACATACTACATACATACATACTTTGTGCTACACTATAGCCAATTCATGGTATTTTATACACATTATGCTAGTTAATAGGCTAGTGGTATGCACGATCTAGCTTGCTAGCTGAATTTAGACAGCCCTTTGTAGTGATTTGTAACTTAGTTCTTTATATGTATCACTCTGATTTGCTTTTACATTCACCTTACTCTCTAAGAAATGACCAAGCCCAAGAACAGAAGCTGCCCCAACTGTGGAGCAAGCAACAATGCCAGCCGGAAGACATGCATGAGCTGCTATGCTTGCCTCCAGAAAAGAAAATATTTTAAAGAAAAAGAAAAGGCCGTGAGGACAGGCGACTGGGGTCAGAACACCCTGAAACACAGGAATGGGGCCAGAGTCGTGGCCTCAGCCCATGTGATTGTAAGTACTTCATCAAATTTTCTTCTAATTCATTATGAGTGGCTGCAGGTTGTCAGGTGCAGTGTAGATCCACTGAAAATGTTCAATATCATTGATTTTGATGTATGTGTGTGTGTAGTTGTTAAAATTGCATCAGATTTGCAGTCCATAGTATTCGTAAAAGGTTGTTGAACATAATGCCGTCAAACACACATATGAACCACCCCAAACTTAAATTTAGCTAATGATTCAAAATGTGTTGCCTCATTAGTGACATTCAGGCGTGGTCCATATAACATTTTTTTCAGATCAACAGCATTTTTTTTCAGTTTTTACCAATGAGGAGAGAGCCAGGCCAAGTGATTTAAGGTGCATCTGAAATTAGTTGTGATACATTAGCTACAGTGTGACCTACCAACAGCAATTAGAGTAGTGTATCGTGGTCCAGAGTGTGGTCCCAGATGAACATCTTATGAATTATGGTGGAACACAAAAAGAAAAAAGGTTTAAACAGTAGTATGTTAAAACAGGGTGTAATTCATGAACGCTTTATGAATAAGATGGACACCCATGCCCTCAAATTCCAGTCCTCAGAGGAATCATGACTAAATACTATGACCAGTGCAATGCAAACACTGTTATAACACTGTACATAATTAATTACTAAACTGTGTGACTATGTATGAGGTGGGATACATATTCTGAATAAAATGGTGTTAGTCTGAAATATTCATATAATCAATCAATTTATCTCCTTTATACTTCCAATTCTATTTTAATAACTACTTAATGGAAAAAGTGATATGCGTTCATGGTGTGACACTCTGAACCATCATGGGCCATCCAGACATATCCTGAGATGAAGATTCTGTTTGTTGAGCTGTTGCACATGATACTGTTCAACTGTGATTAGCACAGCTGTTTCAGAGCTATATGACCAGTGATGTAACTGGCTGGGAGAGTATGTAATAATCACCACATGCCGACCTATATTAATCTTCATCCAACTCTTTTGAACATTGAGTTGCTGGTAAGCATGAAAATGCCATGCCATTCCCCAGTCCATGTGCCAGACTCCTTATACTTGTTATTTAATATGCAAATTTGAACTGAACAAATTTGCCTAGACTAAGTGCCTGTGTGATAAACCTTTTTGTTCTTTCAGCAAAATAAGTAAGACTTTTCTGTGAGCAGGACAATGTCCTTAACTTAATTAATATTTCAGAAATAATCTATTATAGAATTTGTGTCTCGTTGCACAAGTGCTTCATCGCAGTGCTCCACAGAACCCTGTGCACACTTTTCTGGCAGAAAGAAAATGCTATGGACACACACCTAGAGATCATTTCTCAAGAAACCTTTGAAAAATATTGTAAACATTAACAAACACTGGTGCAGACATAACATTCAAATAAAGTGAAAAAATGTAACATGTCAGTCTGTAATAGTATACAAAAAGTTAAAATTTTGTGTAATTTATTGTGTACATTTCAGGTGAGCAAGCTTGGTGTATTGGGGTACAACCCAATTTTATTCATTGGGAAGAAGAAGCAGGGGGCAAGCTCAGTCAGTGCTGAGGTGATAACCCACATGTGCCCTGGAGGGGACGGGCCTGCAAAGCCATTTCTAGAGAAAATGAGTAGGGCATATGAGTACCTTGTGAAAAGTAAGACAAACATCTGTTCTTATTATCTGTTTTAGGCTTTAAGATGTGCTGTCATCGTGACTGATATGCTGACATGTATTATTTCAGATTCTCAAACATCTCAGTCTCCAGAGTATTCCAGCCACACAACTCCACTGCCCACAACCTTCCAACCCTATTCTTCTCCTCATCACCCAGACCCTTCCACCTTGCTCCATCCATCTGTTTCACATCGCCAAATAGACTCTGAGGAGGAGACTTGTACTTTGACCCTGATCCCTGTCGAGGCTCCATCTTCCTCTCAGGAAAACATGAATGAAAGTAAGTATTAAGATAATAATGTTTTGCCATATTTTAAGTAATGTGTCTGAAGTCATCCACGTCTGTCACAGGTGTGTCTGCACAGTGTTTCCCCTGTCCCAGACCTACCATCCCTCTGACCAGTGGCACAGGTAAAGGGAAGAAACTGAAGAGGAAGACAGGTATGTTTTGTTTTTGTGGTACAGACTACTCTTCAAATTAAATGTGCAATGCCTCTCCTTGATAGCAGCATGATTATTATTATATATGGTTATTTTGGCATGTGCATGTAGGCATGTAGACACAATCAACCAGACACATTCATACACATTATTTTCTTCTGTTCCTTCTTATTATCAGTAACAATAAAAATATAAAGGATTACTCACTAACCTGTCATTATCTACATGTGTAAAATAAATTATTAATGAGATAAAACAACTCATTTGAACACAAATAGGACAAGACACAGCTGACTCTATTCTTGTCTTCTCGCTTTTAGCTCCATTAATTCCTTTTTTCTACTGTGGATAGTACCCCCTCAATGTTGGTAGAGGTGATTCAGATTCAGTTCTAATGAAGTTAGAAAAACACATAGTTTTGCTTTGGTCTTGAGAAGCTTTATTTATTTACTGACAAGCTTGAAGCTGTATATTTACAGCCACATTGACAACTTCACTCCTCCCCTCATTTGCCTCTCTCTCTCTCTGAAGGTATGTTCTTGACAAGTCAGCACTTTGTCAATTGACTGCAGCATCGGGTGGGCTGCCATGAATAAAAACTTTGGTCACTATTAGTGATAGCTTGGCTATTTAAACATCTAGGGTTTATGTAGGATGTCAACTGTCATGTGACAATTGTTGTTGGTGTGCAGTATTTTTACTCCACCTTTTAGCATTACTTCAGCTCGCTTCGAAAAAATCAAATCAATTTAATTCAAAAGATCTATTTTATCGAATTTAGCCATACTATGCAGTGGAAATGCAACTCTATTCACCTGGGGGATGTTGAAGTCTGTTTCTAAATTCATCTCCTCCTTCTTTCTTCTTCTTCTTTTCTATTTTTTGCATAATTTTAGGCTGCCGAAAATGTTCTAAACAGAAAATATTTCAATATAATGAAATAAAAGAAAAACAAGTAAAGGAGGTAATACACTGTAACTGAGTTGCAGTTCATTCAACAGTTAATTTACCAGTGGTTGCTGTAATGCTAACACTTCTTTTTGTCTGTGTGTGTGTGTGTGTGTGCAGGGCAGAGAAGAGGTAAAGGTGAGCTGGCTGCCTTGTTCCTCATGGTAAGAGCTCGGAACTTTAATCCACATTCACTGGTTTTAAAGCTATTAGTTTTTTACAGTATGCTCTCTAAATACATGGACTTAGTTCCATACTAGTGTTGTACCAGGTTTCTGAAAAAGTAATTTCTTGTTTTATGGTACCCAAGTGGTATAAAATAATACTGAGGTATATGCAATGGTCTTACACCTGTTTCTTTTTTTCTGTCTTTTTTTTCAGTGGCAAAACTTGGGAAGACACCTGGGAGCCTGCCAGCAACTTCCTCTAGTGTGTGTGTTTGTCTTTAAGACACCTGTATTTTGCATTTTGTTATTTTCTCGTGTACGGTTAGTTACTCAGTGTGCATGAGTAAAAATAAAAGTTTTGAAAGATGTTTTCATTACAGTTTGAATGTCTTTTTTCAGACAACCAGTCTCTTTTAATGTTTTAATGATGCGTGGGTGTGTGTGCGTCATATATACCATAAGCAATGAAAAATAAACATGGCTTGTGTAAAAACATTAGTATGTACAGAATCACTGACATGTATGCAGGAGTACATGCTGTCAGGTAAGTGAAAAGGCTAATAAATATGTTGATGTAGTATTAACTCAAATTACACCACCATTGCAATTGCTGTCTGTGACGTGCCACTTTAATTAAAGCTGGTTTCAACATTATACTATTTCTAGAATTGTCGACTTATACTATAGGCAGCCACTTCACTTTTGGGGAGCTATCTTATCATCCACAATGATTTTCGGACATAAAACAATCATTACAATCTCTGTTATTTATATGAAACGTTCTGAAATGTTAGACGCATCCTGTTTCCCAAATGGGCGTGATATCCTCGCTCCGCATCTCCAAACCTCATTTAAGTGTTGTGAACGTCATGTAGATGAATGAAAGCAGAGTGTGTTGTACCAGAGACGAGTTAAAAAACTGATTTAAGTTTTAGTTCAGTTCTTAGTGATCATATTTGGTGAAATAGACTGACAATTCAGCAACATAGACGGTTCCCTCATGGGTTAGGGTTAGACGGTTACGCAATGTCAAATCTCGTGATAGGGTGTTTCTGCTTTCTGCTTGATTTGTCTGAAAAACATAGTTTCAGTCTTGTCTTGTGAAAAGTCCAATATTTATTTATGTGACTGATGGAAAAAAAAATTGCTCATAATCTGAGCTAACGTTCACTTCTCCCATAGGGTCAACACAATCAGGACTTGCTACAGGTCTCCGAAAGGGGAGTTTAGTGACGTTAAGTGATAATATTAACATATTCATATTAATACATTGACATTTATATTAATACTAACATTCATATTTAATTATATTGTTTAACGGCACTTGCAGTGGCTAAACCAAGTGTCACAGATACAGGAAATGACTCGTCCAAGAAATACAAATCAAACACATTTATTTAAGCATGATTGTGCTTGTAAAATCGCGTGATTTGAATAAAATATGCATTCATCGATACAGAATATTCATTTTGTTTTGAAAGTGTAACCGGACGTTATGGATTACTTCCCCAGTTTAGTCCAGCCGGTCGCTGGAAATGTGTTGTTGCTAACTTGACAGTACCGAGTCTAATTGTGCAACTAATTTAACGTTTAACTAACTTTATGCTTTTTTGTCCTAATAAATATGAGACGTTTCTCTTCTGGCTTTATTTTAAAAGTGTAACCGGAGGTTGCATATTTATTTTCTTAATTCAGTCCACCCGGACGTGGGTAAATGTGTCAGTTTACTAACTTGACAGTGCCACGGTCTCATATCAGTCAAACATCCCGCTCGTCCAAAAGTGACGCTAGAAGGGCACCTACAGCGTCACTTCTTGAAGCGTAGGGCCAGTGACCAAGCTGCAGTTTTTGACGCATTGGGAATGAGAACGTGTTGGACTGAGAAGGACCAGGTTAGTCTACACCTGTGTTCTGAAGATTTCACCTGGACGCAAAAGGATGAATATAGACAATGAAAATCTATGAATGATTGTGAAAAGAATGTTACAAAACCATTGTAAATTTTGTTGTTTTTATGTTTCTGTATTTTTACATTGTTAAGCTAAATGGTTATCTGATGGATCTGTTAAAAGTAATTGATTACTAATGTTTGATTAAGGTATTTTAGTTACTATACCTTTAAATTATACTTTTAAGATTGTTTTAGAAGTATTTTGCAGAGTCAGCTCTTGTTTGGGTCACAGAAAAACAGGACAATATTGATCCTTCTTTAGGAAGGGTCAAAAGAGGGAAAATGATGGGAAATACAGTATAACACATTACTTTGGGATGTATGTAATGTATTGGTGACTTTATTATAACCGCTTTGAAGTGTTGTTACTGCTTAAAGAGATGTTTTGTAATGTGCATACAAGTTAGTTAGATAAAAACAGGAACTTTAGAACAGGATGTTAAACCTTTGCACCCAAACTAGTGGAGAAAAACAGGATATGGAGGATTTCTGGACTGCAAAAGATTAGGGCAATAGATTAGGACATGTGAGAAATAACGGTCGGCAAAAACTCTAGTTAGAGCTGGTTTGCAAAGTCAAAATAACAGGAAGGTAGTTAATTATACATGCATGGTTTTAAGGAGGCTGGTCTCTGCAAAAGTTTGAATGAACCAATCATGTTTTGTGTCCCATATTTAACGTTAGGGGGGAGGTTCTCTAACTTTGTGTTAAAATATAAAACTTAATGTTCATGTTATATACGTTGTCATTCTTTGATGGGTGACCCAGAGAGGGTAATTTATGCCCCTCTGTAAGATAAATATCTAATCTGTTTTAAGAAATTCTCTAAACTAGTATTTGATCTGTTTAAAGGAACTCTGTGAATCAGTATTTGATTTCTTGTATTAAAATCTAAAGAAAATTAAATTACTCTCGTCTCCTCTCTGATAAAAATGAAGGTTTTTTATTAAGGTTTAAATTGAATATAGATTTAAATCCTTCAGTCTCCACAGGCAGAAAGAGAATATAAGAAATTAATTGTTTGACAGCTAACATTTCACCATCATAGTCATACCCCCCACCCCCAGAGAAAATTCCAACAGCCGCCACTGGTTAAAGCTC
The DNA here is from genome assembly GCA_028564705.1 of Apricaphanius iberus. Taxonomy (NCBI): domain Eukaryota; kingdom Metazoa; phylum Chordata; class Actinopteri; order Cyprinodontiformes; family Aphaniidae; genus Apricaphanius; species Apricaphanius iberus. The sequence goes on along the minus strand of JAPXFQ010001051.1, from coordinate 206,180 downwards.
TGGTAGAGTTTAGAAACCCAACAGGATTACATTCACAGCATCTGGATGGATAAGGCTTTTCCTAGCATGCCTCCCAAGAAAGTTGTTGCTATGTGGAAGGTATCTAATGGTTAGTACTTACCCAAAAGATATGAATCTTTGGTGTAGTTCTTCAACAGCGACCTTTGAAAGTTTGTTTTTATTTGGTTTACAGTCCTCTTCGCCATACATGATAGGAACAAAATAGGAATTGCATAATTCTTGTGACCAGTGGCTAAAAAAATAGGCCTCTGTTTTACATCGTATCTAGGCTCGAGCACCCGCCCCTGTTGTTCAGAAGCCAAAAGTGCCCTTCTGTCAGAGGCCTTTTTTTTTTTTTTTTTTTTTTTTTTTTTTCATTTTCATGTGTCAAAACCTGGCTTTGCCATTCATTCACCAATATCATTTAAAAATCAATAATAATTCAGCTAAATAAAATGATGAATCTGGCAATGATGATGAACATCCTTCTCCCTGACATAGGCCTACACCTGGCATGCCCTCTTGAAGTAGTGCCCACCCCTGCACTGCCATAGACATTATATACGTAGATGCCTCATGGACTGACGCTGCCTATTGGAGCTGACGTATCAGCGCGGCCGCCATCTTGGATAGGTCCCCATTCGCCCTCAGTCAGTTTATTTCTAATGAGGAAGGTGTAAAGCCAACAATAAAAACATATTTTATTATGCTTTTTAACAAAATCAGACATATGTAATGGCATATTAATATCAATATAAATGATAAAATTTTATGTTTTGATAAAAAAAGAAGTTTGATTGTTAATTTGAACTTATTTTACTCTTCCTGACTGGACTTACGGAACCAAAACCAGAGTAAAAGATAAAAACACGTCTTTTGAACCAATTCCAGCTTCAACCAAATAGTTGGTGAAGGATTTTCTGTAGAGTTTAGACGAATCAAACGCTCTGCTGCTCTTATCACCTTCACCGTTCCCTCTGAAGGAGCCATCTGCTGGTTTTAACATGAAGCAGGTAGTAGATCGGAGGAGGATGAAGGCACAGCAGCTGGGATCGGCTTCACGGCACATGGACAGTTTGTCCCCAAAAATGTTAGTGATAATTAAAAACAATGACGGTTATGGTTCCTTCCGTTAGGATTTCTTTGATAGCCAAAAAACATAAGTTACAATTACATAGTTTTATACTCGTATAATACTGTTCATTCTTACTTAACCCCATATGATCTGGTTTCTACTGAGCCCCGCAGGGGACATGGTGGAGTTAATATTTTTAGGTGAAAAAAAAAAAAAAATATGGATTTTGCGAGATCTTGAGAAAGTTTTGCGTTATCTCGAGAAAGTTTTGCGTTATCTTGAGAAAATCCGACTCCTTCAACACCAGCCATACGTCCTCTTTTCTCACACATTGTCCATTTTCTCTGCATTTTGCACACATCCAACGATAGCTATGTAATTGTCCAGAGTATTGCAACTGGTGGCTAATGAACTCAATCAGATCCACTAGTTCAGAAGCTGTTTACGACGCGACAGTCCTTTTGTGCGCAAAATCCTGTGGGCAATGTCTTTCACTTATATGAAAACCATGTCTAGAGCTAAGCACTGACTTTATGTCCTGATATTTTAGGCCAATCTCAAAATAAACTCTATTAAGCTCTCCCGTCTGTGAGTGTCTTCCATCATAGCAGTGCACAAGGCTGCAGCAAACTGAGTCGGTAACACTGTAAATGCAGGAATGGCTTTTTGAAACATTCTCAAGATATCGCAAAAGTTTCTCAAGATAAAGAAAAACTTTTTCGAGATAACGCAAAACTTTCTCGAGATAACGCAAAGGTTTCTCAAGATCTCGCAAAATCCTTTTTTTTTTTTTCTCACCTTAAAATATTTTCTCCACCATGTCCTCTACGGGGCTCAGTAAGTTTCAGTAGTACACCGGTTGTTGCAACCATAGGCTGCGTAAAAACACAGGCATAATTAATTACCCCCTAATTTTAGTCATAAAAATTAATTTAATTTGTACGTTAAATCTCTCATGTGATTTTTTCCCCCGTTCTCTGAAAACAGATTAATTCATCATCTGTTGTTTGTTTCTTTAATGATAAATAATCGTTTTTGGGTCAATATTATAACTTTAGATTTACTTATCCTGCACATGTCGAATATCTATGTTCTCTATACAGTATGTGTTCTTTAAATAATTCAATAAAAATCACCAGATAGCTGCCCATCCTGCATAGACTATAGTTGGGTTTGTAGTGAGGAGACCCATCCAATATGGCCGCCATGCTGTATCATTCTGCAGCACAGAATGAGCCGTCTACGTGCACTGCACTGTAAGATGCAGTGTTTCCGGAAGCCCCTCCCTCCTTACGATAGGCTAGCTACTCGAGCGGCAGCAGTTCCAGCTCTCAGCTGGAGTCAGAGCAGATGATCTCTCGTCCATGATCACAGTAAATATTAAATGTGCAAATCTCCCACTTGCTTATCCAGCCCTGGATTTCGCCTTTCGGAAAATGAGTTAATTTCGTAATTTCTGGGTTTGAAAAACCGAGTTCCAGGGACAGCTGGAATGCATCACCTTAATAAAGTAATGCCTTGCCTATTTATGAAGAGTGTGGACAAAATCATTTCAAAGTTTAAGGTGCCGAAACATGTAGTAGCCTAGCCTATTTCAGTGTGCAGATGTGGCACATTTTTTCCCCACAATTGAATTTTATCATTTTTTTTTTTATTAATTCTGTGTCCCCGTTAATTTTCCTTTTATTGATGTTTGGGCATTAGGAGAGTTGCGCTACTTTCCGCAGAAGCAACATGTTAGCTTAAGCAACATGTTAAGGGGATGACTGGCGCAGCAAGTACAAAAAAAAGCTTAATTCGCTTTTGGTGTGTACGTACATGTTCGCAGGTGATTAGGCTATAGATTTTGTGTTTTTATGTCTTGTATTATTCATTTCCAATGGCTTCTCCTCAAACTGCATTAACTGTTAGCATTTTGCGGTGTTTTAGTGTGTTCATCTGTGCTTTAGTCCCGTAGTTTAGTAGCCTACAGATGTCATGGTGACCATACAGTGGTCTAGCACTGTTGTCATGGAAACCGCATTGAAATCAGCAGGTGCGCCGGGATAGGCAGAGCAGTAAACCGCTTGTGACTGACACTGCACTGTTTTTGTCATTGCAGACAAAATAATTCTTCATGCACCGGAGCTTTTTTTTTTTTGTTCTTCAGTTTGCAACAGAGACATGCGTCGTAAGGAGAGGAGGTAGAGAGAGAGGAAAAAAAGAGCTGAGTGAGGCTGCTAAAGGCAGTGGATCCATCACCAGTTGGATAGCAAATAGCACACCATGTAGCACTTGTACCAGTTATGTTGTTTCAGATGAGAGCTATAATGTTTTTCTAACATTATTTTAGATTAATGTGGTCCAGCGTTAATATAGTTTTGTATTTCTCCATTATTTTTATTTCGTTTTTAACTTTTGTTTTTTATTCAGTAGAGTTTCAATTTGTTTTCAGAATCCTTTCTGTTCCTTCCAGTTAGTTTCCACAATGAGTTACTTCTAGTTTCAGTGTAGTTTTTATTGTTTAACAATGTTTATTTTTTTATTAGTTTCAGTATTTTTTTATTATAATACTGAATATTTGTCGTGGGCAAGATCTGAGAAGTTCAGAACAGGTATTACAATAGAAACAAAATGCCATGAAGGCAGTTGGCTCAGTAATGTAGACCAGTGGTTCTCAAATGGGGGTACGTGAAGGCACTCCAGGGGGAACGTGAAATTTTAAAATAGAAATATTTAAAAAGCAGCAACCATACAAAAATCCTTTAAAATAATTATTTAATAAGTATAAGCTAATAAAATGAATTTTATATTGAGTACGGCCATTCAATTTCATTATCCTAAAGCTAAAACCTCTTTCTAGTTATATTTCCAAATAGTTCAAGAGAGAATTAATGTTTTGCACATTTATGGGGTTTTAAAATGGTTAATCTTATGGTTTTAGATGGTTACATGGTCACTATTTTCACTAAATAAGATTTAATCACTACATTTGAGTGATGATAAATATTTGCAATACATTTAGTTATGGATTATGTTCAAAATCTTTTATTTCTTTATTTTTTTTAAATGTTGGAATTTTGTTCATGTTTATCAGTTCCAACGTTTCATAAAGCAGACACTGATGGCACAGTGCTCTGTTTTAGGTCTTTTTTTTTTCAGAGGGGGTACATCACTGAAAAAAGGTTGAGAACCACTGATTTAGACGTCCCTGCCTTCTCATACTGTTGACAAATTTGACCAAATTGAAAAGTAAAACTAAAGATATTTTCTGTATATCTTTATTTTATTTTAGTTAGTTTCATAAGGACACAATATAATTTTAGTTACTTTTTTTTTTCTAAGTTCCATTTTTTATTTCAGTTACCTAAAATGTTTTATCACACCTAGTTTTAGTTTTTAGTTTAGTTTTAGTTAACTATAATAACCTTAGTGTCGTCGAGTATGGTTAATAAAATGACAGAAAAAAATAACAAGCAAAATTGTGTCTTGTTTACAGATGGACAGCGAGATAGGTCAGGTGACGAGGTGGAAGCAGAGGAAGAGGAAGAGCTAGACAGTGTAGAAGATAGCGGTTTTAAAATCTTGGTATATGTAACGTGCCCCTTTTTCAACTCTGAGCACCTGCCCCTGTCAAGGGCTCTGCACGGCCCTGCAAGGAAAAACTGTGTTGACAACTACAGCTTCTGCATGTAGTGCACCTGCTTTACCACAGATTATTTGATTTTAATGCTTTTCAGACATTTTTATTAGACTAATCCATGGCCTTTACTCTGTTAATGACCTTGGAAAAAATAAGGGGCAGAAAATATTTCTTGATAATATTCCATATTTAAGGTGTGAACATGTGCACCAAGCATAGAATCAAAAAATAAAATCATATGTTGTTTTTTTTTAAAGTCTTTACACTATTGATTCCAATGATTCATAGAAATAAACAACCTGTTAGAAATGTATTTATTAAACAGCACTTAGGATGCTCTTTAGAGGATTGTGCAAAGGCGTCCTCTGGTGGTTCAGTAGAGCCAAAAAGATCTTCATTTTAATAGCAAAACAAGATTTTAGCCACATGCCTAAAATATATAAGCTGTTCTAGAAAAAGAGAAATTGTACATGAAAAAAACAATTAAACAGAATGACATTTTTTGGATGGACAAATGCATTTAACATGTTTAGATCTGTTCAAAAAATCTGGCTGTTTTTGACAAAAAAATTCTTTATGCAGGCATCTAATTAAGTTGGGTGACAATATCACTCAGTGGGAATCAAAGAAAGTAAGAAATAAAGAAAAGCTGATCAAAATCAAACTATTTTACTAAAAGTTTTGTAGCACAGTCATCTCTATAATTTTGTTCATTATTTCTTTCAAGACAGTATTTGGTTGTTTTTAGAGACGACTATCAGCAATTCAATTTATATTAATTCGGTTTATTTATAGAGTGCCAATTCACAATAAATATAATCTCAAGGTACTTTATAAACTATGAAAAGTACAAAAATAAATGTTATTACTGCAACAATCAGTTATATACGGTCATGACCAAAGACTTTTGCATAACATGTGTATTGTTTCTTAAACATAACTTTTTTCCCCAGTATTTTTTACATGTTTCTGTAGCATCCTAATATTTGAAGTTGATCATAATTTGTGTTCTCTTTTTTTCTGTAGTCCTTGAGAACCAATCATAAGGACTTAGTTTGATTACAGGGATAGTTCAGATGAATCGAAGAGAGGTTTAGTGAATTTATGATCACCAATTATTCCATTATCTGTCTATAGATTTTAAATTGCAGTGAGTTTGTAGAAAAAAATAACAATAAATCCACAGAGTAGAGAAGACGAAGCCCATGTTGTGGGTAAATTGCTGCAGCAAATCAGAGCAAGCACACAGAGAAAATGAATTTTAGCTACAAAATGTTTTGAGCTTGTGAATTTCTTTAAAATAAATTAATAGAAATTTGATTACCTAATATTCCTACAGCAATAAGAATGGTCACTATATAAAATGAAGCCATAGCCAGGTTTGTGTCATTTTGGTTCTCATAAAACTAAAAAGACTATTTTCATTCAAAGTGCACAAGAATCCTTTCCTGAGGATATTTCAGTATAACTAAGCCCCCCCGTCCCTGCCGAGCTAACTCCAAATGGCTACATCAGAACTGCTGCAAATGGGAAGATGTTCTAAATTAATTTGTAATTATTCACAAACTGACTGAAATTCTGGTGAAACCAGATCTGTATGAGCCAAACAGAGCATATGGATGAGAAGTCTGCAGCATAATGCAGCACACAAGGAGTGTCAAGATTCCTGTGTGGTTTCTTAGCAACAGCGCACGGCGGGGTATCACTTGCTATCACTCTTCTCAAAGGAGAATATCTTAAAAACTTACTTGACACATGGCCGTGGAGTACAGCATGTGCTGTTGTGCATTGCTTTCTTTAAAGGGAGTGAGGGCTTTAGGGTTTATTAACACATTTTTTAATCAGCCGACAGCCTGGGTCTATTTCTTCATATTCCATAAAACAGTAGATGTTGATCTCCCATAAAAATCCATACAAGGGTATCTAAGGTGCTACAGGGTAACCACCTGACGTTTAGCCCATAAGCGCCATCTATTCTGTCAGAGGGTTAATCTGGTATTTGTTATGAAAGATCTCAGGCTTCACTAAGAACACCAGTTAAATACTTATGAAATGTATTCTATCTATGCTCCGATATTTTTCTTTCAAGAACAAACCAAATCTATTGAAAACTCTTCAGCACAATTAATGAGTACTTAGCCACAGCTTTAAAGTATTGTCTTTTTGTTTGTGTGCCGGGTTTCAAACACAGGCCTTCATTCCACTAAGTGAGGCAGAGAACAGGCAGAAGGGGAGGACCACAGCAGAGAACATGGGCTCTTCTTGTTAATATGTAAATATGTGGAGCAGTACGTTGTATAGAGATAGAGCAGGTGCCCTCAAGGCTATTAACCCCTTGATCCAGCCAGCCAAGGTTCAATTCTTGACCCCAGGACATTTCGTTCCTTCTTACTCTGCCCATTTCCTATCCGACTAACATCCAGAAGGGCCACTGGTGCCACAGAATCCATCTAAGAAAGCTAACATTTACAAAGCTACCCTAGTTGTCAATGCTGCCTTAATTTGTGTGGTTAGTGCTCATTGAGCTAAGACAAAAGGAACTTTTCAGATCTTGACATTTGATTTAAATCAAAATTAAACATATGACAGTGACAATAAACACAGTGAGAACAGATCTGTTAAGGATAAAACCCTTTTCACCACTCTCTCCTTTAAGTACATTGCTGATAAGGCTTCTATGAAGCATACTTTGTGTCCATAAGTCATTTCATGCCCTCTGGTGACTGTTCTATATTTGAGAGTTCCAAATAAATTAAAACTTTAAATACTGATTGCTGTTCTGAATGTACACCAAATATAATTTAATCCAAAAATTCGTTGAGGTTGCTTACATTTTTGTGGTGTGGATTTGTCTTTAAAATGACACTTGTTTTTTGCAAGGAATCCCAAACTCCTAAATCAAAACGTATTTTTTTGTTGTTTCTTTAAGGCGGTATTGGTACTCCTCTGTTAATGCAGGAAAATTCAAAGGAAAATTCAAATTTCTTAAAGAATATGAATTAAAATTAATTCAATCAGTTACCAGCATAGGCTGCACGGTGGCGCAGTGGTTAGCGCTGTTGCCTTGCAGCAAGAAGGTCGTGGGTTCGTATCCCGGTCCAGGGTCTTTCTGCATGGAGTTTGCATGTTCTCCCCGTGCATGCGTGGGTTCTCTCCGGGTACTCCGGCTTCCTCCCACAGTCCAAAAACATGCATGATAGGTGAATTGATCATTCTAAATTGTCCGTAGGAATGAATGTGAGTGTGAATGGTTGTCTGTCTCTCTGTGTTGGCCCTGCAACAGACTGGCGTCCTGTTCAGGGTGTACCCTGCCTAACGCCTGATAATTGCTGGGATAGGCTCCAGCTGCCCCGTGACCCTGAATTGGATAAGCGGTTAAGAAGATGGATGGATGGATGGAGTTACCAGAATAATGGTGCAAACAGTTAGTGGAGGTAGAATCATGACTTCAAGTATCAAAGAAAAATCACAAAATAAAGCACACTACCACATGGGAGTAAATAATAAAATCTAAAATATATATTAAAATATTGGACTCGACGATTAAACACTAAACGTAAGAGTAAAACATGAGTGGGCTGGATCACGATGGTCCTGGGTGTGGGTCCTTCCTTCAGTCAAGTAGGCCTAGTGGCTGCAGCTGGCTACACAGGTTCCTTTTTTTAAAATCGGCTTTTTAGGAAAAAAGTTAGGCCGATATAGAAAAAAATTAATGTATCAGCCTGATATATCAGGTCAGCCTCTACTCGTTACTTTAGTTGTTCTGGAGTTTTGTTCATAATTTCCTAGGTTGAAGCGTTGCCTGTACAGACAATATACCCTGTGGTTTTGGATGCTATGCAGATTTTGCTCCCTTTTTATTTTTGGGCCAGTGTTATGTGTAACCAAAAAAAAGATGTTTTATTTTGTTTTTTTTAATCAGAAGAAGCTGATTAGCATCTCAAAAGCTCAAATAAAACCAGAACTATGACCCAAAATCCCAGGGCAGTTGAAAAGGAGGCTTCATAGGAGAGAAGGATCTGAACTATTTCTTCAGTAAATCCTTATGAAGAGGGATATCCCCGATCCAGCGCCTTCAAGACAGAGATTTAAAGCAGAGCAGCTAAAGCAAATGAGGTGGATTAGCAGCGCTTGCCGACAACGGATGCTATCAACCAGGATAGTTACTGAGGAATATCATCTCTGCTGCCTGGCTATTGAGCGGTTAGTATGTCATGATAGGCTTGAGATGGTCTTCAGTCAGAGGCTTCTTCTGATTCGTTGTTAGACTGACTGCTACCAGGACTCCTTCCTGCCCTCAGCACCACCATCCACAACGACTCTGAGAAGATCTTTGGATGATATGAGTTACCATTTACCATATGAGTTATGACAACTTTTTATTTGCCTTTTTGATAAATAACTTTAATTGAATAATACATAGGAACATGTTAATGTAGTTATTGATGTTTTCTCAGTACCATGTGATAACATTTTACCTGAGAAAATACACAAAGTACCACATAGGTGTGAAGGAACAAGATAGTATATTGTTTAAAACTGTTTAACAAATACATGTCAGAGTGTAATATGCATTTGCTCTGAGCCCTCTGGTGCAATCAGCTGCCTTCTAAAGTCACTGAATAGTAAATATAATCAGCCTGTGTTCTCTGGGGTGTGAAAAGCTGTGGTCAGTCTTTATTTATCGCTGAAAGACATAAAAACATATCCCTGAATAAAAGCCCTAAAAAGTCCCATTTAAAATGTGCCACATGTCATGTGGTTCACACAGCAAATTTGGAAGGTGTTAAAATGTTGTGGTGGCAGCATCATACTGTACAGATAGAGTTAAATACAGGACAGTCCTGGAAAAGAAGCTGTTAGAGGCTGGAAAAGCCACGAGACTGAGGCGGAGGTCCACCTTTAGTCAGAGCCACAACGCAATGGTTTGGATTTAAAAGATGTTATTCAGACAAAACTTTTATCCATTCTGAGCTCCAGCTATGGTTTCAAATATTTCAGTTTCTAAATATGTGATTCTGAATTATGCCCAAATAGGCAGTTCTTTATGATCACTGACTGAGGGAGCTACAGTGCATTTAAAAAATATTCAACCCCTAAATTTTTTTTATTGCTTCCATCCATCCATCTTGTTCCACTTATCCGGGGTCGGGGCACGGGGGCAGCAGCTTAAGCAAAGAGACCCAGACTTCCCTCTCCCCAGCACTTGGGCCAGCTCCTCGGGAGGAATCCCGAAGCGTTCCTAGGCCAGCAGGCAGATATAATCCCTCCAGCGAGTTATGGGTCATCCTCTGGGCCTCCTCCCAGTGGGACGCGCCCGGAACACCTCACCTCACCAAGAGGCATCATGATCAGATTCCCGAGCCACCTCAACTGGCTCCTCTCGATGTGGAGGAGCAGCGACTCTACTCTGAGCTCCCTCGGGATGACTGAGCTCCTCAGCCTATCTCTAAGGGTGAACCCAGCCACCCTACCGAGGAAACTCATTTCAGCCGCCTGTATCCGTGATCTTGTTCTTTCAGTCACCACCCAGAGTTCAGAATCAGAATCAGAATCAGCTTTAATGGCCAAGCATGACACATACAAGGAATTGGACTCCGGCAACTTTTCTCTCCAGTACAGAACTTAAATAAGTGAAATTAAAAAAACGGAAAAAATAAAATAAAAAATAAAGGATAATATATACACCAAACCAGGGTTATTGTACAGTAAGTATATACAGTAAGTACTGTATATACAGCAGTGCAGAGTTTTAGTTTATTGTTCATGTGAGTGGACACACTCTGTGACTATTCAGAGTTCATCAGAGCGACAGCCTGGGGGAAGAAACTGTTCTTGTGTCGGGTGGTTTTGGCGTACAGCGCTCTGTAACGCCGGCCTGAGGGGAGGAGCCTAAACAGATTGTGGCCAGGGTGTGAGGGGTCAGTGGTGATTTTTCTGGCCCGCTTCCTGACCCTGGCCCGGAAAAGGTCCTCAATGGAGGGAAGATCAGTACCTATGATCCTCTCTGAGGACCTGACTGTTCTCTGCAGTCTGTCCCTGTCTTGCCTGGTGGCGGATCCGAACCAGACAGAGATGGATGAGGTCAGGACAGACTGGACTATTGCTGTGTAGAATATGGTCAGCAGTTCCTGAGGCAGGTTGAACTTTCTGAGCTGACGCAGAAAGTACAGCCTTTGCTGGGCCTTCTTCCTTATAGAGTCAATGTGGGAGGTCCACTTCAGGTCCCGTGTGATGGTGGATCCTAGGAACCTGAAAGACTCTACTGTGGGGACTGGCCTGTTGGTGATTATGAGAGGAGATGTTGATGGGGGTCTCTTCCTGAAGTCGACTGTCATCTCCACAGTTTTGAGCGGGTTTAGCTCCAGGTGGTTCTGACTGCACCAGAGGACCAGCTGTTCCACCTCCCTTCTGTATGCAGACTCGTCGCCGTCACGGATGAGTCCAATGACGGTGGTGTCATCTGCAAACTTCAGGAGTTTCACAGAAGGGTCTCTTGACGTGCAATCAGTGGTGTAAAGGGAGAAAAGCAGTGGGGAGAGAACACATCCCTGGGGGGCGCCGATGCTGAGGGACCGGGTGCTGGATATGAAGTTACCCAGTTTCACCTGCTGCCTCCTGTCAGTCAGGAAACTGGTAATCTACTGACAGGTGGAGGGAGGCACGGTGAGCTGGGGCAGTTTTTGGTGGAGGAGCTGTGGAACGATGGTGTTAAATGCAGAGCTGAAGTCCACAAACAGGACCCGAGCGTAGGTACCTGCAGAGTCTAGGTGTTGCAGGATGTAGTGGAGAGCCATGTTGACTGCATCATCCACTGACCTGTTTGCTCTATAGGCGAACTGCAGGGGGTCTAGCAGGGGATCCGTGATTTCCTTCAGGTGGGACAGCACCAGTCGCTCAAAGGATTTCATGACCACAGATGTCAGGGCGACTGGTCTGTAGTCATTTAATCCTGTGACAGGGGACTTCTTGGGAACCGGGATGATGGTGGAGCGTTTGAGGCAGGAGGGGACCTCACACAGCTCCAGGGAGTTATTGAAGATCTGAGTGAAGATGGGAGCCAGCTGGTCAGCACAGACTTTCAGACAGGACGGAGACACTCCATCAGGACCTGATGCCTTCTTAATCCTCTGTCTCTGAAATAGTTGGCGCACATCCTGTTCACAGATCGTCAGCGCAGGCAGGGGGTCAGGTATGGGGGTGGTTTTGGGTGATGCTAGGCCTTTTGTGATGGAGATGGTGGGGGAGGTGGAAGGTGTGAAAGTTGTTTCAAACCTGGAGAAAAAGTCAGGTTCGTGACCATAGACGAGGGTAGGAACGTAGATCGACCGGTAAATCGAGCTTCGCCTTTCGGGTCAGCTCTCTCTTCACCATGACATAGTGGGACAGCGCCTGCATAACTGTGAACGCCTTACCAATCCGTCTATCGATCTCCCTCTCCATTTTTCCCCTCATTTGTGAACACTCGAGGAAGGACCCCATCCCTGACCCGAAGAAGGCACTCTACCCTTCTCTGACTCAAGACCATGGTCTCGGATTTGGAGGTGCTGATCCTTATCCCAGCCGCTTCACACTCCGCTGCGAACCGCTCCAGCCAAAGCTGTAGATCACGTTCAGATGAAGCAAACAGGACCACATCATCCGCGAAAAGCAGAGACCCGATCATGAGGCCACCAAAACGGATCCCTTTTAATTGCTTTTGCAAGTCAACCATGATCAACATTTGACTTTGACCTAAAAAATAAATAAATAACTGTCATAGTGAAAACTGATATCTACAAAATATTAAGAAAATAATAAACATATGAAGAGTGATTCCATAAATATCCACCCCCTTTGACCAAATTCAACACAGGTCCATTCAGCTGGTGCCAGCAGTCTCAAAATTAGTGAAACGGAGATAAGATTTCAGTAACTGTCTCAAGTGATTGCAGTAGTAAGACAACAGTGTCTGGAAGGTCGGCTCTATGGTTAGCCAGTATTCCTAGCTACCTCTGAAGTATGACTAGCAAAGAACGCTCCAAGGAAACCAGAGAAAATCTTATTAAAAAGTAGAATTCAGGGGATGGATACAAAAAAGATAAAAATCAACATCTAAGCCCCTGAACATATCCTGGAATTCAATTAAATCCATAATTGGGGAATAGAAGGAAGATGGCCCATGTCTAAATACCTGGATCAGGTTGTCCTCACAGAGACCACCAGGAATACACTGAAGGAATTACAAGCTTCAGCAGCTGAGATGGAAAGACTCTGGCTTGACTTTTAAAGGACTGTTCAGTCAATTTCCACATACAACCTGACAGAGCTGGAACAGTTTAGCAGGAAGAGATAAAAACTGCAGCGCCCAGATAGGTGGCCTGATTGAGACCTATCCACACAAACCGCTGTGATTCTACACAAATGTGGATCTATGAAATGTTGAGTTAAAAAGGGGATATTTATGCAATCAGTCACTCATGTTTAAATATTGGCATTTCTCATTATTTTGTCAAATTATCACCTAGACATTGAAGGTTTTTTGTAGATTTTTTTAAGTCATAATGTTGCTGATTATGGCTGATTTGTAATTGTTAAAAAAAAAGCTGATTTTTAGACGTGCAAACATCTAGAAAACTATGTTTCATCTTTCTTCCACTTCCCAATTACTGCAGTCCTTTATGTTGATCTAAAATCCCAATGTAATATGGGATAAGGCTTTGAGCCTGGAATAGGGAAAAATAAACTGGCTGGGCACTATGGCTTAAAAATTGTTCATGCCAAACCCGATTTCCAATTTTATTTAAATGTTTACGCTCCATTTCTAAAAAGGAATTGCAAGTGACAAAAAAATATTTTCAAAAACTTGCTTTATTTCAATCATCCCGGAGCTGACTGCAACTCAAAGTCTAACAACAACAAAAAAGCTCTAAAGCATCCTTGTAAAACAAGATGGTAGGTCCACATCACTCAGAGAGGTATGGATATCCAAGTAGTGTATTGTTGAAAAAAATAAAAAATATATAGCTTTTGGAAAATAAACTGAAAATTTGAATAATCCATAAAAAAAAAAAAAGATTAATCGCCCAGCCCTAGTTTAAGATATATGAATAGTATTACAAGGCACTGGAAATTCCTTGAATTTTCTAATATTCTAAGGTTATAGACCACCTTAGAAATACGTTTTGATAAGTGTCTAAATTTAACCTAAAAATAATTTGGTTCTCTCTGCCTCATGAAATCAGGATTTTAAAACATTCTTTTAAAACAATTAAGATATTTACTGCAATTAATTTTTATTAAAGAAAAAAGCCTTACATTGCTGACAGTGTAACGGACAGTTTTCACGACAACACTCTTGGCGATGCGGTGTGTTGGGGGACGAAAGCGCAACCTTTTGAAAATGGGTTGCAAAGTGAAGCGTTCTGACAACACTGGGTGATTTAAGGCTGGAGACTTTTGAAAACGATGTCACTGCCTTCAACTGTTTTCTGGGTAAACCATAGAATGCCTCCCACGTGGCACACTGCCATCTAAAGGCCGGGCATATATACTACATTGTTATTAACTAGATCAGATTGCGCGCCCGGTCATGCAAACAGTGTTGTTTGGATCAGTGCATTCAAACAAAAATGGCAACGATGTCGTGTAAACTGCCCCTAAGGCAAACATCTCTCACAGCAGTAACCATTCACACAGAGCTCAAGGTCATGAGACAAGCAGGTAATCTGTATAAAAAGTAGGTTGCCTTTATTAGAAGCTGGGAAACCAAAACATTATCAACATTGTTAATACTTTTCCTTTAGACCACAATGTTGCTACTGCCAGCTTTATTCAACATCATCGCTTCGCACTTTTTCCACGACATGCAAAAAGATTGAAGAGTTCAGAGTTCCTTTTTTTCCCACAAGACTGACAAAAGCTTCACCGCCTGGTCTCCGTAGGAATCACATGTTGGCTTACATTAACATTGCCAGAACAACTCAACAGAGATTAAAAAGAAAACCAAACAAAAACAGAGAAAAGTTGAAGAGTGGATGAGAGAGGAACAAAACCAGAGCCTTATGCCATGTGCCTCCAGAGGGAGGAGAGAGGAGCTTCTTTAAGCCCTCAGCGTTCCAAACTACAAGACAGTATCAGCAGGGAGCTCTCGGAGCATCAGGTTGCAACAACCCTTATCTGTTTTTTTAAACATCCAAAAGTGTTTAAAATGGCTGGACTGTAAGGATTTGGTGCCAATTCAGGACCTGAATGTAGAAAAACCCTGACCTGATGTCTTAGACAGGTGGAAAACAATCAAATGTGCTTCTGAAAAAAGGTTCTAGAATCCCCGATGAACCTATGACCTCTTTCTATTGCAGGCTCAGGATGACCCATATGAAAACACTGTCCCAAGATCGCAATAGCAAGATCATTCCTTTATTTATTCCGGATTTTTTTTCTCTGACATCAAACCCTGCTCATTGCAAAAGAGGATAATCTGACAAGTTCTGCACCTGATCTACAAATCACGAGTACTGAGATCGTCTATGGCTTTGGCTGGTCTGCTGATCGCACAAATTGTTCCAAGCCGAACTTGCTGCTTTTGTAGCAGAAGGCTTCAAACGAGGACTTTTTACATTCTCTGGACTTCGGGGGGATGATAGTGATGATATCAGAGCCACTAGTGAAACACAACTCAATGAAAATTAAGGCATCGACAGACAAATGAACACGAACACGGAGCTGCCCAGTTGTGGTCTACTTGGAGCTTCAGAATTTTGGGATTACGGATGTATTCACAACTCAAAGTGTTGAAGAAACAATCAGGAACCACTGAGTTGATGGGAGAGGAACAGATTAGATAGGATCGACATTTTTTCTTTAAAATCAAGATACATTTTATTCCTTTTTCTTAAAAAACAAACATTACAAAAAATCTGAATAGAGAATTAGAACAATGAACCAACAGAAAAAAAAGAAAAAAAAAACATTCTTGTTTTAAACTCTCAAAACAAAAAACACCTCTTTTTGCATTTCTGAAAACAAAATAGGATGTGGGAGTGCCTGGCACAAGGGCTTGGATGTAAGGATCCCGCAGCCATGCAGAGGGCGCTGTTGGAGACTGCATAATAAAAGAAAAAAACAGAAAAAGAAAAAAAAGAATGATGTACGAAAGAGAAGCAGTTGATTGAGCAGGAGGGAACCCTTTAACTGAACTACAGGTGGACATTAGCATCTGAGGTGAAATCCTTTAAATAAAACGTGTTTAAAACTCATTACAGCACTAAAAGCAGGACGCAGAAACGAGGGATTTAAGCCCCACTTGTTGATGCTGATGAAATACAGCGCTTTGCCTACCGATACTGAACACAGCCTGTACCGGTACTGAGGGAAAAGGTCACTACTCTGCTCTGATGCAGGAGAACCGTGGAACAGCATTCTACAGAGAGGGTGGAGACAGGATGAGGGAAACCAGAGGAAAAAGTATCGATTCTCCAAACCGTTGAGCCAGGCGACCAGGAGGGGAAAGACGACAATACAAAAAAAGAAACTAAATGCAGAGCAACAAAAGAAACAAACGGGTGAATAAGAAACAGAGGAGGATGGGCTTCAGACTGGTACCACTTCTAGTCTTCTCCAGAGGGCGCCTCCTCTTCTGAGCCGTTCTCTTCCTCCTCATCATCCTCCTCTTCCTCCTCCTCTCCTCCTGTGGACTCCTTCGTTGTCTTGGGGGCGGGGGAAGTCTCCTTCTTCTTCTCGGCTGCCGCCTCCTCCTCCTCCTCCTCTTCCTCCTCCAGAGGACTCTCTGGTTCTTCCTCCTCCTCCTCCTCCTCCTCATCTTTGGGCGAGCTCTTCTCCACCGTCTTGGTGCTGGGGCGTCCCTTCCCCTTTCCCTTCATGGGGCTCGGGGTGACTGCAGGGAATGAGGAAATCACTCAGAACAACAAATCCAGCAACGCCTACAGTAGCTCCACCATTAAACACCCAACATCTAATGGACACTCTGATAGGTCATCTCTGATTGGTTAATTGGAAGAATGATTTACAGACTTAAAAGTTGTGACCAGAAAGGTCTGTTTATTTCTCCAGCTACCTGTGGCCTTTAGTCGGGGTTTGGGGCTTTTCTTCTCTCTCTTTTCCGGCCGCCCCCGTCGAATCACCTTCTTCCCCTTCTTCTTGGAGCGACCGTAGTCACTGTCGTCATCGTCCTCCACCATGAAGTCCTCGTCGCTGCCAGACTCGTCGGCTGCATGGGAAAATGGAGCACATAAATACTTTTACACAGACCATCATCTTTATATAGTTTCACATATTCTTGACTTTAGCAGAAGTTTATCGAATAGAATTCCCAACAGGATATTGATTTAAACAGCAGCCATTCATCTGGAACTAAGGAGCTTTGTGTGCGTCTGCTCGCCTCCATGAATTGCTGCT
This sequence comes from Apricaphanius iberus, assembly GCA_028564705.1. Lineage (NCBI taxonomy): Eukaryota > Metazoa > Chordata > Actinopteri > Cyprinodontiformes > Aphaniidae > Apricaphanius > Apricaphanius iberus. The sequence continues at coordinate 189,087 of JAPXFQ010001051.1, read as the reverse complement.
ACCTGCTGCCCAGAAAAGGTGGGACCACACACTGCAGGTGTACCTCTACCAAAGACTAAAAGTTCCATAAAGGTCATAGGATTACAAGACAAAGACTTAAAGGGCACATATTGTGAAAAAAAATTGTGTGTCTCTGGTGCATATACATGCATCCAGTTGGACCTCTACCATTTTGTTAACGATTTGAAAGCACTGGTCCAACTAGAAACTACCAACCAGGCCAGAAATCTAGGTGTAATAATGGACTCAGACCTGAACCTCCAGGGTCACATAAAGGCAATAACAAGGTCAGCTTTCTATCAACTGGGGAACATTTCTAGGATTAAAGGAATGATGACACAAGGAGACCTAGAAAAACTCATCCATGCATTTATCTCTAGTCGCTTTGATTACTGTAACAATATCTTCACAATATCAAAAACAATATCTTTAGGTCTACCTAAAAAAAAATCAAAATAAAAAAAATCAATCAGACAGCTGCAGCTGGTCCAGAACGCTGCTGCCCGTGTTCTCACTAGAACCAAGAAGATAGAACACATCCCCCCAGTTCTAAAGTCCTTCCACTGGCTCCCTGTAGCTCAGAGAAAAGACTTCAAAGTGCTTTTATTAGTTTATAAATCATTGAATGGTTTAGAACCAGAGTACATTAAAGATCTGCTACCACGGTACAAACCACCCAGATCAGTCAGGTCCTCCAGCTGTAATTTACGGACCGTCCCTAGAACAAGAACCAAACATGAGGAAGCAGCTTTTAGTTTCTATGCTCCTCATATCTGGAACAAACTACCAGGAGAATGCAAAGCTGCAGAGACACTGAACTCTTTTGAATATAAAATTAAAACTTACCTATTTAGACTCGCTTATGAGTAACTGTTTTTACCTGTTTGTTTTTAATTGTCACACAAATTATTGTCTTAATTACTGTAAATGCTTTTTTTTGTTAAAATCTGTGAGCTTTCTTCAGCAAGATCAGTTAATGAACTAAACCTGTGTTTTTTACTCACTTGTCCCTACATTGTTGTATTTTCTTTATTATTTTCTTATTGTAACTGCTCATTTGTATTCTAATCATATGTAAAGCACATTGAATTGCCCAGTGTTGAAAGTGTGCTATACAAATAAAATTACCTTGCCTTGGTTCAGATTAGGAAACACCATGGGAAAGCTTCATGCAAAATGCTCAGTTTTTGGCTGGTCAAAAGAGCTCAAAACACTTCATCAGTTCCAAGTTGAAGAGGACAGAAGAGCGGCATGGGTTGAATTTATTTTTAATGGTAATATGATGGCGGTAGGGGGGGACTGAGGACGTGTCGCCACACAGGGTTACTCAATCTCAGAGCAGAAGACAGGAGACAAGCCCCCGAACTCAGCTACCCCAACAAAGACTGAGGACCTGTAGCCGCACAGAGCTCAAAGAGCGGGGTCTCCGCGGTGCTACAGCTGGAGTCAGCTTTAAGGCTTTAGAGTCCGAGTATGAGGAAGAGATTGGACCTTACTTGGAGGAAGACATCAGAGTGCCAGGTAAGCAGTTAAATATGTTATTTTAATTTAAAATCATTCAGGCTGAATTCTTTGAGTCTTTGGTTCTTAAGGAGACTCCCCCGCTACAGGAGCAGAAATGGTTCAGACATTTATGGCTGAACTACTTTTTTTTTTTTGTTGATACGGTTGAACTACTGCAGCAATGCTGTAACTTTCACACGTAGTGGTAACAGTGAATGAGTGGGCCGTGAGCAAAGATTATAGAAGATTTGGACGTGGCCAAGTTAATAGCAGCTCATGCAATATGTACTGAGGAGCAAAAATAGCACAGTCTGAAAGGGACTGAAACAGAGGGAAATAGAGGTTGGTAACATTTTTTTTCCTACAAGCCATTTCAAGCAAACAACTTCAGAAACATGTTTTCTGGAACTCAGAACTATTTTAAATAGTGGAGAAATAGTCATAATACGTCTCCTTTAAAGGGATACCAGGAAAGTCTGAGTGTTTTCTCTACGATGCTCCCCCTAGCGTCCGTTAGTAAATGTTGCTTTCAAACACACTGTCGTAAAAACGAACTGTTATCCCCCCCCCTACCCCCTCGCCACGGGCAACCCAGCTGATCATTTGCCAAGCCATCTGAGCGCAGCAACCGGTTATCAAAACTACCAGATATCAGTTATGGCTACCGAGGTAAGTAAAGTAATAGTTTCTTACTATCATCTGGCATCATGTCACATTTGTCACTCGTGCAGCTAGCGGCAGCTGTAGCAGATAGGAGTCCCACCGGGCTCATTGCTGTGCGCACTCTTTAGCCGGGTTTCGTTAGCCTGCCTCAGTGTTGAGGAAGTTTGCCGAAAACTGATCCTGCTTCTCGCGATGTTTGAGACTTTGCGAGACTGAAGGACACCGGGAACGGTACACTGAACTTGCAAGTGGGATATTCTTCCTACAGGCAGTAGGGGCGGGCGAGAGAGTCTTCATTCGTCCTGTAGTGAGTCATTTAACCATATACCGACTTACGAAGATGATTAATTAACATGAAAACGTTGCCTGGTGTCTCTAATGGAAAGTACAGTTTTTTTTTCAACTGAGATTGAAATGTATCGAAAAGTATCAAACCGTCACTTTAAAAATCTGGACTTTCTAAATAAATTATATACTCTTCAAATTAAAATACTTAATATTTCAGAGGTATGAATGCAACAGTATTCTCCAAACTAATCGAGGTAAACCAGCAAGGACAAAGTGATTCTATTGGCTAGAGCTCACAAATAGGCTTGAAACTAAAAGTTATGGGTTTGACTGCTCAGAAAGCTGGTAAATGTTAAGCAATTCTTCATTATCTGTTATATCTCAGGATTTAGAAGGCAAGGAATAAAGAAAGAGGTGCTGATCCAGATTGAGTGCCCTGACAGTAGTCAAGCTGCTTCTGCTGTACGTACGATCCATGTAGGACTCCTCCTGGTCTTCGTGCTCCTCATCCTCACTGCCTCCATCTCCCAACAGGATCTCTCTCTGTTTTGACACCGCCTTGGAAGCAGCCTGCCTCACCGTACGCTTTCGACTCACTTCCTTGTCGTCATCGCTGTCATCTGTACACAGAACAAGAGCGTTTAGACAACCGTTTCCCCACAACTGAATCTCTGACCTTTCCTTGGGCTTCATTATGCTGTTCCATAACAAACCTGTGGGCTGTCATTTATCAAACTGTCCTATATTCTATCCTACAAATGAAATTTTGAATATTTGTATGAAATAAAAGCAGGATTTACCAAATATTAGGTGGCTATTCGTACACGTTCCTCCAATTATTTGTTGAGAAATCCCACCATGATTTGGTGCTTGTAGCTGTACAGTCATTTGTATACAGAAACGGCCTCAATCATATTTGGTAACAATACATCCTCTCACACATGCATTAAATCCTTTTGTTGTTCCCAAAAATAAGGGGTCAGAGTGCTAAAAAGAAAGGAATTTTAGTGACACCGATGGAGGACAAATACAAACGGGGTTAAAGAGTCATGATGAACTATTTGAAAACCGTCATAGTTGAGTCAAATTCATTTTAACACCAACAGTTTTTTTAGTCTGTTATCAGCAGTTTCTCTGCATTTATCCCACAACCCCAGAGGCAGTTATATTCCTGCTGGAGAGCAAAGAATTGTTTCATTTGCTGTTATTCACTTTTGTGGAGATGGTAACCAATAAAATGAACACTGCCTGGAAGAAAGAGACAGAGGAAGTAAATGTGGTCAGACAGTGGAGAGCTTCCAGTTGGAAATAAACATCCCTCAGCACACAGCTGGACCAGATTTTCTACTGAGGGTGGACAGATCATCTCAGAGCTAAACACATTTGACATGCGTGTGGCCAAGCAACAACCTGCTTCACTGATAACTGGGACCAGTTTCCAGACTACAGTTTTCAAATCTTTTATTTCTAAGTCTAAGAACATCTGAAGTGTACAAAAAGCACACTAAGAGCGCAGACCTCCAAGAAGCACCTCGCACTCCCCAAATTAACAGACTTTGATTCACAGGATCGCAATGAAAGATCACTGCCAGTTATTTCTTGGCAAATTAATTTGTAACATTTCCAGAAATAAAATCCATCCATTACTTTTTGAGTTATTTTGCTATAAGACAGAGGCCAACATGAGCTCTTTGGCAGAGGTGATTAACTGATGAGATAATTATTCTGTCAAACTGTTTCGGTCTTGCAGTTGCTCTGTTCTACCACTAGATGCTGTGCGCATGGTAAGAGCTCTTCCTATACTTAGGAACATGTCTACACAAAAGTACTATATGGTAAATACCAAAAAATGAGTAGATTATTATTACACACACAAAAAAAAAAAAAGATCTGTGTTTAACTAATAATGTAAGTGATAAATGAGGGTTCATTTTAAATTACGAGAGTAAATTTATATATATATAGATTTATTTCAAGCTTTAAAACTCAAATGTAGTTATTAGTACCTGCAGCCCGTTTTCTCTTTGGGCCTCTCTTGCTGGTCTTTTCCACCTTGGTTTTCTTTGCCTTCTTTCCTCTCTCTTCTTCATAGTCGCTGCCTCCTTCTTCCTCCTCCTCTTCTCCAAAGTCGTTATCTTCCTCCTCGCTGCCAAAATCGTCTGCATCACGACACACAAGGATGTCAGAAAGTTCGCCCTATAGCGTTAACCGCATGCTAATCAAACCAAAATCTTAGAACAAACTTACCAGCTGAATCATTTTTGGATTTGGAGAGCTTTTCATCAGAGTCCTCACTGGAAGAAAACATAGCATGTTCATAGCTTTTTGCCTCTCCTCTCTGTCTTCACTCACAACTCTTGGTGTTTCCCCTAGAAATTATTCCAGCTATGGGGGGGGGGGATTCAGGTGCTTGTGGCACACCGATAAATATTGGTACTAGGGCTGAGCGAAATGAGCTAAAATTAATATCACGGTATATTGAGCATTTAACCTTGATAATGGTAAGTGGACAATAACAATGACCACATCACCCTACATCCTTTTCTTAAATAAAAAAATTGTGTCCTTTTCTGTATTCCATGTCCGATGGTGGCAAAATTAGCTCAATGTTCTTTAAAATGTGATAGCTTCTTTCTATTGGACGGCTTCAAACAGCCTTTTAATTCCCACTCATTTCTGTATTTCTTAAGAGTGCAGTTTAAACTCAGAAGTGATCACACAGACAAGATTAGGTGAGGAAGTGACTGGCTGAGTAAAACAGGTGATTTTAGTGTGCAGTTGCTTATTTTAGACAGAAAATATTTTTACATCAGAGTACAGGTGGGAACAGGCGGCCGCTTCAAGCAGCAACACACCGGGGTTAATCTGCTCCGCCTGAGTCGGACCTGTGCGGACTAGGAACACTCGGGTTCGGCAGCAGCTCCGTTGCTGCTCCACTTTAGAGTCTAAGTATCCAATAACACCACTTTATTTGTCACTAGTAGCATTTTTCTGGGGGGGGGGAGGGAGTCGGAGTCGGTAGACAACTCTAAACTCTTGCTAAATAGTGCTACACATCAGCTTCATTAGCAGCACTTCCTTGCTCGGGATGTCACATGACTGTACGTAGTCATGGGACTCAAGCAAACACTCATTTCTTAAAGGGGCAGGAGCACCGCTAAACTAAAACACATCTTTTTCTTTTTTTTTTACATACCGAATTTAGCGGCACAGGCAAAATTACGTCAGTAACAGTCAGAAATTTCGGTATCAGTACATTTTCGGTATACTGCCCAGCCCTACTTGTGGTACTCAGATAAATATTGGTACCGCTACGGCCAATTAATCTTACATGGAAGCTATACTTAAAAAAGTGGAAGATGATCTGGCTAAATGAAAATCCCTTCCCTTATCATTTATGGGAAAAGTAGCTACAATAAAAATGATGGTTTTGTCTAGAATCAATTATTTATTCTCAATGATCCCAAGCAAACCCTCGGTTTAGGTCCCTGGACTCCTTCGTTTCTAAATTTCTTTGGAAAGATAAACCCCCAACTACCAGCTTAAAAAAAAACACTGCAGAAGTGTAAAGATCCAGACATACCAAACTTTCATCATTATTTCTTAGCCAACAAGCTAAATGACATCAAAGATGGTTAAAACACAGCTATCTTGTGTCCTGGATAGATGTTGAACTGACACTATGCGATAAGATATCTCAAGGAAATTTAAATCGAACGCAACTGGACTTGGTAATTTGTCTTGGAAGACGTTTCACCTTTTATCCAAGATGCTTCATCAGTTCATGCTCGCCGCTGACCAGGCTGAGACTTGATCACCCTAGTGGTCACATGACCTATTATAAATGTGCTATAGGTGTTATTCTGGGACTTCATTATAGAAAATCAACAATATAGGTTAAGATGGAACAATCCAGAGCGTTAATAGGGCACGAGACTGCAGTGTCACTGTGTGTCCTTATGGGTTAAAATGGGAGGTAGACTTGTCCATCACTTTTGAACAAAAACTCTGGTCTCAGATTTCTTTAAGAACCTTTAAAATAATTATTAATCCACATTTGCAATTAATACAATATAAAATCCTTCATAGGGTACATTATACAGGCCATCGGATGTTCAAGTGCAGATATTTTAGTCAGTTCAAATCGTTAAAAAATATCTTTCACTTAACTAGTCAAGAGAAGAACTATGAACAAGTGTGTGTGTTTTGAAGACCGTCAACGCCATGTGGTGGGCAAAAAAACTAAAAATAATAAAGATCGTGGCAAGTACAGCACAAAATGTCTATGTTCTTTATTGTAAGTATCGTAAACACAAATTTAGGTTTTATACGGAGTGTTGAGTTCGAAGAAGAAAGGTAGCAGTAGAAAAATTGTTTTTTGATTTACACGTTTCAAAGGCATTAAGGAATAGATGAGCAGCCTATGATTCCATCTATTTTTTTTTTTTTTTTTACCAATTTCCACCCAAGGCCAGCAAATTACCATGGCCCCTAGAACCCCATTCGCAAAGTGACTTGCACAGAAAAAACAACAACCTGCAAATCTTTATTTTTCTTTTTTTTAACTTAAACTTCGGCTCGAATGTTTCCACAGTGAAAGAAAGCCTGTGAATATTCTCATTCATCCAGGTCATGGTTGTCTCAAGGAAATTTCAATTGAACGCAACTGGGTCCAACCAGTTGGACCAGTCCCAGCCTGGTCAGCAGCGAGCATGAACTGATGAAGCCTCTTGGATAAGAGGTGAAACGTCTTCCAAGACAAATTACCAAGTCCAGTTGCGTTAGATTGAAATTTCCTGGAGATAACAGTGAAAGTAGCGCTAGGTGTTCCGGTTCACATTTACAAAAAGCTGGCAGGTCCACGACACACAAACGCAGTTTAGCTTTAAGCAGCAGGTGCAGCCAGTGAGGAATGGAGGACAGAGAGCTGAGGCAGACGGCAGGAGGAGGGAGGGCTGGGGAAGCTGGGAATATTACGTTCGGTAGTCATATAATATTATTCTCCGCTTTCTACAATGATTTGCTAAAAACCGCTTCCCATGCTGTTGTATCGTGTTGTCAAACATGAGTACTGCACATTTAACACAGAGCCCACGTTTGCAGCTTTTTTGCGTAGTTTAGAGGGCCGAGTCGTACCGGCGTAGGTAGATGTTAAATCACATACTTGCTACCCAAAATACAGTACGTAGCCTAGAGGTTGGCTGGTTTACATTTTGTAGCTGTGGCGCTGGAACGTCAAGCGTGGCGGAGCGCCACGGTAACGCCTATGTAAGGGAAACAATGCACCTCTACCCTTAAACTCCCTACCTGGTTGCCGTTCTTTCCACTGTAGGAAAGATTACAGTACTTGGACCTTTACTGTTTTAAAACTGAATGCATCTTAGCATCTTAATATCCAAAATCATGGTGTGGAAAGTCAGAGAGCTAAAAGCAGATTAGAGACGCTCCACATCCAACTAGGTGCACAAAGTTCTAACCTGTCCTCCTGTGAGTTCTTTGAGCGCTTGTGCTTCGGCTCACGGGGGGCTGGACGAACCTTCTTAGGCTTGTTCTCACCATACTCTTCATCTACAGACAGAGAGAAAAGAAGATGATCTCAGTTTTCATTTTCATGCATTCCTCTACAAGCAATAAGAGAGCTCTAACAGTTCACAACAAAAGCTTTCAGACTTCAAAATAACTTCTGAAAAAGTTTATTTTTACTTTGATAAATTTTAATCATCTGTTTTTACACTGACATACAACTTTCCCATCAATTTGGCATATCACTGCATATCACTCTCACTGCTATTCTGGTGAAGAATCCAACAACATTTCTACTAAATTGGATTGTAATGACACTGCTACCTTGCTTTTATTCATCTGCTGAATTTAAGCTAGGAAAAAAAGCATGCATTAAGGTTCACCATTTGCATATTTTCTGTGGAACTTGACTTCAAATTATTTATGAAGAATCTGCCCATTCAATGACATTTGTTTTGGAGATCATATCTAAAATATTGTAAATACAATCCAGCTCAGGTAGCTCAGGCTTAGGTACATTGTTACTTAGATGCCAAGGATGCGACCAATGCCCCTGAAACCTTTCCTAACATTTTAAAGCACAATCAGTCAGTCACTTATATGCCAACCCCTATATGTAGCTGGCACAGTGTGTCCCAGTCTGTAGTCTCAACAAAAAAAACACTACATGGCTTCTTCAGCTTCCTATGACCATCTGCTCACAGTTCTCTTTATTACAAGTTACATCAGAACAAGGGCTTTAATTTCTGAGCATTTTTTGTGTGGAATGTAACTCAAAATTATTTGTGAAATATTAGCGTATTAATCGATTTTTATGTAGGTCATATCTCAAATACTCTGAAGAAAATGCAGCTTTGGCAGCTATGGCTACTAGCTGGCATTTGCAATGCAGCCAATTCAGAAGCACCATTAATTTTCCTTGCCCCGATTGAGTGTAGCCTCAGGCCGGTGATGAGGAAGGATTGCAGTAAGCTTTGGCAGTAATGCCAAGACTGTTTTCACAGTGCTTTAAAGTATATGAAAGTATATTTGGTGTTTTAACTACAGATTGGCTGATATGGTTTTTTCTATTCTATATGCCGATATGTAGAAATCACCCAATGGCCAATAATTGCAGCCGATTTTTATGACCGATATCTAAATATTGGAAGAAAAGGAGCAGCAAGGAACAAGAAGAAAAGCATTAATTTTAGGGATGCACCGAAAATTCGGTCACTGAAACTTTTCGGCCGAAAATGACCCAAAAGTGCATTTTCGGCCGAAAGACCTAAATCACCGAAACAACACAGCCGAAACTTTATTAATTTGATTTATATTGTGCATTGTTGTTATGTCAGTGCTAAATAGATATCTTCATAGTTTTGTAACTCATTTATTGCAATGCCTTGATTTTAGTGAGGTTAGTACACATAGCCATAAATGCTATCGTTCTAATAATTGACAACCATTTCTTTCCATGTTTCGGTTTTCGGCCTTAGTTTTCTTAATTTTCGGTTTTGGCCAAGCGTTTTAATTTCGGTGCATCCCTAATTAATTTCCTACCACACATGTTCACCCCTCAAAAAGCTGACCACTATATCACCACAGCACCATCAATTACAAACTAGCACTCATGAAAACAGCCTTCAACACTCCTATTCAGTGTAGGAACAGCATTCGCTTTATAGCATAAATTAATAAAGCCTTCACTTTTAGTTTAAAGGTTTAAGAACTTAACTTGAATTTGCCTTTGAATTATTATTTCATAGTATATTGTCTGCACACTATTTGACGCGTTTTGTTTTGTAGAGGACAAATAGATGAACAAAAGCCTTCATGCACACTGAAACCCATCTGAAGTGCTGCTTACCTGCATCGTCAGACTCGTTGAATTGTGAATAGTTCACCACTTTTCTGTTCCTGTGAAGATAAATACACACATTTGATCAGATTACAGTGTAAGTTTACAAGATTCACCTGAAACTAGACGATAAAAATTGGAGTGAAGGAGACCATTAGAGCTATTATGTTTCCCCTCCAAGGAATAGGTTGGAAGCAACAAAGTCTTAATGTGTGCTTTGTGTTATTTGGGTAGAAAACCCTCCAGCAGTGACCAGGTAGACTACTGAACTGGACCTGAGACATTCCGTGGTATACAGAACTAATTTGGATAAGTGTGGGGATTTCGCCTTAGGTGAAGCCTCATGCTCAAAAACTGGCGTGAACGTCTTCAAAGCTAAACTGCAGTACAGAAGAGACAACATTTAGGCACATCTGCAATCCACATTATGTAACATAGCCCAACATTTTTCATTTAGACCAGGTGTAAAACGTAATCCATAATGACAGTTTTGCACTTAACTCACTGACTTACATCTATGGGGAGCCTAAGGCTCATCCCCTTCCTGTTGACCCTTGGGTCCCCTGGCTGAAAAAATTACGAATGATGTCAATGGAGCGATAAACGTTACTTTCTGGTTCGCTTTGTCTTAGGTCCTAAATCACAAATATGTTGTACCTCAATTTAAATTAACTAATGATGTACATTTTGACTGTGTTTGTCAATTATTTGGGATTTATTTGATTATAAAATTTGCACTTAAAATGCCTACAAATCAGAAGTCACATATATGACATAACGGAGCTAACGTCAGCTAGCACTGGCTACAGTACGTAAAACACTCAACGAGACCTGGTAGAGCTTCTCCTACAAGTTGGCTCTCACTTCATTGACTCCTTTACCCTCAGCATAGCTGAAACTTTCCACATGGTCAGATTTAAAGTGATTTACAGACCACGGCCCTCTGTCCCCTTCTTCTTCTGCAGTTGTAATATGCTAAGTGTTTTTACAGAAAATCTAAAGTAACTTTTGCTGCCGGTCAATCAAATCAGTGTTTTCTCTGCTTCGAAATGTGTCTTTAAAATAACTTTTGTTGTTCCATTAACTTGTTTATTTTTGGCAGTTGGGGGCCATGGTCCAGAAGTAGAATAGTGTGACTTACAGTGTGTCCACACTGAACGCGATAGGAGGGACTTTAAAGCGTGACACACGCCTAGCTGTTCGCGTGCACATTCGCAACTTGAAGCATGTACAACGCGAACTGGTCGCGCTTCAAATATGGTATTTTCACGCGCAAACTGGCCTTCAGCGGAGCTGGGGCCAGAGTGCATCTGCGGTGGATTATGGACCGAGCTGACGGAGGACAGCGTGGATTACATGTTCGGCCTGGCGTCCGGTAAACCGGGGGCCGCTGACCTGGGGGTTTGGTGAGCTACGGATACAGTCTAGCTACGGCGGAGGGATCCATAAACAGCAGCGAGCCTCTCATAAACACAGGCTCCTCGCCGCCTGGATAACGTGACCTGCTCGCCCAGTTTGTGCCGTGAAAGTCCAAGCTTCACCTGCCGAAACACCAACTACATTTCTGAGCAGCTGCCCATCTGTCTGCGATTCGTAAAAGTTTGTAATATTTGAGCAGTGTGGGACATGGTGCAGGAGCTGCTACCAGGAAATCAGGTGAGGAGGCCGTTTCAAGGCTGACTTCTAGGCCGAGAGGTGCTTTTACAGCAACGGCTCTTTTAAGAGCCACCCACAAGCCTCTGAAGAGCATTCCTGTCTAAATAGTTTATTTTTTAATTTCTGTCTCTATATAGAAAATTGCTTGTGTCATGTTGCTCGGGGTGATTAGCCACGATGTTTATCAGAATTTCCTCCATGTCCTGCTGATGCTGCGACTCCATGACAGTCACAGAACAACTGAAACTCTGTCCCCCGATTGGTTGACGCGGCGCGATTTGAAGGTGGAGTTCAGATTTTTCCAACTCGAGCGATAGACGCCATGAGCGCGAATGCACAAAATGCACCACATAAGATGCAGCACGAAATTTCCATTGCATCTGTAGCGCAAATTGTTCAGTCAAATCAGGCAGAAAAGCTTTTTGGCGACGCAAATCTGCTTCTGAAGTGTCGCGGGACCTGTCCACTTTTTTTCATGTCAAACTACTTACAACACACCAACATAACCAGTATTCAGATGCTGTTGCTTCCAAGCACTGCTAATCCACCTTCTTTGCCCTTTCCACTCCTCTTAAAACTTGGTCTTAAAACTGGAGTCTGGGATTTGATCCTAGGTCAATACAACGCTTACAATGGCACCATTAGTTGAATAGTTTCCGCCCAATCCATATCAAAGTCTTAATAAATTATTCTGCAGGGAGATGTAATTTTTGATGTGATCTATGTATGTAAAGTTTCATTCATGTTTTTTGTCTTCATACAGCAGATTTCAGGAGCAAATCAATGCAAGTTTTTATACATTAGGGCCCAGGTGAATTAATGCTTTATAGTGTGAGACTTCCCACCATTATACTTCCCACAACACAAAACTAGTGTATTGTTAGGTGTGCCAACATAAAGACTCCTAATCATTTGGGCTTGGTTTAATGCCAAAGGAGGCTGGTTTAGCACCTTAGCCAATTTTTCCACATAAAGATGTTTATGGTCAGCTTGGCACCATTTCAAAATACAACCTTGAATTAGTTTTAATTTACTGTAGGTAAAGAAGCATATCACCGCTGGGTGTAAAATGATCTAGCAGACAAATCTTTTGAAATGACCAGCTCCCTGGTTTTAATCTTATCCAGCCACTTGTGATTGAAACAGCATTTTATTGTTAATATTTCTAAATATCTCTCACTAAAACAAAAATAAATAAAACTTACTTGCCAATAAGGCTTCCCAATATGAACTAAAATAAGTAATACGGTGCTTCTTTTCAATAATAGTTGAAACTGGAATAAATGTTCTCCAATTTTTTTATGTAGAATAAAAACTATATATTGTGATTTTAAAAAATTTATTTCACTGTAGAAAATCTGTCACAGCATTCTAAAAACTCCAACCGGTTTCATCTAGAACACATTCGGCTTAATTAATAGATCTAGTTGATCCACTGGAACCAAGAGGGTGAAAACAGCCACCAACTAATGGTCATACTTTTAATTTTATGACAAAATTCAATTCAAATTCATAAAAATAATAATAATAATGTGATACTTTGATTTTGAATACCGATACAATATCATGGCATAAAATATTGAGATATTTTGGAATACTGATATTTTTTTACATCTCTAGTAGAATGCCTTCAGCTTGTCTATGCCTCATATATTTGGCAGTACTAGTTTAATGCTACATGAAAAGCTTCAGAAGATAAAGAGATGATCAAGTCAACAAGAAACTTCAGCTATTGTATTTACAGGCCAAACAGTAGCGTCAGTATAGCTGCACAATACACAATCATTTAAATAGCAGTATTTGCAGTAACTGGAGAGGAATACCTGTTGGCTAATATATTCCAAGTGTTATGAATTAGCATTTTATAAACTAATGTCATATATGCTAAATGAACAGTCTTAGAGCAGCAGAGAGTCACACAAATATGTTAAAGAGCACAGGAAGCACACATAAGAAAGAGGAAAGAAGAAAATAGGCACAGACTGCAACTGCCATTGCAAAATTTTGTAATATTGTGAAGAAACTTTTCAATAAAGCCTAATTTTTGAAATAATTATTTTAATTTTTCCCGCCAAGAGATTGTTAAACCACCTTATCTGGGTTAAATGTTTATGAACTCAAGGCCGAAAGACAGGACCACTTTCTGACTCATTTATCGATTTTAATTTCTAGCAGTATCTTAAGGTTCACTAATATTATTGCACACTTCCCTGATATGATGCAGTCCTACTTACGAAGCGTTAGGGATGGCCAGATCCAATCATATGAGCAGAAATTGGGACTGGTCACGTGGTTTCACGCTCAGTCCGACATTATCTCCCAATCTGGACTCAGAGATTATATGATTCTAGGGATTTTAGGGTCACGATTTGATTTAAAAAAAAGAAATTTCCCTAACAGCACAGAGGCCTAAGCCATTTTTAGATTAGGATAACTGGTTTTATCTATTACATTTTGTACAGTAAATCTTATTTAAAAAGATAAACTACATACAAGTGACGCAATTTCCAATTATTCTTTTGTAATGTATCACATTAGGTACTAATGGTCAAATAAAAAAAAGTTACAAATATCTACAACATAAGTGTAACAATCTTGTTTAGTGGAACACAGCAAACTTGAACGTAAAAAATAACAAGAATGATTAGTCACAGAGAATGGTTGCCATCTAGTGACTCCTTTTAGTTACTGCAGTTTGCACAGCTCTTACAATAACAGTAGGTGTGTTACTGCTGTCAGAGCTTCAAGGTAATGGGGAGCCTAAGTCACACCCGGAGAAAGACATTATAAATCTGGCCATGTGGAAAGTACCAGCTATGCTGGGGGTGAAGCAGTCAGTGGAGTGAAAGCCAACATGGAGGAGAAGCTCTACAAGGCGTCAGTGCATGTTTTTTGTGTGCTACCTAGTGCTAGCTGGCGTTAGCTCCATTACATCATATGTGCGACTAATGATTTGTAGGCATTTTATTTGCACATTTTTCAGATAAATCCCCAACTCACTTGATACACATAGTCGAAATGTACATCATTAGTTATTAAAATTGAGGTACAACATGTGATTCAGGACGTAAAACAAAGCAGACCAGAAAATAACTTTTATTGCTCCATTGACTTCCATTCATTATTTTTTCGTCCGTGGGGCCCAAGGGCCAACAGGAAGGGGAGGACACTTAGGCTCCCCATTTGACCAAAACATGGGCTGCATCCGAAGACCCCTATTATGCCTACAATTAGTAGGCGAAAATAAGTAAGCGAGCGATGTAGTACATCCGAATCTCTAGTATGGATTGTCCAAGTAGGCATAAAGTTCCCGGATGTGTACTACCGCCACAGTAAAATCCGATGTATGCTACGCTATCCCATAATGCAACGGAAGCCCCAAAATCGTAGAAGAAGAGTGACGTCGGCAATGCTGAGGACGGGACCACAGGTGACGTAACAAACGTAAATATCCCAGTAAAATGGTGGAGCAGTACGTCCGATTTCATGCCTACTACACACTCGTTTACAACGCAGTACTTACTGGATCAACGTGCAAGAAGTAGCTACTTGTAGTATGTAGTTCATACTATAGAATTCGGATGCAGGGATGCTGATACTAGTGTGTCTCACAGCATGGTGGAGAACCAACGGAGTACCTGAATGGAGGCATGTACTAGCCCGATCGAGTCAGATCAATTAGAAACGCAGCAAAAAAACAAAAAACGCCCTACTTTAAATTCATGTTGATTCAGTTATTCTGCTGCTCTGTGCGCGTTTATCACTGATCAGCAATGCTACTTGCTGTTTGTGAGTGTCTGTAGCTAAATACTTAGTGCAAATACAAAGTGCAACTCACTCCAAAATAAAAACAATTTGTTGATAAATTGTATAGATTGTATAATAGCACTGTCTACATGTCTACATGTTAGTTTAGTGCCCCCAGCTGGTTAAAAAAATTACACTGTACTGGAATTCACTAGAATAGGAATCCTGCATTACTATGATTAGTGACAACAGCAGTACGGTTTTGGTGTGCAGTCTCGGCTATAGCTCCGTAGCGAGGTGCCATGAACTGCCTGCAGCACAATTGGCTCAAAAACTGGGGGCTCCATTATGCAGGTGGTTACCCCTACTTGCTGATATTTGTGCACTACCTATGACAAAGGGAATAAGTGATATCAGTAAATTGAAAATAAAATCTGGGCTAAGAGTTCATTTTTAATGCACTAACTGTGATTGTATGAAAAGTTTTTTTTGCACATTCCTGAATGATTTTCTCAACATGCTAGAATACTTCATTTATACCTTGAGCACCTCTCTGCAACACTGTTGTCCACAACTTCTGTTTCCCG
This sequence comes from Apricaphanius iberus, assembly GCA_028564705.1. NCBI lineage: Eukaryota > Metazoa > Chordata > Actinopteri > Cyprinodontiformes > Aphaniidae > Apricaphanius > Apricaphanius iberus. Next base: position 173,280 of record JAPXFQ010001051.1, on the reverse strand, counting down.
TATTGACGTACAGTGGCCTCAGTTGAACCTGTCGGGGCAGAGTCACATACTCGAGCTAATCTATATTTAGCTTTAGATTTGGCCAACAACAATGTACCCCCGGGCAGAGAACGAGACAATGGCTCGAAACGATATCACTCAGGGCAGCTTGCCTCCTCCACAGAACCCATTTCCCTGTACTCTGTTCCCTCTGGTGAAGGAGGTGGAGAAAAATTTTCAACCTCCAAATTGCTTCCCTCTGAGGCAATGGAGCACTCTTGACTATGGCTCTCTCCATCTTTTTGGCCATCTGTGACTGCGCTGCTGCAACATGTCATACCACGGCAAGCCGTTCACATCCATGCGTGTTTGCTGGTCCGCCAAGGAACGCCTCATTCTAAGCCGATTTTCAAAAAAAAAAAGAAAAAAAGTGGCCGGGATTATAGTGTACAGTGTACTTCTTGTTTACAACGGGAATGTTGACAACTCACTCGGACCTAGGGCTGGGTGGGATACCGAAAATTTATCGATACGGAAATGTACAACCGTAACTGACGTCATTTTGCCTGTGCCCGTAAACCCGGTATGTAAAAAAATAAAAAATTAAAAGATTTTTCTTAGTTTAGTGTTGTTCCTGCCCCTTTAAGAAATGAGCGTTGCCTTGGGTCACATGACTACGCACAGTCACGTGACATGCAGAGGGAAGCAAGGCTGGTAACACAGCAACTGTATAGCTATATTTAGCAAGTCTTTACTCATCTAGCGACTGTTTTTCAGAAAAACACGACCAGCAACAAATAAAGTGACTTTTTATGGCTTTACTGGATACTCAGACTAACGTGGATCACATATGTTTGTTACTGCAGCAACGGAGCTGCTCCAAACCAGACCATTCCTAGCACACCAAAAGCTCCAGGTCCTGCTCAGGCCCATAGACATATCAGGCTGAGCAGATATTAACCCAGCTGAGTTGCTGTTGTTTTTGATACTTTGCTTGAAGACGCCGCCTGTTCGCACCGGTGCTCAGATATAAAGTATTTTCTGTCTAAAATAAAAAAAACTGCACACAAATCTGCGATTTCACAAAGCCCCCATCACTTCCTTAACTCGTTTGGTCTGTGTGATCACTTCTGAGTTTAAACTGGACTCAACAAATAATGAAAGGAGTGGGAATGAAGCACTGAATTAAAAGGCAGTGTAAGCCGTTCAATGGCAAGAAGGCATGTTTTAAAATCACATTAAGCAAATTTGGCCACTACGTGACATTGAAAACAGAAAAGTACAAGATAAAAAAAAGAAAAAAAGAACAGGGGGTGGGGGTGATGTGGTCATTGTTATCGTTCACTTACCGTTATCGAACTTAGATGCTCAATATAGTCTGCTATGATATTAATTTTAGCTCATGTCACCCAGCGCAACGGGAACGCAAAATATTTCCACACCGGTGATTTGAAAGTAGCAGGTGCTACTTTAACTCTGGTCCCGCTGCTTCTTTCTTTGTCTGCCCTAGCCATAGTTTAAAGAGCTCACTCCCCTACAAGAGTATAACCCTGCCCACGATTATTTTTGAAAAATGGCTCAAAAGGAGAAGTTGCCTGGCGGACCAGGAAAAAAACGCAGGGGGATGAAGGGCTGGGCGTGGTCTGGACCAGAAAAATGGAGAGAGCCGTATTAACGCGAGCCCCATTGCCTGGAAGTAATCTGAAGGTTGAGATTTTTTTCCTCATCTTGCTTCTCCAGAGGGAACAGAGTAGCCTACAGGGAGATAGTTTCTGTGGAGGAGGGGAGTGGCGCCATATTGTTACGAGCCGTTGTCTCGTTCTCTGCCCGGAGCAGCAGCAGATACCGAGCCTGTATAGCGGTATAGAATGAGCGCCGTCTTTTGAGTGGTACATTGTCGTTGGCTCAATCTAATGCTAAATATAAATTAGCTCGAGGAATTTCGTGTGACTCTGCCTCGATAGAGGCACCTTTGGTCACTGTACATCATTGTCCGCAACAGAAAATATGTGTTGCAGAGAGATGTATCCAAGCATTATGAGAAACATTCTGGAATGTGCAGAAAAAAAAACAAAAAAAAAAAAACAGCATCACAATTTTTCCATTAAAAATAAACTCTTAGCCCAGATTTTATTTTCCATTTACTTATATATCAGTTATTCCCTTTGTCATAGATAATGAGCAAATATCAGCAAGTAGGGGTAACCAGCTGCATAACAGAGCACCCAGGTTATGAGCCGATTGGGCTGCTGTTTGTGGCACCTCGCTACGGAGGTGTGGCCGAGACTGCTCATTTTATAGTCCCCATCACGGCTGGACTGCTGTCGTCACTATTTTTAACCTACGTAAATAACCCGAGATTAGCCGTTAGCAAGGTAGGATTTGAATTCCAGTGAATGGCAGTGCAGTGCAATTGTTTAACCACTTTGGCCACTAAATTAACGGTTTTTGGTACAAAATTTACATTTTCACTAAAATACATAAAATAATGACTGGAAATGTAGATCGTTATATTATAGACTCACTTAAAAGGTTTATCAACAACAACAAAAAAAGTTGATTTTTTGGGGTAAGTTACTCTGTAACTGTAGCTTAGCTAATAGCTACTAGCTGCCATCAGTTAATGTGCTCAGCAGACGTGTGCTGTTCACAGGGGACTCTTATTGTGATACAACTGTTATTAATTTTACCACGGAAAATGCACAACGTGGTTCCAAGTGATAAGGAAATAAACCTATTATGAGTAAAAAGACTGTTTCCTGTTAGTTGGTGCAATCAAGTCAGAGTGGAACCAAGCGACAGTATACAGTATATCGCGATAAACATGTTTTTTAACAAAGGTAATGCACTACCTACTCACTAAACGTAGCCATCGTGGACATTAATACAACTTTGTATTAATGTGTGCTTAGTGCTTGCAAAAACAAACCGACAATGAACTCTTGATCGTCACGTTTAATAATGCCTCATCCTGTTTGAATACAAGTTTTAACTTCATGCTTCTCCAGTTTGTCCGATTCAAAGTTGCCATCTAAAAACTAGAAAAATGTGCAGCATTTTATTGCAATTAACAGCGTCTCTCTCTCTCTCTCTTGCAAATCTTATGTCATAAACGAAAATACGAAATTATGTCAGAAGCGAAAATACAGCAAAATAAATGTTTTTTGTAAATGAAGAGCACTTTATTGCATAAAGTGAATGTTATTTTTTCCCCTATTTTTTGGGGGGTATTTTCTCTCCTGTATTCCTGTGATTTCTTTCCACAACATTTAACTTCTTGTTAAATGCAACCAATAACATAAGATTGTACTAATACTACAACTTTATTCGGGATTTTTTTTTCTTTACAATTAAAATGTGTTCAAATGAAGAAATTTCATGGAAATACATAAATTATTAAATGTCAAATTTCTATACAAATCAAATAATGTGTAAATAATCGATAATCAAATCTAATCAAAATCAAGAAATTAATCATTAGATTTATCGATGCATCGAAAAGATAATCGATTACAAAAATAATCGTTTTGCCCAGACCTAGTTCACACTGGCCCAAACGTCAGCGTCAGGTGCAACAAGATTACATGTAAAGTCTATGGTTGAGTCTGTCAGAGTCTCTGTGGCACTATGTGTGTGTTGAATTGCGTCAATTGCTCAAGCGTTACCTGCATTTGAAGCGGAAGTAGCAAACGCAAGCAAGATTCAAGTTCAGCTAGCTGAACTTTTGATTACGGCAACAAATCAGAGCATCTCACTGTAGGGACATCGACCATGTCTAGCAAATCACAATCCCCTAGTGTTTTAAACATCCAGCAGAGAAAGGCCCACCCAAGTGCTTTGAAAGCTTCACCTTAAAGATGTATAAACGTCAAATTAGATGCGTTGGGAGTGTTAATTGACGCTGACAAAGTATGCAATGTGAATGCACCATAAGACCGAGTTCATTCTGTCAATAAGTATTATTGCATATTGATTTTACAGTTTATGTAATGAGAGCCCATCAAACCCCTAAAATAACAGATCCAGTTTAAAGCACTCAAGTTTCGCTTATAGTCCAAAACCAATAAAATTAGCTTTTTTCATGTTTGAAAAAAAAGGACAAAATCTGTTATGTTATCTGCTATGATGAGAAAGTACAATCTAATGTTTAAATCGATGTGAAATAATAACACATTTTGGATTAGGATCTAGTAATTTTATTTTTTTAAATGGGACAAAAAAAGAAAAAAAAGGGATGCACCAATACCGTTCTAATGTACTCGTATTGGTTAAAGTTTATCAATATCATGAATAGATTCTTAAAATATTGACACTGCAATAATTTCACCGAAAATGCTTATTTTCACTTGATTTTTCAATTTTGTGATCACTTTGATTAATATTTTATCTTTTATCTAATTCACCATCATTTATTGTAACAAGCAGGGAAGCAAATAGCCTAACACTCGTCTTCCAATTCATTGCTTTTTTTGTATTGTAGAAGTATCTGAATTGGTATCTTGTATCAGCAAGAACTCAGATCCAAGTATCGGTATCATATCGGTTTGAAAAAGTGGTATTGCATTGCTAAAATAAAAAGTTTGTAAAATTAAACAATTGACCATACTTAGTTTTTTTCCCTCCATTCATATCCAAAACTGGAAAAATGAGGAAAGGAACCTCTACACGATTCCAGACGAAGAGAAGCGCTGTAGATATCAGATAAAATGTTCAGACAGATATTTTAGCTCCTTCATTTTCAGTTTCATTCTAAACTACTACCTCTATCAAAGAACCATCAGCACTTTTTTTCTTAGTTCAATGTTCATTACGGTAATTTTCAGACTATAAGCAACTTTTTCATATCCTTTGGATATATTTTTACTGGTTAACATCCTCTGGGGGACACTGTCCCAGGAAACGCAAAAATGAGACAGCTGCGGGGAAAGATTATGTGCCAAAGAAGACATTAACTGTAGTTTACTATTATGGAAAACACACAAATGTAGAAATGTAGCTTCTAAGTTGAATTCACTTTTAAAAAAACTATTGATCTCAGAGAGAAATTAGGTAAAGATAATCTAGCTGGCCGTCATAGAAGGAAGTAGAGCTACTGCACATAAGCTTGACATTCGTGAATAAACGGTGAGACTTTGAAGGAGGCAGCAGGAAGAACTGAGTCATAAAAAAACGACATAAGCTTTCAGAGGACATAGAGACGGAGGAATAAGCCTTCAGTGGCTTAAGTGAGGAAGATTAAGATGCAACCAATGTTTTTTTGGTCAACTAAAGTAGGTTTTTTTCCAACGGTGCTTACACACCGACCAGAGAGTCCGATTTACATGTAACGTCAATGGAGGAGTGCGATTAAGCACGACTTGGGATCCCGCGACACGTAAGAAGCAGATTTGCGTCGCAAAAAAGCTTTTCTGCCTGATTTACGTGACCAACTATTGCGGCCGATGCGTTTCAGGCGTGACCCAACATACGCGCTGCATTTTATGTCTGCCATTAAGTAGGAGAAATCTCAACTACAGCTTCAAGTCACGCCATAACAACCATTCAGCTGAGGGGTGTCAGTGATGCTGGGACTGACTGAATGGAGTCACAGCATCAGCAGGACATGCAAACTGATAAACACAGTGGCTAATCACCCCGAGCTACATGACACCAGCTGTTTTCTATTCAGAGACGGGAATAAAAAATAAACATAAAGAGGTTAGACCATTTAGACAGGAGTGTCCTTAAGAGGTTTGTGAGTGGCTCTTAAAAGAGCTGTTATAGCCGCAAAACAGCTTCCTCACCCGGACACCCAGACCTGGTAATGTCTCCACCAAAGCATGTCCCGTACCGCTCACAGCAGCAGACAGATGGACAGCCGCTCAGCTTGGTAGTCGATGTGGCGGCGGGGCAAAGCTTGAACCTTCGCAGCAAAAACTTACTTGTCAAAAGACATGCAAAATATGTGGAGCAGTACGTCTGATTTCATTCGCCATTGTTTGCTATGCAGCATTTACTACATTAACGGGCGAGAAATAGTTGCTACGTAGTAAGCTGTAATTGTTTTGTTAAATCGCACTTTGAGATTGCACTCTGCAATAACAAATATAGCTTGTACTTTATATATAAGTATTGGAGTTTGTTTTTGTTTTTTTGCATTTTTATCATCTTTTCTAATCTAAAGTTTTTTTTTTCGCAAACAAATGTTGCAACATTGTACGTTTATAATTGGTGCAACAAAAATAGATATTTTACAAGACTGGATGAATGATCGTGATTAATAATTGTGATTACAATATTGATCAAAATAATCGTGATTATCATTTTGGCCATAACCGTGCAGCCCTACTTCACGGACAGACACAGACAGCCCTCTACGGCAAATATATATTTTAAGTTTGTCGACTTTACACTGTTCAATATAATAAATTTTGCAGCTTTCGCTATCTATAAGTATGTTCACCTCTGCCAGTTTGGGGTACAAAACCTTAGAATGCATTGCATGCAATGCAATACTGAAATGGCTTATTGGAATCAATCAAGCTCTTATCCTTCAGCTACACTGCCTCCTGGTGTTGACAGTAAGCAAGTTTCTGCTACTTTAATGTTTTTTTTTAATCTTCTTTAGCTACTGTCAAATTTAAGGCAGTGTATTAGCAAGAATTTGGTGATAAAATACCAGGGCCTCACAATACCGGGGGACGATACAATATTTACGATACTATGAGTTAGCCTTTTTATTGTTACTTTTGAAAAGTGAATTTAACTGTAGAAAAACTGTCAAAGTATTCTAAACACTCCAACTTATTTCATTAATGTTTCCATTAAAATTCTAAAAAATTCACATTTAAAAGAAATCAAAATTAATAACCACTTTTGAATATTGATAAGATACTGTGACATAAAATATCACAATGTATTGATGTATCGATATTTTCTTACATCCTAATGAAAATCTTACACTTCTGTGTAAAGACATGCATTTCCTTAAATCTGCAGGACATTATAAGCATGTACTCATAATTGACTTCATGTTTAAGACAAATAACTACAGTAAAATCAGTCAACCAGTATACAATTGACTTTCCAGTACTTTCAGGGAGTTAAGGACCACATATAGCGGCAAATCGCTGAAATATGCAAATATTTGAGACCCACTCTATAAATGCTTGTAACTACCCAGTATGATCATTTAAATACCAGAGATATCTTAAGATGCGTTAATACACAATCGAAACCATCTTGCCGCTACCACAGTAGGTACCTTACACTGTCTTCTGCTCATGATGTATGCCATATTAGTCGTTAAAAATAAAAAATAAAAAGCTGTTTCTGGATTGGCTACCTTGCAAAACTCAGACAATCAGCCATTGTACCTAGATATTTCAGCTTGTCAAGCTGCATTTTCTTTTAGATTTTTTAGAAATGTTCTAGGGATTTTTTCTTCTTCATATATGTGATTAGGTATATTTTTTATTTATAATTTGGATTTATATTTCATAGAAAACTGCTGAACTGTGAATGGAAATAAAATGACTACAGATTGCTAAATAGACTAAACAACAACAAACAGTCACAATTAACACTGATGAGTCTTAAAGCAATCACAATTTTCTAATGAAAATTAGAAATAATAGCCAATGACAGCTGGGTTTGTGTATTTACAATAAAGAAAAAACTAATTCTAAAGTAATGCTAAGGAAAAATGCAGAAATATTTGGATTCCAGACGAGAGAAGACATTTCAAGACGTAAGCCTATCGGGACAAACTCGCTTCTAATCAAGGTACAGGTCCTTTTAATTTGGATTAAAGAGCGCAGGGCCACCTCATGCCCTGCAATCACAGCGGGGATCTGGGACTGGATGGGCGGGGGGGAGGAGGATGGAGGGGGTGTGGTGACTTTTCCTACATCTCCGCCTTCTCGTGACATCAGCCAGCAGTGTTAATTTACAGCGCTGAAAATGTCCCCGCTCGTTTTTTTTCCCCCTTCAACCTTAGCAACGACATTTTTTGAACACCATAGCCACAGTTTATTACCTCAGCACGAAAAAAAAAGCTAAAGGTGACAATAATGGCGAGTGCTGCACCGACATGACCAGCATGCGCGCTAACAAGATTAAATCCTAAAGCCAACCACCACCTACTCCGGGGATTTTTTTTTTCTTCCTCAATGTTGAGGGAGGGGGGCGCGCTACTGGCTGCTTGTTAGAACCTCCCCTGGATGAATGGGTAGCCATATTCTCATTCTCAGCTAACGGGGAAAAAATATTGCCAGGCCCGCTTTAACCGACCAGAGGGGATCGAATCACAACGATTAATGTTCCGCTTGGCCTCCACAAACGTCAACAACGCTCACAGTTAGGATCTGTCTGAAAATCAGCAGACAGACACGACGCAGCGGCGGGCTGCGCGTGCCTCCCGCCGGGATCCATGTTAGAAAGCCAGCGTGCGCACAGGAAAAACGCTCAGTAACACACCTCCATTAGTTTTTCATGAAATGAACCCATTGGCGGATCATTAAAGCCAACATGGTGGAGAGCGTGCATGTTATCGGGAGAAACCAGACAACGAGGGACGTTATTTAACTTACATAGAGAGGACGAGACTATTGAGCACACCTACCTCACTGGTCTTGACATTTTGCAGGAATACTGTGGAGGTTAGAGACGGGAGAAGAAAAAGAACAGGGAGGGGGAGTAAAAGAAATAAGATTCCCGCTCTGCACTACACCAAGAGGCGCGAGGCTGCCGCGAGACTCCACCGTCCCCAAGCTAGCGCGTGAAAATAAAAAGTCCGCACAGGTCTCGCTCCGCAAACACAAATAACCTTATTTTTTACCTTCAGCTACTCAAAATGGTGAATAAAACAAACTGAAACTGCAGCCTGTGTGCAACCAAACCCACTGGCATTGAGGGGATGGTTCTCAATGGGCAGCACCGCCCCTACGGATCTTGAGAGCAGCAATACGTCTTTCTCTGGCCTTCATTGGCTAATTTGAACGACGACTTCTCCTTTCATTGGATATCTTCACTGCTCGTCAGATAATTTTTACACGCTTTCCTCCGCCCCCACCCTCCCCATTAGCAGGCTAGGTTGGCACGCCACTGTTGAGAAAACAAAAAGAGGCCCTCTGGTTAGACGCAAAAATTAAATTCAGCGTGGGTCCCAGAAAAGCAACAATGCAATTATACGTTCTAAAGTGCAACGATATTGTAAACATACTGATTTAATTAGGTAGGCTGCATTTAAGTTATCAACTTTGATTGCACCCCTACCACCAAAGCCTTTCTTCTGTCTCACCTTGCAGACTGCAGTGGCAGGAGATGCAGGTAGCTGGTCTGTCTGGATAAAATCTTAAATTCAGCATTCCAACATTACAGCATCAAATGCTAAATTTAGGATTTCTCTGACAAACCTGAAGCATTTATGCTGGATTTTTATTTATTTATTTATTTACAGACGATGAGTATCAAACTCAACTTTTGTATAAAAAAAATAGATTTAATACATATTTTGTAATAAAGTCTCCTATATGTTTCTATCAAAGTGACCTATTCTATAGATATTTTTTGCACTAGACCAACAAGAATTAGCCTATAATTTCAAAATAGCACACCTTTAAAATTCTCCGAAAAATAAACTCTAAATGAGTAAAATCTATAGCCAATTGCTTTCTAAAGTGCACACATAAGATTATTCATTTGAGTTGACAGTTTATCCAAAAAACAAACAAATCTTTTAGAAAGAAAGACATAATAGAGGAGCAAGAACCCATATAACCTTGCTCACAACAATTGATTAATGTCATCATTCTCATCATTCCTCACGCCATTGTCTGGATCTTTGGAAGAAAAGGTCTCTGTTCTATAACGTAGCCTACATCCACGGTTCTCAAAATTAATTAGAAATACCAGTGGTGGTACTTTTTCTTCTTTCTGTGGTATTAAAAAATACATTTTTTAATACCACATAAAATAAAAAAATAAATAAAAATAAAGAGATAGGTTAATGTTAGCAGTCAGGTAGAGTAGCTAGGTAGAGATAGATTAATGTAAGCCAGGTAGAGAGTGTTAGTAGCTAGGTCTCCTAGTAGCTAGGAGACAGGTTAATGTTAGTAGCTATGCTGCTTTAGGCTAGGCTGTTGGAGGACATTATTAGAGTCAGTTCCTACTTTCTCTCCTACTTCTCCCCAACTGCATGATGTGCTGTCAGTTCAAGCACTAACCTGTTTTCTCTTAGTCTCTTCCTACAGTAGTGGCTCCTGACCCGCCCTGCTTGACAACCTTGACTAAGATGGCATTGCCGTGGCGGAATGTTCTCCACGTCCTGCTACCAACTTCTGCTTCTGCATCGGTTCTGTTGCTTTTCTGTGTCTCTGCTGCCTTCTCCAAACCCCAGACGGTCTCGGCAGATGACCGCTTATGCTGAGCCTGGTTCTGCTGGAGGTTTCTTCCTGTTAAAAGGGAGTTTTCCTCTCCACTGTCGCTTCATGCTTGCTCGGTGTGAGGGATTCCTGAGAAGTCACGACGCAATCATCTGTGGTTCTCTAATTACTAAATTAAACATTGTATTGTAATAACTCTTCTTGTAAAGTGCCTTGACCTCTGTTGTGAAACGGGGCTATATATACAGACGTGGACAAAATTGTTGGTACCCTTCATTAAATCAAAGAAAAACTCATAATGGTCACAGAAATAACTTTAATCTGACAGAAGTAATAATAAATAAAAATTATATAAATGTTGACCAATGAAAGTCAGACATTGCTTTTCATCCATGCTTCAACGGAATTATTTAAAAAATAAATGCATGAAACAGGCCTGGACAAAAATGATGGTACCCACAACTTAATATTTGGTTGCACAACATTTTGAGGCAATCACTGCAATCAAATGATTCCTGTAACTGTCAATGAGACTTCTGCACCTCTCAGCAGGTATTTTGGCCCACTCCTCATGAGCAAACTGTTCTAGTTGTTTCCGGTTTGAAGGGCGCCTTTTCCAGACAGCATGTTTCAGCTCCTTCCAAAGATGCTCAATAGGATTGAGATCAGGGCTCATAGAAGGCCAGTGTTTTCCTCTTAGCCCTTCTTGGGTGTTTTTAGCTGTGTGTTTTGGGTCATTTTCCTGTTGTAAGACCCGTGACCTGCGACTGAGACCATGCTTTCTGACACTGGCCAGCACATTTCTCTCTAGAATCCCCTGATAGTCTTGAGATTTCATTGTACCCTGCACAGATTCAAGACACCCTGTGTCAGATGCAGCAAATCAGCCCCAGAACATAACCGAGCCTCCCCCATGTTTCACAGTAGGGACCGTGTTCTTTTCTAGATATGCTTCATTTTTCCGTCTGTGAACATAGAGCTGATGTGCCTTGGCAAAAAGTTAAATTTTTGTCTCATCTGTCCACAGGACATTCTCCCAGAAGCTTTGTGGCTCGTCAGCATGTAGTTTGGCATACTCCAGTCTGTTTTTTTTAATGATTTGTCCTCTGGCTCAAACAGCGAAGGATGTTCCGATCTGACACTGATGTTCCTTGAGCATAAAGTTCAGCTTGGATCTATTTTGAAGTCTTTCTAGGCTCTTTTGTTACCATTTGGATTATCCGTCTCTTTGATCTGTCATCAATTTTCCTCCTGCAGCCACGTCCAGGGAGGTTGGCTACAGTCCCATGGATCGTACATTACTGAATGACATGTGCAGCTGTAGTCACAGAAACATCTAGCTGCTTGGAGATGGTCTTATAGCCTTTACAGTTAACATGCTTGTCTATGATTTTCTTTCTCATCTCCTGAGACAACTCTTTCCTTTGCTTCCTCTGGTTTATATTGAGTGTGGTACACACCACGTCACCAAACAACACAGTGACTACCTGGAGTCCTATATATAGGCCCACTGAGTGATTACAGGATTGTAGACACCTAGGATGCTGATTAGTGGACATACCTTGGATTAACATGTCCCTTTGGTCACATTATTTTCATTCTTTTCTAGGGGTACCATCATTTTTGTCCAGGCCTGTTTCATGCATTTATTTTTTAAATAATTCTGTTGAAGCATGGATGAAAAGGAATGTCTGACTTTCATTGGTCAACATTTATATAATTTTTATTTATTATTACTTTTGTCAGATTAAAGTAATTTCTGTGACCATTATGAGTTTTTCTTTTATTTAATGAAGGGTACCAACAATTTTGTCCACGTCTGTATATATATAAACTGAATTGAATTGAACTAAAATTTTCAACCAAGCAAACTTCTAATAACATTACAAGCTGCTAACAGTATTTCTGTCTGCAATGTGTTCTTGCAAACACTGCAGCAACAGGACCACTAAAGACGCCATCCACACGGGTATTCGGTTTCAACAATACGTGTCCACATCCATTTGGAATCAGAGGAATGGCCTAAAATACTATTTTTACTCCCCCAGAATTGTAAGTGGCACTAAACATTGAGTATGAGACACACGCATAAAGCCTCCACACGTGGCTTTATGTGCAACAGGAAAACAAGAACGTCAAACAACAATATTTTCCTTCCAATTCCTATGTACTCCTTGATTTGATCTATCATTTAAAATCTCCTTAAAATACATCACAGCTTGTGGATGCAATGTCACAAAATGTAAAGAAAAATTCAAGTGATCTCACAACCTTTGTAAGATGCTGTGTTTGAGCTTTCCAGATGTATATAAAACACATGGGTGCTGAATCTCTAAATAAAGAAAACAATTTTTTATTTTTTTGAGTTTAAGAACCATTCTGAATCCATTCTAGTATTGAAGGTTAGTTATTCTTTGCAACAACAACAAAATAGCATAATTTTTATGTCAATATTATGGGTAACTAATAATCTAAAATAAAATATCAAAATTTAATACATTTATGACTTTTAAAAACTTTTGTTTCTTGTGTACACTCTGCAAATAAAACATCATAAATGTCATTGCTGTTCTAGCCCTGTGCTATTAAATATTGATACTATTACTACAATGTAAAAGTAGCATGCACTGAATATAATGGTAGAAATCAATATTTGACTACATTTCTTTGCTCATTCACAAAGAAATTAACTGTTTGTTTTTTGTATAAATCATAGATAGAGAGAACCCAGAAAAAAACTCATGACCTGAAACTTAAAAATTGGTTTGCCTGTCAAATTAGATTAGGTTTGCTCATGTATCAGATGGTGGGGATGGCTTGACCCACTCTTTCTTTCTGACCTTTTCAGGGTAATTTCAATGTCTACTGGCAAATGTAACATCCCCCTGGTATGTTGCCGATTTCATTCTTATCAGGAGCGTTTCCCCCAGAGGGGTTTTAAAGGCACAGTGTGTAATTTTCGGCCAGTCTTCAAGAAAGAAACTCAACAACAGAGGTCCAAGTTGTGCTTTTTTCAAACGCTCAATTCCCTGAGAATTATCTATTTCCAGCAACATGACGAGCAAATCAGTCTCTCTTTAATCGCTTGGAACTAGCGAAGAGGTAAAAATGTATTTATGGCGAAACTTTTTGGCATTTTGAGGGGAAATCAACGTTTGAATAGCGGGCGTGTTCCATGTCCTTTGTCCGTCCGGGCTGTTGTAGAAGTAAAGACGTCATCTAATATGGCTTTCCGCTGAAAAGAGGACCCGAGCCTATGTATTTTAAAACAGATTTTTAAAGTCATATTTTAAAATATCGCCAATATTTTGCAAATAATTTGCTTTATGTACTTATTATTACATAATACTTTAATGCCTATTTTCAAAGATGTACTGCAAAAACTACACACTGTCACTTTAAGCATAGACTGTAACAGACATTTCTGGGATGAGATAAGCTGAGAGGGAAAACCTACTGGCTCAGTCTTCTCAGCCATCGTTTCTTCATGCAAAATTGGCCATTTAAGCCTGCATGTCAGGAGTAAGTGATGTCACCGATCAAAAGGCAACCACAGCAGCAGAGAGTGAAAAGAGATCAACAATCGAAGAGGGTGGTTGCCACCTTTCTGTTTGCTATGTTGCTCTGCCAGCAACTCTTGAAATTTTTATTAATGGCTGTTGTTTGGTGACATCTGCTGATGTCATTTCCCCCTGAGTTATAAACAATCAGCATGAGTTAACAAAATTTCCTCATAATCGTGTTTTTTCTAATCCTATTTTGATAACATTTGAGTTTAATCTTGCAGAGTACTCAGGCCATGAGAAAAAATTCCACTCTTGTCCAGGAGATACGCTGAAAATTAGTCCATGCACTTTTTTCTTCATTACTGAACTATTGTAATTCTTTACAATTGGGAAGTCTAAAAAATGCAGTGAAAAACCTTGAGCTTATTGAAAACACTGCAGCAAAAGTACTTTTAGGAGTGGGCTCAAAACGGTCCTTTTTGATATAAAGATTGTATATGGACGTTGGTTTATGTTATATTGAGCTATCTCTGTAGTTAGGCAGCTATAGGCTTAGACTGCTGGAGAACACAATGACCATGTTTGTTCACTCTTCTACATCCTCTTACTATTTTCCAATTTTGCATTTTTTCAAATTTAATAAAAAAATGGAACTTGTTGCATTGTTTATTACCTATGATCATTTTGGAATGTATATAATTTACTTGAAATCTTTCAGTATGACTGGAGTTATATATATATATTTTGGACAGTGTCTTGAGATGCTGTCAGTTGGTGCTATATAAATAAACTGAGTTAAATTGAATGGATGGACTGATAACTGTTCTGGGCTCACTGTGCTTAGAATAGTTGCTACTGCTGTCGTTGCTTTGAACTGCATCACACTTTTTTACTGTCCTCTAAGTTACTTGTGGTTTTGGACCTATTAGTACTTCCTGAGGTTGATCGGATGTGTAATATTGCTGGGTCTGTTTCAACTCCTTATTCTACTTCGGGACCTTTCAGTAACAGTTGTTAGGGAGGTATGATTAACCAGGTATCAGGCTGGAACCCAATAACAGGTTCCAAACTTGGGAAACGGTTATTTTTGTTTGTTTGTTCGTTTTGCTGGACATAAGTCTCTTCCATTGCTGCAGACACATTTTTACCCGCCTCTTTTTCTAAGATTTTTAATTAAGCTACATTTGATATTTTAAAGGCTGATTTGAAATACTTTTTTTGTTTTTTACTTATTGAAAGGTGCAATAGTTGAACTCCTCTTCACCTTTGTCATGGAGACCATTCTGTCCAACCTTTTTCTTCTTGTAAAGTTATAAACCCTGACTCTAAGCAAATGAGTTTAGACGCTGTTCTATGTTATTTTGTGACTTCACTGGTGAGTAATTAATGAGTATTAATGAGTATTATTAATGAGCTCTTGGACTATACTTTTGGTTGGCTAACAACTTCCACTTGTCACTTCACCACATTTCCCTGTTTCCACCATTTACGGATAATCAGCCTCTACTTTTGACTACTCTGATAGTTTCCTTAAAACTTTAAAGGCACACCAAGCAAACATATATCAGACATATCAGGTTTTCATGTAGAACACATTCAGTAAAAAGGAAGTGCACCTTCTATCACTAGGATTTTCTGTGTCAGGACATAATCATTTAAAATGATCAAGTTCTAAAATAATTTTGTTTACCCTCAACTCTACCAAAACAAAACACACACACACACACACACATTGGATACAGTAAATTACATTATACTGGGGACTATAGAACATGGAGACATTTTTTAGCTGGGGAGGTAAATCACAACACATCTTGGTTAGACCAATTCTGAGTGTCTGCATTAAGCCATGTGTAGACAGATTATGGTGTGAGTTTTTTCTCAGGAGGTATGTATCTCTTCTGTCCCAAAATGACTCTGTAGCAGTGCAAAAAGCAAGGTCCATAAACACATTGATGAGAGGGTGTGGTGTAGAACTTGACTAGCCTACACAGACTGCTGACCTTGAACCAAGCCGGGCCTGTTTGTCCAACATCAGTGAGTGACCTGAAAAGTTCCAGTTACTCAGTTAAAACCAGCAAGCACATTATAAGTGATGGTAATGAGTAAATGTTACTTAAAAGTTGTAACATAAAATCATCAAGATGTAACAGTAAAAGTGGCCATAGAGAGTGTTCTTGCAGATGGTTCATTAAGGAGCCATTTATGTAGTTGAAGTAGTATTCAATGCTCCCAACAGCCCAGGGAAAAAGATCCCTCTCTGGTCTGTTTGTCCTGCTCCTTATACTCCTTTGGCGCCTTCTACAGAGCAAAAAGCTGTTTTCCATAATCCATACTGTACCTGATGATGCCTCTTGCTTTCTTGAGACATCCCAGCCTGGAGATGTCCTTCATAGAAGGAAAGGGCCAGCTGATGAATGTTCATGATGTATATGTTACTTTTGTACAGCCTTCCTGTCTGCAGCAGCATAACCAGCAAAGTATGCCAGTATGTTCTCAGCTGTATGGTAAATCTTTCATAACAGTCTTAAAATGTGAAGTGTCTACTAGAAGTTTTTGTATTAATCATATTAGTCAAATAGAAGAGGGCCTGGAGATGGTGGTGCCCAGGAACTTGAAGTTGGGGACTCTTGCCACCTTCTCACCATTGATGACAATTTCTGTTCCGTTTTCTGAAATCAAGCAACATTTTGTTAGCTTTGGTAATATTGAGAGTCAGGTTGTTGTCTTTGCAGCATTTAGAGATTTTCCAAGTATGGTCACAAATTCCCTACAAACACTCACACAAGTCTTTCAAGAATAGGGAAGGTTGTTCTACCAGCAAAGAATTTACCATTTTCATATTTAAACTGATGGATTATGAACAAAATATTTCTCAGGTGAAGCGAGTAAATACTGGCAACAAATGTATATTGAACCAATTTCGATAGATCCAAATAAATTCTGATTCGGTCCTGACAGCAAAACAACACTTTTATGAGGTACATGTGACTCTGTAGCACCTAAAATTATTTATATCTGAAATTAAATAAGAAATTATGGTTCAGCACGTCTTATTGTCTTTGTACTGAAAAATACATTATTGACATCAAGTAATGTTCTTCGTATGGAAAGAAAGGGGTATTATTAAAAAACCAAAGGCATTTATTGATGTAATACCCATTTGCTTACCTATATCTAAAACTAAGTTGTCAGATAATTGAGATTTTTTTTAAAAGGAAAGATGAGGATCAGTTGTTAAAATGAATGTCAATGTAAATGTACATCTTTTTTTAATGATAGTTTTAAAAAAGTTGCACCAAAGGGCTGCATATCAAGAGAAAGAAAAAAAAAGTAATCCTATAAGAGCAGTAAGAGTTACATTAATTCAAGTTGGTAAAATAAATAGCAAAATAAAGAAAACAAAAAAATAAAACAAATAAATTCAATAAAATATTGTGCAAGAAAATTAAAGTAATAAAAATACCATCGGGTTCAGGCAAAATTCAAACCAAACATTTAGCTAAAACAACATTCATGATTCTGCTGATGTTGATTCTCTTCCGACTAGTTAATATTTATGCTAAAGTGACATGATTAAAAACAGATAAATGTGTAGATTTCTGATTTGCTGGGAAGTAATGCTATCCAGTGGTTCTGAGGAAAAGCAAAGAAGCATTAACATAAAAAACCTAAGTGCACTATTCTATCTGCCAAGCATGAAGGTGGTCGCATCTTGATGAGGGCTGTTGGATAACGGAGGACGATAAACGAAAAATATGTCCATCGATATGTCTGCGCACAAATTTGCTGTTTGAGAAGTATAAACTAGGCTTCACTCCTACCTAGCAGACTGTAGTCGCTGATTGGCCTGAAGTTGTTTGTTTGAAGTGATGTATTCGAATGTAATAACAGTGACAGCACCAAGATTACATATTGGAAATATTCAAAATGTTAGAGAAGGTTTTATTTCTCTTTGCTTTAAGTAGCTCCATATTAAAAAACTGAGTGCCTTATGAACTTTTTCGTAGCATTTACGGAGAGTTTTGATTTTGATAAAGCTGAAGCCGAAAGGTGACTGGGAGAATGTACATTGATATGGGCTACAGACTGGATGATCGCTGGTTAGATCAGTACTGGCATGAGGAACACGGATCAGGAGCTGGAGGGATGAACAGATCATGCCTGAGAGATGTACTGATCTAAGCAGCGATAATCCAGTCTGTGGAGACTCTGACTCTGCAGCCTTGCAGCCAATCCAGCTCTCTGATCATCGTGAAGACCTTCTGCTTTACATGCCTGCTAGTGCTAGCTACTGTTAGCTCCGTGACTCATATGTGATTTCTGACTTCCGATTTGTTTGCATTTTAACTGCGAGTTTTTACAGTCAAATAAACCCAAATCCCTTGACACACACAGTCGAAATGGACATCATTAGTTTAAATGGAGGTAAAACACGTGTGATTCAGGACGTAAGACAAAGTGAACCAGAACTTATCGCTCCATGGACTTCCGTAAATTATTGTTTGAGCCAGGGGACCCACAGGCCGACCGGAAGAGGGGGAGACTTTTAGGCTCCCCGTTCTGTCTCAAGCTTACAGAAGCCTGCTCCAACCCGTGTGTGGAAGAAGATAACAGGGCGGATTGCAGCTCCATTCCTCTTGCTGGCTGAAAAAAATCAACTATTCTCAATTTTCCCATGTCCCAAATGCTGAAGCTGCAGCTGGCATCTTATCCTCTCTCTCTCCGGGTCTTTGTGGAGCCGCAGACAGTATCCCGTCCTCTCTCTCTCTCACGGTCTTTGCGGAGTGACTCTGCAGCATTCCAACCTGATCTAGCCGACTCTTGCTCATGCTCTCAGACTTTGAATATTTCAAATTTTATGGAGAACATTTCTGATTTTGGTGCTTTTACTGTTATTACATTCTGAGACATGAGTTCAAACAAACAACTCAAGGCCAATCAGTGGCTACCACTGCTATGTAGAAGTGAGAGGGATATCACATTACTGGAACAATCAGTCCATAGGTGGGCGTGTTGGGTTGTTTCGGCACAATTTGGACCAAGGCAGAGGTCGTCCAAAAAAAGGTGTTGGCTCAGACCGGACACAAGTAATGGAAACGGTTCTGAAGCTGCCCTGAGATTAACTCAGGGTTCTAAAAATAAGATGAGACAGAATCCTTGAAAGTAGGGGTGGGCCGTATGGCAAAATGTTCATATCAAGGTATTTAAAAAAAAACTTATAGGTATTACGGTATTTAACAGTAGTTTTTTTCCATACAAGACCGTTCATATCCACAATATCTTATAAGAATGAAGAATATATATATATATATATATATATATAAATTTTACTGCCATATGGACTGCATCATGTTGTTTTTTTCAGACACAGGTGAATGATGTGAAAATAATTAAAATTATTATGATTCTCATAGACATTCTTGATGTTCTTTTTTTTTTAAACCTCACGTTAGTGCAAGCAACAAATTGCATATTCTAATTGCTTTGCATGTAGTACTGAAGAACCCCGCTAGGGGGCAGAGTATAGACTCAGATCGGATTTTGCCAAAGAAGAAGTAAAATAAACATGGCCACCGTAGGTGATTATCAGCTAGTTAATATTCAGATAACAGCAGAAAAAAAGACGGTTTTGCCGCCGTTGACCGCGTTTACCTACAGACGGTCAAATAGCGCTCAACTCTTCCCCTTACTGGTTACTCCCAAAAGCGTTTGTAAAAGGTATGCCGTTCGGTTCTCGTCTGATATTTTAAAGCCAATAAACTTTTTAAACTATAGACGAGGCTCCTCTTTTTTGCAATTACTTCATCAGAATTGTTTTCTTCGCTCCTGCCAGCAGCTGCAATTAGTTAAAAACGTTATTTTCTACACTGTGTTGAAGAGCGTGTAGCAGTGATATTGGTCCTGGCTGAAACACTTCCCCTCATTAAACGTTTCATAATTGTCCGAGCTATTAACCGGTATAGGGGTATATTAAAAATTCATATCATCAAAAAAATAAACACCGGTTTTCGGTTTGAACCGGTATACCGCTCAGGCCTAATGCATATGTTGTTCTGTTTTTTACAAAAAAAAAAAAGAATAACAACTGTATTTAATATGGGTTAGTCATGAACAGTGGCTATTTTCCCCAAAAACAGAAATAATGTGTGGAGACAGCACACTCACTCTGGCTATAATTCCAATGACTCCATAGAAAATGTAGAGATTAGCATAAGCTGCTAGCACTAGCCACAATCAGCACTTTAAACTTACAATTTACAATGATTTAGAGTACACCAAACATTCAAAGGTTTGGGACAATGTCCGAGTCAACTCCTGATTGGTTTTATCTGAAGGTTCTGATCAGTTATCTATGCAGAAAAACGAAAAAGCAAGCTAACTGAACTTCTCACTCACCGGGATCTCCACAAGCTTTCTCTCACAAGTGGTCACTCCTGACGCTCACAGACAACTCTCAAGGTTCCAGCCTGTTCACAGTATAATCAGTATAACATTCAACAATAAGTATTTTTATTTAACTATTTTCCGCAACTTATGGTGCATTCAGACGGCAGGGTTTGTCAGCGTCAGGCAACGCTCATAAAGCAACTTGTTCGACGCATATACACAGAAGATACATTTTTAAGCTGAAGCTTGCAAAGCTTGTGGGTGGGCCTTTCTCTGTTGGATGTTTTAAACACTCGCGGATCGTGGTTGGCTAGGCAGCGTTGACATCGGGCAACGTCCCTACAGTGAGTCGCTCTGATTGGTTGCCATGCTGCGGCAACAGCTTTAGGACTGTCAAAAGTTCAACTAGCTGAACTTCTGTGTTGCTAGCGTTATGAGCTTTGGAGCTTGAAACGCAGGAAAAGCTTCAAAAGTTGACGGAGCCAGCGCTCACAAAGCGCCGCAATGACCGTGACGCTCCTCCCACGGTCTCCACCATAGACTTAACATGTAATCTTGACATTGCTGACGCTGACAAAGCCTGTCTGAATGCACCATTACTCGCTCCGTTCGATACGCAGAAGAAAAGCGTGCTTCAAACGAACGTCACCAAACCACACGTGTAAAGCTTAAGCAATTCAGGCAGTGTTACCCTGAACTCTAGTGGATACTCCCGGTATTACAATTTATATAACATACAGAGGTTTAGTTGCCCAATATTTCCTGTGGCTTACATTAGGCTCCACAAGGTATCTTTTTGCTTCTGCTGTGGTATTTGCTGGTTACAAATAACACACTGCAAATAGCAAACATAACATGTTTTTAAAGGATGGCTTTTTATGGGATATATGTGTGATTACTCTTTCACTTATTTCAAACACTATGTTCATATTCAAACTAATATACTTTTCACAGTTCCATTGAATTATATCATTATTTATCCCTAAAACATTTAATATTTGTACCTCACTTTACGCATGCTTTTATAAAAAAAAGAAAAGGCTAATACAATGACAGAGCAACGTTCTTTCACATGAAAAAAGGAAAACCTCATCAAAGTTTTGTTTTACCCAAATAACATTTCTGTTAATCGCAAGGATAAGAAAAATATAACTCACAACTATAATTTATTTTAATAGAAAAGACGAACAAATGAACAAAACGAACAAATAGTCTAAAAAGCTCCTGTCCATGTATGGCATGAGGCTCAATATTCTATAACTTACTATATAGGTACTTCCCTAGACCATATAAATTTGACAACCTTGTGTAGAGAAATTTTACTGTATCAGTATGCCCTCTCTATCAAACAGGTTGTATTATTATTTGCTACTCAGTGACTTCTTAGGGAATACTCTAAGCATCTCAACACCACAAACACCAACAACAGTGTGCCCCTTGTCGGGGCACTTTTAAGATTTAAACCAACAAATTAAACAAGAAATTACTGACCAAAACTCAGGTCAAGGCTCCTGTATCTGCAGTTATAACACTGTAAACCTTGTGGACAAAATGAAAAAAAAACACTTTTATTTGTTAAGACTCTAGCTACTTACAGACAATCTGTATTCACCCGTAAAGATATGTTCTCAATTGCAGATTCCAAACAACACTTTGTTCTACTGCTGGTAAAAATGAACGCTGAACAATATACTTCAGCAGACAGTTCTAGTGCTTACTAAATAGTAAAGCCACAAAATGACCGGCACAACCCCCAACATTACTCATTCTTCTAGATGTAAAGGCGTTAGCTGTTAATGTGGAAAATATGAATTGGGATTAGTGTTAACAAACAGTAGACTCGGACCAAAGATGACAATTAAAATGGAATTTATTTAGAGTAAGTACCAACCTACCCTTCTGAATGTAGTTGATCATGGCAGAAAACTTACTAGAAACACCAACTGAACAGGGCTGATGCAGTAGAAAATTTGCGGGTAAAGCTGGAAAGATATGTATGAGTAGTGTACTGTACACACCTGGTTCAGGTACAAAAGTTCTGTTGTAAAATCAGCTAAATTTACAGCAATTTTTGTAAAACGCTTGTGGAGGGCTACCCAAGAGGTTTGAACCAAAAGACAATTTTTCCCAAATACTATGTAAATGTAAAACTTTTACTTAGAGGGGTTATTTTATACATCGTTTCATGTTTCACAAATTGTGGGACAAAAAACAGCACCGTTACTTGGGCTGCTTTTAATTGAAAATCTGTTGTTAAGTTAAAACAAACAAATATAGATCTAAATAGCTATTACATATAATAGAATGTCATTAAAAGCTTATCAGATGCTTCTATTTTTCTGAAAAGAGAAGTGCAGAGAATACATTTTCAAGAATTTCCAGTCAGAACTACGATAAAGATGACAGTGAATCCGAACAACTTGCTTTTTATCTTATCTGTCAATTTACCTCTAAACTCAGTACTTGGACCTTCTGACATGTAACCCATGTAATCCAATTTATATGGTTCTAACCCCAATGTTGAAAACCTCATGTTAATGACTTCACACAATCTGCTGTGATATATTACATAGAAAACTTTTTGATTGGGATGTTTGTATAATTGTATTGAAAATACTTTTGTTGTACAGTGCCTTGAAATAACATTAGTTGTGAATTTGCACTATATAAATAAACTGAATTGAATAGAATTAAAAACTGAATTGGAAACTAGTGAGACTTTTTAGACAAGCCTAGTTATCGGATTAACTAATTGGGACTAATAACTATGTAACCTATTTATACAGATTTTTAATTTTTTTTTAGCAATGAGTGCGTGAAAGACTTTATTGGTTACAATGATGCTGCTTATTATTATTATGCTTATTTCTTGTCTGAACCTGAGTCCTTGCACCAAGTATGACAGTTTTATTGAAGTATCCACACAGTATTATGATTCTTGAAATCAATATCTTTCAGTAATATAAAATATCACTTAAAGATAATTTATCAGACACTTCTCTGAATAGCTGATAGAGATTAGCCTGACCTTGTAATGATAAGTGGGTATAGACAAAATGGATGAATGGATAGAAGTATGGATAAACAACTAGTTCTTATCATTTGCTACATGTACTCTACAATCCAGTATAACAAATAATTAGTTGCTCCCAAAGGTGAACATGAATTGAGTTTTACTTTATTGATCCATTTGATAATAAAATCCGGTAAATGAAATTTCAAGAAGCTTATAGATTCAGAAATCACAATTTTCTTTTTTGTAAACAACACCAAACGAGTACTTGCAAACAGAAATAGAAACAAAACAGGTAATTATAAGATTAAAAAGTATCACAACTTATAGATATTAAGTTAAAAAAGCGAAGATAAATATGTTTAGTGTACATGGCTTATGGTCAAATGCGATTAATAATTAACAAATTAAATCACTGCACAGTGATGGCGGGTGTGGGTATTTCTTAAATCAACTCTAATCTTGAAAATAGCAGCATGTAGAAACAGCTTTTACATACCTTTAAACTGTCATCGCATATACACAAAAGTCCATGATTACTGAAAAAAATAGGCAGTGGTGCATCACCACTAACCTTCCTAAAACCCTTACTGATAATGGAACAAGTTCGGGGCGACTATCACCCAGTTGGGTTACCAGTTTGAATCCCAGCTCCACCCATCTTGGTTGTTGTGTCATTGGGTAAGATCTTTCAACCACCTTGTCTGCTAGTGGTGGTCAGTAGTGTTGGCCAAATGAAGTTTTCTGAAACACGTGAAGATTGTATAAAAAAACATATCATTATCGAAGCTTTTACACAGTCTTCTTGGATGAAATATAATGGCCTTTAGTATGAATAGCAAGTTGAATAAAATTGCTTGCCAATTGATGAATAAACTGTCATTAAATTCATGCTTGTTAGGTGTCACTATTCTGTCCATTTCTTTCTTTTTCTTTAAAAAAAAAAAGAGTCCTGTCTAGCAGTTTGCTACTCTGAGTACCAAGTACAAGCCCAACAGATTTACTTTCAGAGCATTAAAGCTATGCTATAATACTCCACTTGATATAGATGTATGAGAAATCTTTATTAGTGATTACTGTGGGTTTATTTGTTGAAGTTATGGACACGAAACTGAGATAAGAAGGAAAAAAGAAAGAAGATGAAGAAGAGAAACAGGACCAGTAGAAGTGTGCACTCCTGCAAATAAATGTTAAATTCTTATTGCCTTTTAACAGAATCTAAATAAATGAAAATACCAGGTGACTGTGGCTCAGTGGTAGAGTTGGCTTGCAATTGGAGGGTCGTAGGTTCAATTTCAGCTTCCTCCAGTCACATGTTGATGTGCCCCTGGGCAAGGCACTTAACCCCAAAAACATTGTCCCACCGAGCCATGTTGGCTGTCAGTGTATGAATGTGAGTGTGAATGGGTGAATGCAGCTTCATTGTAAAGTGCTTTGAGTGGTCAGTATGACTAGAAAAGCGCTATATAAGTTCAGTCCATTTACCAAGCTATCCCTTAAGTGTCTTTCTTGGTTTTGGTGTGTTATCACATTTTATTGTTCAAAGCCCAGCTGCTTCAGCGTCACCTTAAAGTGGAATCTCAGCACGACTGTAGCATCGGAATGTGTTTCGCAGCTTAGCTCTGAGTGAACGTGTTTGATAATCAGCTGATCAAGTCTGGTTTATGCTGTAAAAAACCCCCCAGAAAACTGTGCATCATCCAAATATGTGAAATGCATTCTTGTGTGGAGAACTACAGCTGAGGTTTGGAATCTCTGGGTGGAAGTAACCTTTTGTTTTTTAGGCTCATTGAATTTCAACCCACACATGTGGTGAGTTTGAGTAGGTTCTGTCAAATTTCTGGCTGTGCTGAAGGCTTCTTCGGAATGCAAGTTATTCCAATCACGCCGTTTGTAAGCCCGTGTGTTTTTTGGTCAGCTTGTGAAAATAATGCAAAGCAGGATTTTGGGAGAGGCTGCTGAATTCTGATCGGTGTTTTCTGAGTTGAGAATTCTCTCCATGAGAATTTGTTAAAATGCACTGCCTCGCCTGTCTCTCTTTTTCTCCCCTATTTCCTCTGCAGCAGACAGACTTCTTGTCTGAGTTCAATGATGATGCTATGGTGAAAAGCAGGTATGTTTCCATGGCAACCGGGAGACTAAGTCCAGCCTCTCTCTTTATGCCTTCTGAGTTGTTTCTGGATCCTTCTCGAGGCTAATCTTTGCATCCTTCAGCTGTGACCTGCAGTACAACACCTTAGGCTTAACAGTCATGTTTTTATCCTTAATATAGATTTTGATTAAATGAAATGTAGTGGTTGTATGTTACTGTACTAATAAAAACATAACAAAGTAGGCCTAATAATGATAACAGTGGTAATATATCATTCACAGGTTGATCTTTGGTGCAGTTGTTTAGATGAACATTCCATATTGATTCACACTTTGACTGAAATCTTGAGCTGCAACTCAAAAATGCTCAACTGCCAGAGCATTGTATTTCTTTATCTGTGTAGCACTGACATCCCCAGGCTGCCTTAGTCAACTGCAGTGCAACACAGTTATAAATAATAAATGTGAGAATATACTGTATGTCTCAGAAAAATCCACAATATTCTTGACTCTTAAGAATCTAATGTAGCCTGTGAGAAGAGGGCTTATTGCAGAAAGGCAGAATTGCCTTAGGTTCTTTTTTTCATATTTATTTATTCATTTTTTTAAATTTAACAAAACATATCGAACAACAAATTTTATTTGTTAAATTCACTGTGGGCATCATCTTACACAAGTTAGATCAAGTCCATGTATCGATGTGTTAGGTCCACCAAATTTTCAGCGTATGTAATATAATAAAATGATCTTCTCTTTGAGAGGACACTGGCCTAGGTGAATAGAATAGAATTGCATTAAGAGATGCCTTTGAAAGTAAACTATGTTCTATTATCAACCAAGATGGAATATTATCCAACGGCACAAAACCTCGGTTTGTCCGCCAATACACCATCACTCTCAAATTGGCCGCTCAGTAATAATGAAGTAAACATGGTAGGCCAAGACCTCCACTTTTCTTGGGCTGTTCGAGGTGTTGTTTAGATATTCTGTGTGTCTTCCAGCCCCAAATGAATGCCAAAATAACAGAGTCAATCCATTTAAAATACTTTTTTGGGATAAATACAGGTATGTTCTGAAATAAATAAAGGCAAGGACAGTATCTTAATTGTATTTATATAGGCAATCTGCGGCAAAGAGAGTGTTCTCCATTTTTCTGTTATTTTTAAGAGCATTTAATCTTTCAGTGAAATTCTGTTTAAAAAGGGACTTTGGCTTTTTTTAAATTATTTTAATCCCCAAATATTTAACAGTGTCTGAGATCTAAAACTAATTTGAGGCTGCAAACACAGAATCCAATTCAGCTGTAAGTATCATAATGTCACTCTTCTGCCAATTTATAATATACCCAAGCACTTCTCAAAAACTAATAATTAAATCTAATTAATTGGGGATAGAATACTCAGGGTCCAATACCACAATAGCAATGTCATCCTCATAAAGTAATATTTTATGATCAACTCCCACTATCGTTATAGGTCTAATTGATGGGTTTTCTCTAAAATTATAGCTAGAGGCTCAATAGCTAGAGTAAATAGCAATGGTGAAAGCAGACAACCCTGATGAGTTCCTCTGCCAAACGGAAAAGGATATGACATACCTAACAAAGGAAACGGAAGGGTGCAAATAGGCTAGTCGTACCCAGGAAACAAAGGTTTCCCACAGGCTAAACCTCTCCAAAACTTTAAACAGGCATCTCCACTCCACCTGATCAAAGGCCTTTTCAGTATCGAAATATAAAATTGCTTGTGTTGAACCTCTTGGAAATGTGTAAAATGTGATATTTAACACCTTTCTAGTATTAAAAAATATATCTTTCAGGGATAAAACCAGTCTGAGCCTTGTGCACAAGAGACTCAATACATAGATTTAGTCTACTAGCGAGTATTTTAGTAAAAATCTTACAATCAAGATTCAGCATTGATAAAGGACGATAAGATGCCGGATTAGAATCTTCTCTATCAGGTTTTGGTATAATATAAAGTGGCAGAGAGTGTTTTTGCCTTCATAGAATGTGAGAGCATCTTAAGCCGGAGTGGGAATATCTGTTCAGATATTTTTTTTGTAAAATACTTCTCAAAACCCATCAGACCCAGGGGCCTTTCCAGTCCAAAACAATACTGGTAGGAGCATGGTCTGAAATCAAAATGTTCTATCTACTGTCAATAACATTTGATAGGATCTTAGAATCCAGTGAAAATAAATCAATGTGGGAATAAGAATTATGTAATTTTGAAAAAAAAAAAAGAGTAATCTCTATCTGTGGCCTGTTGTAAGCACCAAACGTCAACTAAGTTGGTTAAAGAGATAAGATTAATGAAGGTTTTGGAAGCGTTAGATGGTATAGATTGTTTTTTACAGGACCTATATAGATCCCAATATAGAACCATATTATTTATAAGGTTATATTTATAAGGTTAAAATGAATATTATTCTTTTTTATAATGGCTACTCGAGGTTGCTTGCCTTACTTGAGGTTGAATAGAATATTTTCTCTGCCCAGCTGCATTTCAAACGTGCCAGGTTGCTTGGTCTAATGTGAGTCTCCTGTAAAAATGAAACATCTGAATGCAAAGATTTTAAGTGAGTGAACAAGTCGTCCCTATTGATGTGATGATTACCCATTCCCCTCACGTTCCAACTCAACATGTTAACTCCCCTGTCTTGCCTATTAAACGCTGTAATCAAAAACTGTGAGTACCATTCTTTGGCAAGTGGTCTTATTCAGTACTCCAAATGTACACAAAAAACACACAAACAGACAAATCAAACAAACACAAAAAGCATCCTTCCCTTCTACCCCCCTTCCCCAAACAAAGTAAGGCTGAATATCCCAACCCACCATCTATCTAAAGGGGTACTTTTAACATCACTCAGTAATAGAACCTACTAAGCTACATGTGTTAAACTCAAGGCCCGCGGGCCAGATCTGGCCCGCCCAGGCGATTTATGTGGCCCTCTAAACTCTAGAGGACCATATAAATAAAACACATAAATTCTATATTTGTGCACCTAAATACCATTTTTTTCAGTGTTTAATTGATTAGTCCTGAATCACATCACTGTGAAAAGATGTTCAGTATTATTTAATTTCAGGAATACTTGTTGAAACATATATTTATTAATATTTTAACGGTTTGTTAAAGAGAG
Source organism: Apricaphanius iberus (assembly GCA_028564705.1). NCBI lineage: Eukaryota > Metazoa > Chordata > Actinopteri > Cyprinodontiformes > Aphaniidae > Apricaphanius > Apricaphanius iberus. Next base: position 144,790 of record JAPXFQ010001051.1, on the reverse strand, counting down.
TTTTATAGATACTTCCGGCCACAACTGGCCCTTTAAGGACGTTCATGATCTTGATGTGGCCGAAAATGGAAATGAGTTTGACACCCTTGTACTAAGCTGTTAAAACGCACTTGACTTTTTCCTAGAGTGCAGTCCTCTAAAACAAAGTACATTAAATAAAACACCTTATTTATGTTATATTAATCATAAGGCATACAAAATCAATTGTCTTTGTTTTACACTGGCGTTACATCATACTGAACAATCAAACATTTTGTCTCAATCCGTTAATAAAGCCTGTTAGACTATTACCTGAGATGACCACCTTAGTAGCCATAAAAGTGCAAAATATCCAAAGATAAAAAAAAAAGATTGAACTTGGTGACTTAGGTGGAGCTCAGTTAAGGTCCTTTTCAAATTTCTTCACCTGCTGCCAGCCTGTCCATGAACGTTTTTGCGTCATCTGGTGTATTAAATGTAGATGTTACCGTACCATGGGTAACCTGTAAGTGAGCTTGGTAGATGAAACCTGTGTGATGAACCGTTGCTTTCAGCTTCTTCCTTGAATCCTCATAAAGTTGACGTTTGATAAGCTCCACAAGAAGGTCCAGGAAGATATGAATACGTTGCCCCTGGTACATCAGAGTAGAGTGTTGACATGGTAGTTGTGGATTCTTGCCATCAAATGCGAGGTCTGTTACACAATCTAGCTGGCTGGCTACTTAGCCTACGAGTCAGATCCACTTCAACGGGTTCTGGAAAATGCTCTTGTCCAAAAAGGGAGGAAAACAAGTATGATACAATGTCAGATGGTTTGCCGGATTCAAAATTTTCTGGCAGATTCACGATTTTAATATTTTGGCATCTGGAATGAGCCTCTAAATCTGTAATCTAATCTTGCAAATCCTTGTTAGCCTCTTCCAGCCGCACTACTTGTTGCTCCAACTTTGCCAGCCTACAGTCATGTTTACTAGTTGCATCTTCCACCGCCAACAAACGTCCTCTATGTTCTTTCAGAGTGCCTTGGTTCTCTTTGAACACTGACTGCAAGGAGTTAAATCTTTCATTTATTTTCCGGCTCATTTCACTAGTGGCAGCCAAAAACAACCGTGGTGTCTGTCAATGGGCCAGCTGCTAGCTCACCTAGCTTGTCACTTTCGTATGTTTCCTCTGCGGCGTCTTCGAGGTGTTTTTTGTTACACCTTGCTTCTTTCAGAGCCATTTCCAGCGACAGTCAACAGCCTGATTGATAAGTAACAGTTTACCTTACGTGCATTTGCAGTATTGGGTATTTAGAGGAAATGAAACTATTTGGCTATGAATAGTTAAAGGATTTCTTATGGCAATCAATAAGATTAATAATTTATGGAAAATTGTTAGAAACGGGGCACCACCTGACAAGTCAGGAACTATATTAATAGCCAAATATATCAGTCTGTAGAAGTTTAGCACCTACCCAGATGAGGCTGAGGTGAATAAACAAGATTAAGGAATGAATTACTACACGCGTGTTGAACATAAACCACACCACTATCTAGGTATGCTGAACAACAGACAACCAGTGACTTTCCAAAATGCAAAAGTTATTTTACAAAAGAAGGAAAATTAGACAAACATTTAATCACCCAAGCTAGAAACAAACACAGTACTGATCAAAATAAACGAATAACCAAAATAAAAGAACAATGAATGGATAAATAAAAAAAATGCAATAAAAATAGAAACCATAAAACTCCAAGGCTTTTACAATGCTAGAATGAAAGCTAAATTAGTTGACTAGTTGTGATTAGTTTGACTAATTAGCACCATTTATTTATGTCTAAACCAATACACAATCTAGGGAAATAAACATTCTGTGGATTAAGAAAGGTTTTGTTTGAAAATTACCTGGTCTCAGAATTAATTAACCTTTGGAAAATGACCTCTATTATAGATTGATCACGGCAGTAAACAATCTAATTCCAATAATTTTGATGCATTAAGACAGGTTCAAACATGGCTAATAAGATTAGTTTTCTGTTCTTAAAAAAATATACTTTGAACCGATCTCTATTTGAACACTGTCGGTAAGGACATTTATGGAATGCAAGCCTAGACCAACCACGTGAGCTTATCTCATCTCTGGAATTAGTTGAACCATCGCTCTCCTTCGTAGATACTTCTAGTGGCCATCCCTCAACAAAGACATTGCCAAATATGTTTCTGCCTGTCATATCTCCAGTTGCATCAACTCATCTCATCAGTCCCCTGCTGGTATCCTTTAACCCCTCTCCATCCCAGCTTGTCCCTGGTCCCACATCGCTCTAGATTTCATCATTGGTCTGCCTACATCATTAAAGGTAAAATTAAAGGTAAAAACATCACCCCAACCATAATTGATCATTTCTCTAAAGCTTGCCATCTCGTTGCTCTCTCCAAACTCCCCTCTTCAGAAACAGCCCGGCTTCTCATCACTCATGTCATTCGTCTACATGACATCCCTACTGAAATCATCTATTCAATTCAATTCACTTTTATTTATATAGCGCCAATTTACAACAAAAGTCATTTCAATACAATTATACAAACATTCCAATTAGTTAAAAGTTTTCTATGTAAGGCATCCCAGCAGATTGCAATGAGTCATCAACGTGAGGTTGTGCTCGGATCATGCAGACTCCAACCACAGCAATTCCTCAGCAATCCCTCAGACTGAGCAAGCATGTAGCGACAGTCATCCACAAACAAACGGTCAGTGCGAATGCTTAAATCAGGAAATTGAAAATACTCTCCATTGCCTTTGTAACCAAAATCACATCTGCTGGAGTTCACACCTTCCCTGGATTGACCACTCTCACACAGGGGCGGCTGGTCCACGATGGGCGTGTGTCACACGGAAAAAAAAGAGAGGAGAGTCCAAAGGCGTCTCTCCACTAGTACCTTTGCCAAGCCAGTACTTCGGTAACGCGACTCGGCACGGCTTGACTTGTTAAGTGTTGCTTCACAGTTGCAACAAACCAGAGCGTCTGAAGTGAGTGGGTGCGTCATATGGTGGGCGGCGCCAGAGTACGTAGCGGGAAGTAAACAAAGGCTCGGAGAGGGAGAAGAACAATGGCGACCTCACTAGATTTTTGCTCAGTTCTTGGATTTCTGTAGTCCCACGTTGAAGAGAAAGCCTCTCTTATCGAAGAAAACAGACCCCTGAAAAGCTACACGCTGCAAGGAAAAACACGGTGGAGTAGTACAAACGAGTGTGAGAAGCTCTGCAGGAGAATTATGCGACAGGACCCCGGCAGCTTGTGTGGGTAAGCTGATGCTAATACTACCCCGGTGTGGTGGGCTATAAATACACTCTAGGTATTTATTTATCCACTAAAGCCCAGCGTAAAAACCTATGTTAACAAGTTGGCTTTATTAATAAGTATTGTGTGTGTGCGTGTTTCAGATGACTGCTCTGTGAAGTCGCTGCAGCCGACCGTCGGTTTGGTTGTTTAACTAGGCCTTGCAGTGATGAGACGTTGTTCTGGGTTTCACCGAAGCTCAGTGCTACAGAACTTCAGGATGTGGGAACAAATTCATCTACATGTGCAGCAAACTATGTCCAGCACTGGAGCGACGCAGCATTTGGCCTCTGTGTCCCCTTAAAGAAAGGAGTTGTCATATACATGCTACGAATTCTATGAATTACAAACCACAACTGTATGTTTTGTAATAAAGCTGTGTGCTTTGAAAATGTTTTCAGTTTTTTTTAAATCAGCACCTGTCAGGACTTTATGCGCTGTAAGGAGGACGAAGAACCCAGGCGCAGAAGCAGAGTTTCCGGTAAGGTGAATATTTATTATTGAGCAGCGACATAAGGCGAGACGATACACACAAATGTACGACAATGATCCAGCGAGGACTGAAGTGCTCGCTGGATCTTAAATAAGGGGAGACAAGGAGGAACAGGTGAAGACACTCAGGGAACACCAGTGTAAACAATAGGAGGTGAGGAGGTTCAGACAGGACGACACAGGTGCAGGTGATGATGAGGAGAGTGGGTGATTAGGGCAGCATGAAAGCACCACTGCAATGTGTTTTAATATCCCATCTTTAAGTAGGCTTTGGCTTTTCATCAAATTCAAATGTATGCAGTTTACTTATTTAGCAGCGCAAGACTTTTTTACTTTTAACAGCCAGAGCAAATGTTGCTATCGGATTTAAAAAAAGTTGCTGAACCCTGATGCCAGATATAATATTGTAAAATGATTCCACCAACCAGCATGTAATGAAACTGCAAATGATAATACAAACGTATAGCCTGGGCATTTTTATTGGACAGGTATAGAAAAAGTTCAGAAACAAAAGTCCAGCTGCACATGTCTGTGGGTCATGGTTTAGTCTGCAGCATCCCAGGAAAGTTTGATTAAAGGCAGATTGAAGGCATCGTGTCATCTCCACCCTCCGTAAGCCGGTTTCCTGCTTCTGCTCCATCAGAAGAAGGTGTTGATCCCACTGCAACGGATCACAAATATTTTTTAAAGTATTATGCTTACAGTGCCTCTAAAACATACACTAAGAATTCAAATTAAGGAATAGAAACAAATATGTCTCACTGTGCTGCAGAAAACTTAAGTAGATCATTCATATTTACAAAAACAAAGAGTAGCATCAGAACTAGTTTGGATAACTGCCATACTGAAGATAATATGCAGCTGAAGGCCCAGCAAAGGCTGTACTTTCTGCGTCAGCTCAGAAAGTTCAACCTGCCTCAGGAACTGCTGACCATATTCTACACAGCAATAGTCCAGTCTGTCCTGACCTCATCCATCTCTGTCTGGTCGGATCCGCCACCAGGCAAGACAGGGACAGACTGCAGAGAACAGTCAGGTCCTCAGAGAGGATCATAGGTTCTGATCTTCCCTCCATTGAGGACCTATTCCGGGCCAGGGTCAGGAAGCAGGCCAAAAAAAATCACCACTGACCCCTCACACCCTGGCCACAATCTGTTTAGGCTCCTCCCCTCAGGCCGGCGTTACAGAGCGCTGTACGCCAAAACCACCCGACACAAGAACAGTTTCTCAGTGTTGCCAACTTAGCGACTTTGTCGCTAGATTTAGCGACTTTTCAGACCCCTATAGCGACTTTTTTTCAAAAAAGCGACTAGCGACAAATCTAGCGACTTTTTCTGGTGTTATTGGAGACTTATCTGGTGTTTTGGAGACTCTGGCGTGAAGCACGTATTGTTCTGCAGTTACTGTCCTCAACGTGAGCCCCTCCCCCGTCCCAAAGCACTTACAGGCGGCCAGTCTCACAGTAGCCTTGCGCAGCAGTCCCATCTACAGTCTATGGGCGGAGCAGAGAGAGAGAGAGGAGACCCTCACCACTCGGCGTCCGGACTGCAAATGAAATGCGCTTGCGCAAAAGAAAGCCCCCGCTGGCTTGCAGAGCGGGATTTAAATGTAAACGTTTCTTTGCTGTGACGCTGTCACACAAATAAATCACTGCATTTGACTCACACAACCTCAGCAGCTCAGTCACTTATTCACCTCGTCCACTGTGTGTGTAGCCTACCTCTCTGTGACATAAGATCTTGCTAGCTAGCTCAGCACAACTTAAAAAAAAAACAACTTAAAAAAAAAAACCCTAAGTAACTCTGCCAGAGTGTGTCTTTTGGGTCACTTTGCTGGTCCCAAGCCCGGATAAAGGAGGAGGGTTGGTTGTAGAGCTAGCAATTTCACCCTACAGAACAATCTTTTGATTAAATTTGCTGTTATAACATTTAACAATACAGGACAAAACTGATGTGTGTAATGTGGATCTAGACAAGATATTAAAATAATTAAATGTTGTTAATGTTGAAATTATTTTTGTACATTTGTAGTTCTAAACATATTTAGGGTGTTTTTTACTCACTTTTACTGTTATTTGCAAATTGCCAATTATGCAAATTAGGCGATGACGTCATTTAGCGATTTCTAGCGACTTTTGGGACAGCCAATAGCTACTTTCCTTACTGAGGAGTTGGCAACACTGCAGTTTCTTCCCCCAGGCTGTCGCTCTGACGAACTCTGAATAGTCACAGAGTGTGTGTCCACTCACATGAACAATAAACTAAAACTCTGCACTGCTGTATATACTTACTGTACAATAACCCTGGTTTGGTGTATATATTATCCTTTATTTTTTATTTTTATTTTTTTTATTTTTTCCGTTTTTTAATTTCACTTATTTAAGTTCTGTACTGGAGAGAAAAGTTGCCGGAGTCAAATTCCTTGTATGTGTCATACTTGGCCATTAAAGCTGATTCTGATTCTGAATAGGTTAATATTGTGAATAAAAAATACAAGCGGCATGAAATTTGCTTCTTACTTAGTATGAGACAGCGAGTTCAGGACTTCGGCGTTCTCCGTTTCTCTGCTTCGGCCTGCAGGTGAGAGCCATTGGCTATAAACCACGATCAGCTCCCGGTCCTCCTTGATAACCCTCTCACAGCGAGTAGCTCCATCCAACTCACACTGAATCTTCTCTTCAGCCAACAAATGCAGAAATGCTAAAACTCCATCTGGATCACAGCACTGGTTTTTAACGTTGTCATTGTTCTTCAGCAGAAACTAAACACTCCACTCGCTGTAGGGAGGTTTCAAAATGGCGGTCGGTTTGTTATTAAAAGACACTGTCAAGTTACTCTCCAGTGACTCCGCCCTCCAGCCAATCAGTGACCGACAGCTTTTCAGTACCAGTTCAACACGGAACCACAGCTGAGGTGGTACGAAAAATAGTATAGGCTCGGAGCAGCGCGGAGCGGCTCAGGCAGACTTCTGCTGGTGGAGAGTAAAAGGTACTGCGGCCAAGTCGATCCGAGCCGAGTCTAATCGTACCGGTGGAGAGAAGCCTTAATACTGCCGGTCCAAGTCTGTATATTTTTGTCCATTTAACAGCCTCAATATCACTTTCCAACCTAAAATCCTGCCCCTTTGGGGCGATCTCAGTCAGATGGAAAATCGCCCCAGGTGCTCTCATAGAGTTAATTCAATTCAATTCAGTTTATTTATATAGCGCCATTTCACAACAGATGTCATCTCAAGGCACTTTACAAAAAGAGTTATTACAATACAATGTTAAGTGTAGAAATTACAGAACCACAGAAGATTGCGTCGTGGAATTCTCAGCAATCCCTCATACTGAGCAAGCATGCAGCGACAGTGGGAAGGAAAAACTCCCTTTTAACAGGAAGAAACCTCCGGCAGAACCAGGCTCAGCACAAGCGGTTATCTGCCGCGACCGTCTGTGGCTTGGAGAATACATAACAGAGACACAGAAAGAGCAATAGAACTGATGCAGAAGTTTGTTGCAGGACGTGGAGAATTTTCCGTCACTGCAATGCCATCTTAGTCAGGGTCGTCAAGCAGGGCTAATCCGGAGCACCTACTATAATAGAAAACAGGTTAGTGCTTGAATTGACAGCACATCATGCAGTTGGGGAGAAGTAGGAGAGAAAGTAGGAACAGACCCTAATAATGTCCTCCAACAGCCTAGCCTAAAGCAGCATAGCTACTAACATTAACCTGTCTCCTAGCTACTAGGAGACCTGGCTACCAACACTCTGTCTGAGTCCTCCTGACCCGTGGACGGTGTAGGGCCGGTAACGGCCCCCGTCATGCCGGGGTCTTCTCGGAGTCGGGTTGTTTGAGAATGCAGCCCAAAGTGGGTGGTAAACTCCATCTAAGGCTAAATACCGGCACGAGACCGATAGTCGACAACTATCTTAAGGAAAAATAGACAGAACTGAGAGGACAGAGTTGAAGAGGGCGAGAAACGTTTAAGATTACAGTTACATTGTGAGATTCTTTTTTTCAAAGTTTGGACCGAAATCATCCTGTTGTCATAGGATAGTCCTATTTGGGGATGATCAGGGTTGTCCAATATGATTGAGAAACAGTCAGCTTTATATGCAGAAAATGTTAGCCAGTTAAGTTGCCTTAGCAGCTGGCTAAAAGATAAAACAATCTATTAATCGCTCATTTATTTAATGAAAAAGAGCTATGGCAATTGGATTTGTCCCTTTACACCGCAAATAGTTGTTTTTTTAGTCATATATGGAATTTTACTTAGTCAGGATTAATTCAAAGCTACCCTGTAATTAATTAGGTAAATAAATGTATAGTTTGGATGCTAACATTTAACTATCATAGACATAGCCCCCCCTGGAGAAAATTCCACCAGCCGCCACTGCTCTCACAATGCCCATGTTACAGCAGCTACCAATCTCTCTCCCTTCATATTAACCCTAGGATACCAGCTACCACATCTTCCATCTTCATTCCCAGACCCAGTGGTTTCCTCAGTCTGTGCTTAGATCCATTCCACCCGACAAATCTGGAAACAAATGAAGCATTACAACGAACCTCAGCTCAAAACAAACAATTAGCAGATAAGAAGAGGAAACCAAAAACTACCTGCATACCCGGTCAACCGGTCTGGCTGACATCCAAGGACTACCCACTAAAATCCTAATTTAAGAAACTCTCACCCTGGTTCCTAGGTCCATTTTCCATAGAGTCCGTTATCAGTCCTTCCACACTGAAACTCACCCAGTGTTCCATGTCTCCCAAATAAAACCACTCAGAAAATTGGTTTATGCTAAGCTAAAGCAAACAGAGTGCTCGTGTTATGAGTTTAACTGTGCCAACAAAAATGTTAAGAAAGTGTACATATTTTTTTTATTTAATGTAAAAATTTGGTGTCACGAGCATGCACTTTTAGAAGCCAAAGTTCATAATCAGCTGGCTGCCGTCATGTGCGGAGCAGAAAAAGGTGAAGTGAACTCAGCAACAAAGATCCTATGTTGGGAGAGATCAAACACAAAAAAAAACACCACAACTACTTAAACAGATCCTAACACTAGTCGCCAATTTTAGTTAATGCTTAATGACATTTTCTTTTGTAGAAACAAACCAAGTTTCATTCAATGTTGATAGGAAGAAAGTTTCCAATTGAGAATTTGATTTCTTTCTTGTCTTGAGCACTTTTAGGCCAGACAGTTAGAAAAATCATACCATGCTAGAGAAAGGAATCATCATCTGGAACAGATAATTACTTAAAGATGTGAAACACTGAGCTGAGATTAGGAGAGAAAAGGAAGTACTCTAAACAGAATCTAAATTTAAATTTAGTAAAAGGTTGAGTCATTTTTGGAGTTTTGAAGTTCAATCAAATGTCATCAACATTGCATAGTTTTATATATTCTGACATTTTCACCATTCTTGGTCAAAATTTAGTTACACCTGTGTATGTTCAAGGTCAACTTTTTGTGAGTTTCTTAATGTTGCATCATATTAATATGTGTTATGCCGATGTTAGTTACAAACTTTTTTTTTGTCTTATTGAATTTTGATTCAAAGTCTGAGCTAAGACCATCTTTAGACCAAGCAATTTTGATTACCCACACTTTCACATGGAAATAACTTGTATGTCACAAAAACTATACCAATGAAATATTAAAATGTAATTTTTGTCCTGAACTCTCATTTTTCTAGATTGTATTTTTGATTTGAGGATTCAAGCTTGCAATTAAAAGTATGAGGAACTACAGCCCTGTCCTTGTTTTAGTAAGATAACAATTTTTTAAAATGTAAGAGAAAAATAGATCAGGTCGTTCTCACAAACCGAGTGATCGTGTAAAAAGGAGAATAGTGAGACAAGTCACCAGTTTACCCATGACTGCGCTGAACAAGTTTAAAAGCTTCAGCAGCTGAGATGGGAGAGAGTCTGCATACAACAACCCTTGTACTGCCCTGGTTCTTCACCAGTCCAAAATTTATAGAAGAGCGACAATGAGAAACTAAAATTGTGTGTGTGTTGAGGGGGTTACTAAGCTTTATGTTGCGTCATTGATGTTTGTCCCCTTTTGGGGTCTATTTTCAGATTAGTGGGATGACACACCTATACTTTTGTATCTCTGGTGAAGTGTAAAAACCCTAACAATAAATTTATGTTTCACTGCAGCAGCACAAGAAACATTTGAAAAAATAAAATAAAATAAAAACTTTAATCAAAGTATTTTTAGTTGGTGCAGAAAATAAAAATGCCCTTTTATTTACAGGTAGCCTTATCCATATTTGTGTGACCAGTGATGTTGGGTGACTTTAAGTCTCTTTTCTCCAATCTTCTTAATATCACACATGACTATATTACAATAATTAAAACTGAAATGAAAGACACATGCCATTTCTGAAGACCGATCATTGGAGAGCTCTCATTGAGAAAGTCACCACAGTGTAACACCAGGAGTTTGGATGCAGAACATTCTTCAGTGAGATTAGAATGACCTGATCTTTCAGTACAGAGCAACTTTATTCTCCCTCTGTTGTCCAAACATGCTCACACACACATAGTATCACTTTTTCACAAGTTATGACACACATTTACGTTATTTATGTTATTGCGTATTCTAAAGATATCAACGATATTTTACACTTGGATTAAGATATGAGATAAAGCTGTGTACAATATGGTATACATTTAATTAAATCATTTTATTTTGTATACTAGGTCATTGATTGAGTGCGTCAGCTGAGTCTCCCAATGGGGAACGGAAGTTACTCCCTTCTACTTCCATTAGGTCTATGGGTCCCCTACTCCCGCCAAAAATTGAATGAGTCAAAATAAATGCAATTTTAAATGGAGTGATACGGTTATTTTCTGATCCCGTTGGAAATGAGCCATGGATCTAAAATATCATTTTTGTGAATTTCAAAGACACATTTTTATGTAGATAAAACGCTAATTTTTGACCGGCAGCAAAAGTTACTTTAGGTTTTGTGTGAAAACACTTAGCGGACTACAACTAGCGGATGTCATATATGCAACATCTAATTTGTAGGCATTTTAATTGTAAATTTTCAAAATCAAATTAATCCAAAATCACTTGACAAACAGAGTTTAGTTATCATTAGTTATCATTTAAACCCAGGTACAATATATGTGTGATTCAGGACGTAAGATGAAGTGCAGCAGAGATTAACTTTTAGTGCTCAATTGACTTCCATGCATTATTTTTTCGTCGAGGGGATCTGTGGGCCGACAGGAAGAGGAGGAAACTTAGGCTCCCCATCAGGTTGCCTGCAATGATTTTTAAGATCCAGGAGGTGTCAGCAGACCAACAAAGTGACACGATATTGACACATCATCAATACAGTTGTGATAAAATATATGTGCTGAAATACTTCCTCTACCCATTAGTAGTTACAACAGTGTTGATCTGGAAGTGAAGGGGATGGCTTATCATGATCAGGAAGTGATTGTGCATATACACCATTATGGGCCTAAAGTAAAAAAACACACAAAAAAATCAGAGTTTTTTTTACAATAAAGTCACGTTCTATTTTTGATAGGAAATTACAAGAGCTGCTAAGTTTTACAAATATTATTTCATTTAAAAAAACAGTCACAAAGAAGTATTTAATTTATATCTATACCTTTCTATATGGTTCATACTTGCATTTCTTCATTTCTTTGTGTAACTAGTGTTTCATTCAATTTAATTGTCAGAAAAGCAATTACAATAAGATAATATCAAGACAATACAACAATGTAAGGACAAGCAGGAAAAAACACAGTTTTTATTCACTAACAGATTTCGCTGAAAAGCTCACAGTTCTTCCTTTGACTAACTGACCTCGCTGAAAAGCTCACAGTTCTTCCTCCCACTAACTGATCTTACTGAAAAAGCTCACAGTTTTTAGTCACCTACTGATCTCGCTATAAAAAAGCTCACAGTCCTTCCTTCCACTAACTGATCTTACTGAAAAAGCTCACAGTTTTTAGTCACCTACTGATCTCGCTATAAAAAAGCTCACAGTCCTTCCTTCCACTAACTGATCTTGCTGAAAAAGCTCATAGGTTTTAATCACTAACTGATCTAACTGAAAAGCTCACAGCTCTTCCTTCCACTTAAATGATCTTTCTGATAAAGCTCACAGTTTTTATTCACTAACTGATTCTAATCTAGATTTTTGACATGTTCTTTTTATGCTTCTCCCAAATTGTTGTTTTTAATGAAATGCTAAAGGTTTTTCCTTAATTTATTCTCACGTTTGATCCATTTTTAATTTATAAACATTTACATGAATTTCTTTTTTATGCTTTTCCAAGATTGTCTTTAGTCAAATGGTAAATGTTTTCTTTTATTTTTTCTTTGTTTTTAATTTTCATACCTTAGCACCAAATCATGTAAAGCACATTGAATTTCCTTGGGTTGAAAGTGTGCTATACAAATAAGATTGCCTTGCCTTGCCTTCCCCTACCGGGCAGCTAAGAATTAGCCCTGTTCTAAGGAATTCCAAGAAACATCATAATTTACAGATTGATTTGAGGGAAACTGATTCATGTAACTTTTATGCTTAAAATGAGCATTCTTCCCCCCCCAATTATTTGATCTTTTTCTAGTTTGTGTGATTCTTTGATTTTCTACTACCAAGCCACAAAGGACAGGACATAAATGCTAGTATGGGGAAATTTTACTGACATAAATCAAGAGCATACAGTTACCATTTGAGAGCGGGATTATGTATCTTCAGTGTCTAAACATATAATGCTTGCACTCAAAACTTATGCTCTTTCTCAGATATTGAGCCGGATGGTGGATGGACTGATGACTGACTCGATGGAGTATGGACCAAGGAACCTGGGAGTTTCTTGGAGTGGTACTTTAGTGGAAAATCTTGTGGAAAGCCATACCTGTTGGCCAGGAGAGTAGGTGGGTGCTGGTCTACTCTTCCTATCAGACAGTCCCTTATTTTGTGCAGATGTTCATTGAAGGGCTGGATGGGTAAGGTTCCAGAGGTGATGGATAGCACAGACATCAGCACAGATTGATGGAACCACTGGCTTGGGAAACGAGGATAGGAGTTTTGGTTGATAGCCGAGGGTGACTTCAAAAGGAGAAAGACCGTTAGCTGAGGAGATATGGGGATTATGTGAATACTCAATCCATGGTAAATGTTTGCTCCAAGTGATGTTTTTTTTTGCTGCAAACGCATCTGACTGTATTTTCTATTTTTCTGGTTTAAACGTTCACACTGGTCATTAGTTTGCGGATGAGACTACTGAGATGAACTGAGAACCATGACTGGGGAGTATTTCTGAAGGAATAAATGCGGAAAACATGATTAATGAGAAGACGGGCTGTTTCACCTGAGGATGGGAGTTTGCAAAGAGCAATTAAATGACAGGTTTTAGAAAAATATTCTATGATTGATAGAATGACACTTTTACGTTTGGAGATGGGAAGTCCAGTGATGAAATCCAGGGCTATGTGAGACCAGGGTCCAGTGGGTATGGAGAGGGGTTGAAGGAGACCTGCAGGAAACTGATTAGTTGATTTATTTCAATTTGCAAATGTGACAGGCAGAGACATATTCAATAACATATTTGTTAAGTGAAGGCCACCAGAAGTATTGTGCAGAAGGGCTATGGTTCGACTGGATCTGGGATGACAGGAGAACTTAGAGGCGTGGGTCCAATGGATGGTCCATGCTCGAAATGACGATGGAAGATAAATACGGCCTGGAGGGCCCCCACCGGGGTGGGGTTCAGACTGCTGAGCTTCTTTGATGGCACTTTTGATGCTCCAGGTGAGGGATCCAACAAAACAGGATGAAGGTAGGATGTTGGAGTGTTCAGTAGGTGAGTCATCAGATCGATGGATTCTAGACAAGGCATCTGGCTTCTGGTTCTTGGATCCGGGGCGGTAAGAGATGTTTAGGTTAAACCTCGATAATAAGAGGGACTAGCAATATTGCCTTGGTTTGAGTCGTTTTGCAGATTGGAGGTAGTCTAGATTTTTATAAGTCCACATGATAACAGGTAGCTCAGTACCCTCCAGCCAATGTCTCCATTCTTCAAGTGCTAGCTTAATGGCTAGTAGTTCACGATCTCCGATAACATAATTTTTCTCTGCTTGGGAGAAGCGTTTAGAAAAAAAGGCATACGGGTGGTTTTTGTTGTTTCGGGGGGATCTTTGGGACAACATGGCTCCCACAGCAGAGTCTGATGCAACTAGTTCTACAATAAACTGGAATGAAGGATCCGGATGAGACTGGATGGGAGTATGGATGAATAATTCTTTTAGTTTTGTGAATGCTCGATCAGCCTCTGGGGTCCATTTAAATTGTCTTTTAGACGAGGTAAGGCAGTTTGAAGGGATGGCCACCTTACAGAAGACCTGAAAGTATCTTCGATAAAAGTTGTTGAATCCTAGGAACCTCTGAAGTTCTTTCCTAGTCTCAGGGACAGGCCAATCCTGAACTGCCTGGGTCTTAGTAGGGTCCGCCTTCACCTGTCCGCCCTCAAGGATGAAACCCAGGAAGGTTATGGTGGGAACGTGAAACTCGTATTTCTCAGCTTTGACGTATAGACGGTTCTCTAAAAGTCTGGAGACCTTGACGAACTGGATCTTTGTGTTCTTCAAGGAAGTTTGAAAATATGAGGATGTTATCCAAGTACACAAACATGAACTTCTGAAGAAAGTCTCTGAGGATGTCATCGACCAGATTTTGGAAAACAGCGGGGGTGTTGGTAAGTCCGAAGGGCAATACCAAGTATTTAAGATGTCCGATGTGTGACTTAAAGGCGGTCTTCCATTTGTTTCCTTCCCTTATATGAACGAGATGGTAAGCATTTCTTAAATCCAATTTCGAAAAAACAGAGGCATTGAAGACAGGTTCTAAGACTGATGATAGAAGAGGCAGTTAGTATTTGTTTTTAAATGTTATCTGGTTAAGACCGCGATAGTCTATACAAGGCTGGAGAGATCCATCTTTCTTGGCCACAAAGAAGAAACTGGCACCAAGCGGAGAGGAGGAGGGATGGATTATTCAGGCATCTAATGAGTCGTGGATATATTTTTCCATTGCCTCTCTTTCTTTAAAAGAAAGGTTGAAGAGACGTCCAGAGGGAAGAGGCGATCGGGGTAGAAGGTCAATCATGCAATCATAAGGTCGATGCAGGGGAAGAGACAGAGCAAGGTCCTTTTTGAACACCTGACCCAGATCATGATATTCAGGAGGAACCCCGGAGAGGTCAGGATTCAGTTCAGAGGAAATTGTGGAAGGAGTTTTCTCTGGAAGAGCAAGCTCTGTGGGATTCTGCAGCACCTTTTCCACCTTAGCCTGACCCAGGAGAAGATTCCAGTGTTGTGGAAGACATCCTGCCTTGTTCCAGTTGCAAAGAACACCCATCAGTCATCAATGACTATAGACCTGTCGCCCTAACATCACATCATGAAGGTTCTGGAGAAACTCCTGTTTCCCCACCTGAGTAAGCAAAGTAAAACCTAACAGGACCCCCTGCAGTCTGCTTATCACCATGGAGTTGCCATTGAAGATGCCATCATCAACCTGCTTCAACCTACTCACTGTCATCTGGACAAAGCAGGCAGCACTGTGAGAATGCTCTTTGATTTCACCAGTGCATTTAACACAATTCAGCCTGATTTGCTTTGTCAGAAACTCCTGAAGACACAGGTAGAGGCCTCAACAATCAGCTGGATCAATGACTGCCTGACAAACAGACCACAGTTTGTGAGACTGAATGATTGTGTGTCAAATCAGCTGGTCAGCAACACAGGAGCACCACAAGGGGCTGTACTCTCACCATTCCTTTTCACTCTGTATACCTCAGACTTCCAGTATAAGACGGAGATCTGTCATCTGCAGAAATACTCAGATGACTCTACAATTGTCGGCTGTAATCAGAGATGGAGAAGAAGCTGAATACAGAGAGCTGGTGGAGCGCTTTTTGGCATGGTGTGGAAACAATCTTAACTTGAATGTGAACAAAACAAAGGAGATGATTGTAGATTTCAGAAGAAACAGGAATAAGTCAAAGACTGTCTCTATCAAGGGAGAAGAAGTGGAAGTGGTTCAGAAGTACAGATACCTCGGAATTAACCTGGACAACAGACTGGACTCGAGAATCAACAGTAAAGCTGTCTACAAAAAGGGACAGAGCAGACTGTTCTTTTTAAAGAAGCTGAGGTCCTTGAAGTTTTGCAACAAGATGTTGCAAATCGTCTACAATTCTGTGGTGGAGAGTGTCATCTTTTCATCCATCATCTGTTGGGGTGGCAGCATCAGAGCCAGGGACTTAAAACAGATCAACAACATGATAAAGAAGGCTGATTCTGTCCTGGGGACACCTGTGATGCAACTGGAGATAATGATGCAAAGAAGGATTCTTCATAAAATTAAAAACATTATGGACAACCCTGAGCATCCTCCTCTTGAGACTATCCTACAGCAACAGAGTATCTTCAGTCGGAGGCTTCTTCAGTTTCGCTGCAACACAGACCGCTGCAGGAAATCCTTTTTCCCCACAGTCATCATGGTTTACAACAACTCCTTGAAAAATGAATTAGTAATGAGCTACAACAACACTTAATTTCCCTCTGGGATCAGTAAAGTATTTTTGAATTGAATTGAATTACGGCTGTCTTAGGGATGTCCTCGCACAAACCAGAACCTGGTGGTAACTGCACACCAAGTTTACTTTAGAAAATATGGAGGTCCCAGCCAGATTAACAGAGAAGTCCTGGATCCTCCCAAGCAATAACCAACTTAGCGGGAACAAGGCGGCGCGCCCATGTAAACAATGGTGGGCCAGTAGTGGGGATATCATGTTCTACCCCATGCTTAGCGTCACTAATAGAAAAGTTGGGAACAGTCAGTGAAGGAAAATCTGATAATAACATTCTCAGAAGCTAAAACATTGACTGTACAGCTTCTTGCTTCAGACAAGGCAGAGAGGAAAATGACAGCGTCAATCAACCATCTGTTAGCGACATTGACAAGGAGTCCGTGTGCACAGAGGAAATCAGCCCATATGATGGGAACTGATTTGGCAGCTAAGATAAAGTTCCACTGGAAGTCTCTAACGTGAAAGTAAACATTCACCGACCAGCTGTCTGATGGAGGAGCTGTTAGCAGCAGTCAGCAGCGGACCGCAGCCTTCCGGCAGCCTGTCTACTGTGTCGTCCAAGGAGATTCCACGCAGAGCAAACTGGGCCTCAATGTGGACAAACCATGAAGGAGGATAGTACAGCTAGAAAGTTTAGTGCCCCAAGTGGTTAAACAATTACACTGCACTGGAATTCACTAGAATTGGATTACTGCATTGCTAACGGCTCAGCTCGGGTTTCTGACGTGCGGTCTTGGCCACACCTCCGTAGCGAGGTGCCATGAACTGCGTGCAGCACAATTGGCTCAAAACCTGGGTGCTCCATTATGCAGGTGGATAGCCCTACTTGCTGACATTTGCTAATTACCTATGATAAAGGGAATAACTGATATCAGTAAATGAAAAATAAAATATGGGCTAAGAGTTCATTTTTAATGCAATAATTGTGATGGTGTTAAAAGTTTTTTTGCACATTCCTGAATGATTTTCTCATCACGCTTGGAAACTTTATACCTTGTGTGACAGCCCTCCTGTCCTGATTAAATATTCTTATTTTGTTTTCATATGATTTGTCTAAAACTCAAAGTCATGTTTTTTCTGGAGCACGTCCCATACGTCTCTCCCTTAGGTGAGCACGCTACAGCAACCTCGGTTCTGGAAGTTTCCATACCCCGCTGGAGTTTTTTTAATATATACATAATGGGATGAACTCCAGCCCTTCCGGTTGTGGTGAGTGAAGGAGAAGAGATCAGACTGGAAGGTGACCAGCAGGCTCCTGCAGCAGACGTTGCTCGTCAGGCTCACAGGCTGAAGCAAACGTGCAGCACGTTGGAGGACAGAGCAACAGGAGAGTGGTGGAAATCCTCATCAAAATGAAAGTTACTTGTTACATCAAAACCGTGAGTAAAGAACCTCCTACTTACTCTGATGGTTGTTGGCTGGATGAACTTTGTGTGCGGCTGAGCATGCGACTGGATGTGCAGCTGCACACCTGCATTTGTTTGGAGTTTCCCTTCGTGAAGGATTAAAGAAAACCGGAAGTGGATTTTTTGTGTGTTTTGGACTCATTTTCTGGACTGAGATTGATGTAAATAAAACCAGGACTGGACTTTCTTTTTTGTTGGATTGTATTGAACTTTTGAGTGTATTGTAAATAAATTGTGTATATAGTATATATTGTTGGGGTATACATTTGTGTTTAATTATTGAGTTGTTGGTTTGCCAAATTTTTCATTCAGTCTGAGGGTGACAATCATTATTTAATGTTTGCATCCTTTGTGGGGTTTAAAATAGTTCAAGTATAAGTTTCTGTCTGTTTCTGTTTTTTCTCTTATATGTCAGGAGAGAGATCTGACTGGCACCCCACTTTAAAACTTGAGCTGTTAAAGGGACTCTAAGGAAGTTTGAAATGTTGTCCTCGCGATTGCCCCATCAGGCCAAACGTGTAACTGCAGTCTTAACGGTAAGCTCGTGCATGAGGCGTGCATGTTGTACGTGCACTCGCAAGCGATCATAAACAAGTTAGTCAGCTCTATACTCGACAATTTACAGCTTTGCACGCATAATTTCGACTGAGGTAATAAATGTGATGGAAGATATTTAGACCAAATCAATTTTAGTGTATTTCTAGGATATGATACATGGGAAAATTTGTAGCAAAGTGAATCAAGTACGAAGCCAATTAATAAAGATAAATTAATAAATCATGTTGATTAATAAATCACCTGAGTTAATTTTTTGAAGAAAAAATTACAAATAAAAAACAAATGTTAATGTTTTTTTTATTCTTTTTTTAATTCATATATTACTTGAGTAATATAACGAAGCATTGCTAATCCCACTTGAGTAAAATTTTAGATGCTTCACAGAATGAAAAGCAAACATATTTTAACCCAAAATAAACCAGACAAAGCTACACTCTGTTACAGGAAAGCTCCTGTTTCTACATATAATTTTTAATGTAATCTGAATGATGAGCTTTTTGTTTCAATTTGAGTGAATATACAGTAAACGCTGTAAATGGTCACTGGAAGTACATTTAACCTTGTAAGATATATCAATACCTACTGAATTAGTTTTATATTTCAACAAATTACTTCAAGAAGGGTTTCCTCTGCTCAAAACTATTTTTGTTTGCAATCATTTTATTTTGTTTTATTTTATTCTATATGAAATACCTGAATTTACCAAGAATTTCGTGGTTAGGTGTCTAATATTTTAAAAGCAGATGTTACTCAGTACGCAAGCAACTTTTTTACCAAAACCTTTTTCACTGAGTAACATTTTTGAAAGCTACTTTTACTCAAGTAAAGGCACTGCTATTATTACTTGAGTACAACTTTTGTGTACTCTACCCACATTTGTTCTGTATTTTGCATCAAGGTAAAGTATTAGCAACATTGTTTTTTTCATTGTAAACGCAAAACCCTGACCAAAACACTTTATGCCTTGTTTCAGTTAAGTTTATATAAAACATGCAATTCATCACATTAACCTGTAAACCTTCTTATGTTTCTTTTGAGGAATCCAGTCCAACTGATTATTCACAAGTTTCTGAGGAGAGCAGGGAGAGGAGCAGGTAGAGGAACACCAGGGTCAGCGAGCTCGGTGCACCTGCTGCATTTGCAGAGTGATGCCCTCAGACCTGGAAAATAAGTACTGTAGACAGGATCCAGAAGGGTGTCTGAGCAGACGTGCTCCTTTTAACTTGTTCTTCTTGGATGAAGGAATTTTGCGTTTGGGTCGGCCGACGTGGAGTGACGTTGTGGCTCTGCGTGAGAGCCAAGAATCTGGATCTGGTAACCGGGAGTATCTTTACTCTGCCTACAGAGTATTTAGCAACATGGACGTCTTGGCGCAGACAATCAGCTTGTGATATTCTTCATGCTGTGTATGGAGGGTCAGGGACAAAACCCCCGACCCATTTGTGGTTTACGTTGGTTTTAAAGAAGTCCCGTTCCACAGAAACCAACATGAAACTCATGACCAACTCAGAAATACTATTTACTTTTATTGTTATTGTAGCAAAATATTCTTGCATATTTGTATTTGTCATAATTACATACATAAATTTGCTGTGTTCAGTTTAGAATGTTATCAGCTTTTTCTAGGGGATCAATTATCAAGTCCTGGAAAAGGATAAAATAAAGAAATTAGAATTATGTCATTTTCTTCCACCAAAATGGAGAAGACATTTGGTTATCATCATTATCTCTCCTCTGCATTGCGGTGTCAGCACCAATTCAGCTGTAGGAGGAGGGATGATCCTGGAGACAGGACCCAGGGCCCTGGGGTCATCTGGCTGAATGCTTCTTTTTGGGAGTCCCCCGGCAGAGCTGAGAGCTGTTCACATGCACTGGAAGGTGGTTATGGTGTTTGTAGTCCAATGCAGCAAGGAATGTCCTGGCTTTATAGACGCCATATGAGAATACATATCAAGATGTTTTTTCTGGGAAGACTCAAGCTTAGAAGTGGTCCTGCAAAGAGACAAACAAAATAAAAACTGCAATGTCTGTAGAGCAAATAAAATCCACCATAGTGATATATAATTTTGTGGAAGGGATCATGCAACGATACAGATGCTAGTATTGGGGCGACATTGTTCTAATTTCAGCCAGAGCAAAAACTACAAACTGTCTTGGTGTTCATTCTCTTTTTTTTTGTGGTAGAAGTATCCAGTAAATTATTTTAGAAAAATTACAAGAAAAAAAAATCCTAATTATAAAACATATGAGATTGGAGATAAATAATCTTAAATCATGTAGGTCTAAAGCTCCTTTTCCATCAAACTCAATTCTGGTCCTAAAAACAGCAGAATATAATAATATAGGAGCAAAATATGACAATACATACTGACATATACACATAGAATTTCAGAGAGAATAATTTGTTACTTATACACTTGTTTTCAAAACTATTGGATCATCTAAAGCTTCATCCTGTTGATCCATTGAGTTGATGCTAAACAGAAAAAAAAAGCCTATAGCCTACATAAATTACAAAAACAGGGTAACTGTTCATCAAACAGGAACCTATTTATTTTTTGTGACGAGGAGAACAATAACCAGGAACAGGAGTTGCATTTTGTTTACTTTATAATTACCTATCAGACTCCCCTGCAGTCACTGAACTGTGGTATAGGTCCCTCCAAACGCTGCTGTAGATGGCCGGGGAGCCTTGATGAACTATCCTTCCTGTAACTAAAACAACAGAGACACTTTTACCGCTCCAATCGTAATGTGGACACGTTTACAAATGACAGTCAATAATATATACACGTTTTCAGATTAGCGACATAGTTCTACAAAGTTTAGATACTCCGGTAAAGTTAGAACTTTTTTTTCTCATAATCCCAACAAATTAGCTAAACAATGCACAGCTGTGAGCAAAACAGACAGGCAGCCTAAAACATGCTCCTACTGCGGACGAAGTACACAAACCCCCTCTTTGATCGCGTCTACTCTTTTCCCCCCACGTATTTAGTAAATATTTCTTACCTTTCAAGCAAACACGACGCCAGCTGCAGTTTTTTTCTCATACCGAGAAGTTCAGCGTTCTCCTCTCAAACGCCGGCTGCACCGATGTTTACTCTGGCTCTTTGCCTACATCGATCCGACTCGTGTTTCTCCCTCTTTGTAGCGCTGGAATAAACTCTTGGTTATCTTGGATTGGAGTGCTGGTGGTGCCTGAAGCAGCTCTTTTCTTGTTCTCGGCAGAATCATAGTGCAGAATCCATGCTTCCAACGCTATCCCTGCTACAGTTTTAGCTGCAGGAAGCGATAGAACGTGAACACGTATGACGTTGTCACACATTAGGAGGCGCAGAGGGAGCGCTACTTTTTCGACCCGAACAGTAACAAAAAATTATTAATAAAGTTCTTTTACAGGCATATAGAAGCAACTACGGTGAAAAGCCCAGGGCTCTTTTTACTGACCAGGTCATTGCTGGATTATGTATGAGGAAGAAATTTTGCAGCTCTATACATTTATTTGCTGTTAAACTTCCTTAGAATCCCTTTAAACCATCAGATAAAAAAGTGGCACCCCAGATGGGACCTAGTTTATTTTTTTGAATTAAAAGACACTGAATTTGAGAAACCAACAACTTCATAAAAAAATAAATACAAAAGTTCAAAATGGATGCCAACAGGATCACACTCGTGGATTTGGAGGAAGCAGCCAACCCATCTCAGCCAGCTGAATTTCCGCCGACCACATATTCTTTCCTGAATATGGAGCTGATAGAGCTTCCAGAACTCTCTGCTCCCTTGAGACCCTGCAACTGTCCTCCTGGAAACACAACAATGGATCAAAAAACACAAACCGAACATCTTAGACCGCACAGGAGTTTTTAAGCATAAGATCTTCCTTACTCACCAAGCACCCCTCAAACAAAAGCCTTACCGTGCATCTCCAAGCAAACTACAGATCATCAAAGAGCACATACAGGAAATGTCGGAGAAGGACATCATAGAGCCATCCACTTCTCCTTATGCTGCTCCGGTGGTTCTGGTCCCAAAGAAACAGGATTCTCCGGGCCGGAGAACCCAGATTCTGTGTGGATTATAGACAATTAAATGCTGCCACACACACAGATGCCTACCCTATTCCTCACATGCAGGAAATACTAGAATCCCTGGCTGGAGCATCCATTTTCACCACCTTGGACCTCAACAGCGGTTACTGGCAAGTCCAAATGGATGATGAAAGTCAGGAGAAGATTTCATTTTTTCCTTTCATCAAGCTTTCATTTTTCCACTTGGTTTAAACCAATTTAAAGTAATGCCATTTGGACTTAAAGTGATAGTCTGGATCTCTAAATGAATCACAAATTTTAGGAATTGTATTAAATTGACCTCCTGGCCTTGAATGTTGATATAAAATAAGTCATTTTATGAATTACATTATTACGGGTAAGTCCCGCCTTCCCGTATCTCAGCTATGGCTCACTTGAACCAATCAAGTGATGCCAAGGACTGGATCCACATTCAGCTCAAGAGCAGAAGATACCGATTTCAAACCAAAAAAATGTTCCTCACCTCCGATAACTCCATTGATGACACTCTGGTGGTTTTCTTTCTCTCCTCCGCACGTCTTGGCCCATTGACCTGGCGCGTGCAAAGTATGCGCGGCTTCAAGACCAATCAGAAAGGGAGGGTGAGGAAGCTTGGGTCGTTTTTTGTTCTCCAAATCATGTCCTTCTCTCCCTTTTTTCTTACAAAGTCCAGACTATCACTTTAAGAATGCACCTTCAGCATTTCAACGATTAATGGAGGTTGTCCTAGCAGAGTTAAAGGGAAACATTTGTTTTGTCTACCTAGACGACATCATTATTTATTCTACCACACCAGAACAGGCTACAAGCTGTTTTGAATAAGTAGAGGGAGGCAAATATTACAGTGAATATGAAGAGTAAATTCTTCCGATCCTCCCTGAAATTTCTGGGCCACATCGTCTCATCTGCTGGAAAAGAGGTAGACACAGAAAAAACAAAGGCTGTAAAGGAGTTTCCAACACCACAAAACATTAAAGAGCTTCAGCGTTACTTCGGCATGGCTGGCTGGTACCACCGGTTTGTGCCCAGGTTCTCTCAACTAACTGAACCGCTGAACGCTCTGAAAAGAAAGTGTTAGGATCCTGTTTTGTGGTGTTGTTTTGTTGTCGCTGTGTGTTTTTCCCTCACCTTCTCTGCAGGGGCGTAGCTGATTGGCGGCAGGTGCAGCTCGTTGGAACTCATCAAGCTACAATATAAAGGAGGGACGGGAGCTGCAAGCTGACGCCAGATTGTCTTCGCTGCAAGCTGACGCCAGATTGTCTTCGCTGCAAGCATGGTAACACGGCCAACTTAGCTCTCTGGAGTAAATTTCAAACTTAAGCGTTGTGGACTTTACTCACCTGGATTGTCCTCTCAGGTTCAGATCCATTCTTCCTCGTCCTCCTGGGTTTCTTCCTCCTGTCTCCGTTCCATCCGGAAGGCTCCCCTGGAAACCACTTACCTCTAGTCCTGGATCTCCTCCTGGTCAGCCTCTGCACCGTTACCTCCGCTAGTCTTTCTGTCCTCGTCCGCCTGCCCGTCTGCCCACTCCACCTTTAACAAACACAGTCAGAACTCTGTAAATCCTCAACCTCCTCAGGACTGGATCCTATACTACCACCCCAAGGTTCTGTGTCCTCACCTTCCAGTGAGTACCTACCGGATCCATTTGTGCATTCTCCATTCTCACTTCAGTTACTAACCTCTTGTCTCTCTGCTCCAGTGCTCCCATTCGTTCCTGGCCTCCGTTCCTGCCGATTATCAGAGACTGTTCGCATTCTGAATCCCTTTGCAATAAATATATTTTATTGTAAACTCACCTACCGTCTCGCTCTGGTTGTTTGGCTGCATTTTGAGTCCTTAAACCCACAAACATGACAGAACAATCTGGCCACCCGGTCTCAGCAGCCCAACTCCAGAACGCAGTCTCACAACTGGGAACTCTTCTAGGACATCACGAAAACACTATCCAAGATTTATCACAACAAATATCTCTCCAAAATGCAACCATAAGTGGCTTTAATCAACAGATTTTTGACCTCTCTTCAAAGGTAAACAACCCGCCATCTACTTCCGTTTCTGGCTTCCGGGATGTGGCGACACCGCCTCCAGAACCTTTTTCAGGCGAGCTAGACAAAACCAGAGGTTTCCTTCTCCGATGTGAGCTAGCCTTCTCTCATTCTACCGACACGTTCTCCTCCGGCTCTCACAAGATAAGTTACATCATTGGACTTCTCCAGGGAAAGGCTCTTAGGTGGGCAGAAACCTTCTTCAAACCTGAAGAAGTTAATAATACACCCTTCAGAGATTTTCTCGAACTCTCCAAACTCACATTTTCCCTAGTCAAGAGCGAAGAGTCTGTCCAAACTCTATGGACCATCCGACAAGGGAATCGCCCAGTAGCCGAGTTCGCGGTTGACTTCCGGATTCTGGCTGAGGAGTCTGATTCAAACGATCCAGCTCTTAGAGGAGCTTTCTACCATGCCTTAAAGGAGAAAATTAAGGACGAACTCGCAACCCGTGACGAACCAGAATCCTTGAACGATTTAAAAGCCCTAGCCATAAAAATAGATCGCCAGTCCGGAGAACGATCCAGTTTTAGAGCCTATTCTTCATTACCGAAACAATGTCATCCGGTTTCTCCAACTCCTTCTCAGTCTTCCACTCCCAGGGAAAGCTTTCCAGAACCCATGCAGATTGGTCGGGCTCGTCTCAGCCCACAAGAGAGAGAAAGACGCTTAAATAATAACTGCTCTTTGTACTGTGGGTCATCGCAACACCTAATGCGTCACTGTCCGGATCGCCCAAAAAGATTCTTTCCGCCAGTGAAAGTAGGGGTCCTGGCCTAGAGACAATGTTCTAATAGGTTCACAATTTCCTCCACTCTTCTGGTTAACGGAAATAAAAAACCCTCAAAACATTTAGCTCTAGTTGATTCAGGACCAGAACAGAATCTAATTCACCCAGATCTTGTCACTCTAAATAACATTCCCGTTATTGAACTGCCTAGTCCAATTTCTGTCACAGCTTTGGACGGCAGCGAGATGATTCCCATTACCCACACCCACTCGACTTTGGTCCCACATTGCCCTGGATTTCATCACCGGTCTTCCTCCATCAAAAGGTAAAACAGTTATCATGTCTATCATCGATCATTTCTCCAAAGTCTGTCACTTAATCGCTCTTTCCAAGCTCCTGTCCTCAGCAGAAACAGTCCGGCAACTCATACACCATGTTTTCGAACTCCATGGAATCCCGTCAGAAATAGTCACCGACAGAGGACCACAATACACTTCATCCGTCTGGAAACAATTCTGTTCCGCCTTTGGTTTGACCTCCAACCTAGCCTCTGGCTACAATCCTCAGTCAAATGGGCAATGTGAACGACTCAACCAAGAAATCGAAAACACCCTCAGATGTCTGTGCAACAAGAATCCACTCACCTGGTCCATCCATCTCCCTTGGGTAGAATACTCCCATAATTCTTACATCTCCTCTGCAACAGGTTTCTCTCCCTTTGAAGTTACTCTCGGTTATCAACCTCCTCTGCTCCCTACATAATTTCCTGACCCAGTGGTTCCCTCGGTCCGTGCTCGTCTACGTGCCATCAGACGTGTCTGGAGCCAAACCCATGCAACCCTTCAACGCACCTCCAACCAAAATAAACGCCTTGCAGATAAGAAGAGGCGACCAGCACTCATCTACTCTTCCGGACAAAAGGTTTGGCTCTCCTCAAAAGATTTTCCTCTCAAACACTTTCCCAGAAAACTTGTTCCCCGGTTACTCGATCCATTTCCCATAGAGAAAGTCATCAGCCCGATGGCCGTTAAACTCCAGTTTCCGTTCCATCTCCGTATCCACCCTGTCTTCCATGTGTCACACATCAAACCTGTCACCTCAAGTTTGTACAAAATCATTCATCGAAACTGGAGAAATCATGGAAAGTCCCACTAGTAAGTACACCATTGCGGAAGATAAAGTGTACAGGGTGATCCAACTACCACACAAAACCTTACAGCAGATCTACATCCAAGCTTCCCTCCGTCAGCAACTACTCCACCACTATCACGAATATCCTCTGTCTGGTCACTTGGGTCGCTAAAAAAAATATAAGGGGTTACAAGCCCTTGTATACTGGCCCAAGATGTGCCTGGATGTCAGTGAATATGTCTAAACTGTAAAGTTTGTCAACTGTACAAACCGGAGAACAGAAAACCAATAGGGAAGCTGCAGCAGACTCTCATCAACAGACCTTGGTAGATGCTTGGGGTGGATCCCATGGGGCCATTCCCACATAGTATCAACGAAAATCTATATTTAATAGTTTTTGTTGATTACTACAATAGGTGGGTTGAACTGTTTTCACTTCGTAAGGCTACAGCAGAATCAGTCTCTCACATTCTTACTAAAGAAACACTCACCCGTTGCGGAACACCAACCTACATCCTTTCCGACCAAGGTCCACAGTATGTTTCTTCCGTATTTGAAGAAACCTGCAAACAGGGGAATCTCCAGTTGAAGAGGACATCTCCATACTATCCATAAACCAACGTCACAGAAAGAATAAATCGAAACATCAAGGCAATGATTGCTTCGTATGTAGAGGAAAACCTCCACACCCGGGATTAAAACCTTGCAGAGTCCCGTTTGCCCTCAACTCGGCTGTACACGAGTCATCAGGAGTGACACCAGCCGAACTCATTTTGGGTTGTTCTTTAAAAGGACCTATGGATGGTGAGCTCCAACCACGGTTTTGTGACCCTGATTCACCGGCATACCCAACAGCCAAACAGCTGACAGAATTGAAACATCTGGTAACAAACCACTTGGAGAAAGCACGGAAAAACAGAAAAAATAGTAATGTAAAAAAGAAGAGAGGCAGACTTCAAACCCCTAGATCGAGTCTGGCTGCGCACTCAACCAAGTTCAAATGCATCCTTTTCAGCTAAACTTGTACCATGGTGGAAAGGTCCCTACAGGATAGTCCAAAAAGTAGGACCTTTAAACTATGGTCTTGGAAGACTCTGGGGAGGACCTGAGCATTGGGCATGTGGCTCAACTAAAACCTTGCTATCTTACAGCAGAAGAGGTTGATAGAGAGCAGCATAAAAAACTTGTGAAAATCTTTGAAGAGGACAGTGATGAAGAAGAATTTCATGAATTTACTGACTCTCATCCAAACATATGAGTAAATTGCCTTAGTTTAGCTTTGGCTTTCTTCAGGGGAGGGGGAGTGTGACAGCCCTCCTGTCCTGATTAAATATTTTTCTTTTGTTTTCATATTATTTGTATACAACTGTTTTTTTTCTGGAGCACGTCCCATGCATCTCTCCCTTACGTGAGCACGCTACAGCAACCTCGGTTCTTGACGTTTCCGTACCCCGCTGGAGTTTTTTTCCCATATATACATAAAGTCACAGTCCAGACAATGTCCAGCGCTTCATCCCCCTGCTTGTTCCCTGGTCCGACAGGCAGCGCCTCCTTTGAGCCGTTTTTCAAAAAGAAATGTGGAGGGGGTTATACTCTGGTAGGGGGGTGAGTTACTCTTTAAGCATGACAGTGTGAACAAGATAGCTAAAATCAGTATTGATATTAAGTAAGACATGATGACAAAGGTAGTCAATCAGTTATTTTTGTTTTTCTGTGCCTGACTAGCACAACAGTTAGTCCTCTGTCAGGTTGCATGTTAGACCTATATGTATTTCGCTCTCTTTTCCTCATTCTCTGTCCTGTCCTAACATCTGTAATCTAAGCATGAAATCACATGAATATGTTATTAAAAGTTAATCATAAAATGGATCTGGCCCTATTGGGGGAAACTGGCTCAATTTTATAATTTTAACTTGAAAATAACTCAGAAAGCACAGACCTCTACCAAGGCAGCTCAGTCCCTGTCAAGACAGCGATCTTTGCCAGAATATTAAATAGTCGTTGATTAGTCAGTCATTTTAATCCTGCTATGCTTTCGGCAACTGCTGCTTTTTTCAGCATTTATGAAGATGCATATATTATTACTTGTATAATAATATTTTTATGAATGGTAAAATAGACAAACTGCTATTTTTGTTTACGTCAATCTTTAAATCCCGTTTTGTGGCTGATGTCTGTAACTCAGTCTAGGCCACGCCCCCTTTGATTTACAATTCAATTCAGTGTACTTATATAGCGCCATTTAACAACAGATATCATCTCAAGGCACTTTACAAGAAAAGTCATTTCAATACAATTATACAAACATTCCAATCAGTTAAAAGTTTTCTATGTAATACTTTCTGTACACCTAGAGACTTTAAAAAGATTTAGAAAAGACTAAAAGATTATAAGCTCACATCTTAAGAATTGGGTTAACAGTTTTTTAGTCTCAGACTAAAGTTGTAATTAACACTGAATCTTGTAGGGACACTATTTACAAGACTACAGCTAGATTATTTTACTTTCCCGCCAAATTCCTCTCATTATGCTCAGCATTATACAGTTTCTTTATGTGCGAATGTTGTAGCATTCTTTGCCGAGCTTGATGTTATGCCAAATAAAGAGTTGCATTCAAAGTAGGTACTGTATCAACTAGTAACTGGTTAACTCTTATCTTTTTAATGCAAGGTGTTTATGCTACACCCCTTGCTCCATACAGATGCACAGGTAGCGCAGGTTTGTATCTGTATTCCAGGGGGGCAAGGTTGGCATACACGTTGTAATTTATGGCCCATTTCCAAATATTGCATTTGTCTGATATAGACCCTGCCAGGCTCCATAGCTGGCTACAAAACTGTTATTTACAAATATGACGCCTATGTTTATAGGTCTGGGTGTACAGGTGAGGAAGCTGGTTTGCCACTCACAAACCTCTTAAGAGCATTCCTGTCTAAATAGTTTAACCTCTTTATAATGTTTATTTTTTTATTCCTGTCATGTAGCTTGGGATGATTAGCCACTGTGTTTATCGGTTTATATGTCCTGCTAATGCTCTGACTCCATTCACTCAGTCACAGCACCACTCACACCCGTCAGCTGATTGGTTGTTATGGCACGACTTGAAGCTGTAGTTGAGATTTCTCCAACTTCTGTGGCAGACATAAAATGCAGCACGTATTTTTGGATGCGCCTGAAACGCACCAGCCGTACTACTTGGTCGCGCCATGGTCTGTCGACACAAGGGCTCTCTGTCACCTGAGCAAGGACGCACGGAGTAGAGCCCAGTTTTTAAACTATTCATCTCCATCAATGGATCTAATATGCATCTGATTGGTCACAGCCAAAGATCTCTTCACCAGAACAGTGCTCTATAATCGCTGTAATCAGTAGTTAATGCAGTTTTTGGCCACTACATGCTTTGTATTAAATGGATAATTTATCTTATCTGTTCTTTTGGTAATTGTGAACACAAGGAGGTGTAGGAAAACAACAAAAAAAGGCTGCTGTTTTTTTCCATGTGCTTTTAGAGTATTCTGTGAGCTGTACTTCTATTAAAAAGCTTTACAGCTTAATCCAAACTTAATTTCTGTCGTCTATTGCTCCTTGAGGGAAAAATGCGGTCACAAGCCTAGAAAAAACTGAAACGACGCTGTGATAGTAGGCAGAGACGCCATGAAAAGTGACACCCCGTACTGTCCTGGTCGAGCA
This sequence comes from Apricaphanius iberus, assembly GCA_028564705.1. Classification (NCBI taxonomy): domain Eukaryota; kingdom Metazoa; phylum Chordata; class Actinopteri; order Cyprinodontiformes; family Aphaniidae; genus Apricaphanius; species Apricaphanius iberus. Next base: position 114,741 of record JAPXFQ010001051.1, on the reverse strand, counting down.
ACGCTGAAAAAACAAGGTAGAGTGGAGAGGGACAAAAACGGGCTACTATGAATGAAAACCATATCCGTCAATACTTCTGCCACTGAGTGAAAATTTACGATTGGAGAAGCATAAACTAGGCTTATGATGTAGCCCTGTAGGCTAGCCCAGTTCACAAAACAAACATAGCCGAAAGCCGGCTGCTGCTGGCTCAGGATCTCTGCCGTTTAATTGGCTGGAATGGTTGCTAGGCAACGGCATTTCTGATCTGCGACAGCAAACAGAATAGAGAATAGAGGATTACAACCGCAGTTTTGATATGTGCTAAGAGACAGTTTGTGTGCAAGGAGAAAATTTTTGGGCAAGAAGCATAAAATATGCACATAAAAACAAAGTTTTTAAGGGGGAACATAGAACATTTGAAAGAGAGTGGAAGTCTGGAAAGAAAGCTTTACTTTTTTTTATGAAGAACAGAGAATAGTTGAAATAGGGAAGAAGGTTTGAGTTCAAGCATCTCAGGTTTTGCGAGTGAAGACACATAATCCCGCTCTCAAATTGTAAGCATATGCTCTTGATTTATGGCAGTACAATTCCTCAATACATTAGTCTTGTGATGGCTGAACCTACAGCCACACAGCTACAAGTCGGTAACCCCCATGCACCAACATTTCAGTTATGTTTAGTTTATCATTTTGTTTACATAATTTAAACTTTGTTGAAATTAGTAATATTTGTTAACACACATAGGTATTTGTATTCGACTTTTGTTTGTTTTGCTTTCTTTAACCTTTCCTTTTCTTGGGTTACCGGTGCTGGGGGAAATCCAAATGAGAGCTAGAGGGCAGACATGAGCAGAAGCCTGCAAGAGCCAGCACAGTGATGTGGACAGGAAATGCCATGGACTGGTTCACAGCAGCTCCCTCAGGGGGGAGATCATTAATTTGTATTTGTTTTCTAGATGGGTTTCCTGAATAGTTTCTTTACTTATTTAGGTTACTTTTCCATTTATTTTCAAGTAACTAAAAAGCTAATTGGTTTAAATTTCTTTTGTTAGCTTATTTGTTAGTATGTGTTTATTCCCTCTTGTGTTAATTGGTCTGATCAGCCAGTATTTAAGTTCCCTTTGTTTCCTGTTTGGGAGGTCAGTTTGATTTTGTGTTCAGTTACTTTGTTTGTGCAGTTTGAAGTTACTTTAGTTAAGTTACCTATTTGACTTTGGTTTTGTTTGTTCATTTGACCTCTTTTAGGAGTTCTAATTGTTTGGACATTTCTGTGGGTAAATAAAACCCGTTCTCTTTGAAGCCACCTGTGTCCCTTGTTCCTGACCAGCTCGGTCCCTCACAAGTCTGTTTTGGCTAAATCCAAAATATTTTCATAACTGCAAATTAATTTTGATTGATCTCCATAGTCTCTCTTAAATAAAGATGAAAAAGACGAGGAGATACACATGTCACACAGCAAGCCAGGACTCAAACAGAATCTTGAGCTACTTATGAAAATGTGGCAGAGGGTATTACTCAGTTATTTTCCATCACTGTGTAGAGTCAGAAGTAGGTCTCTGATTGGTTACACATTAAATGTACTTTAAACCTATATAAAACTATTAAAAATCCAGTACGTCACTGTCATTGTGCACTTCACATGGAGACCCCAAGAGGGCAGTGCAGGCTTAGAGTTTTCAGCCTCTGGAATACATATTACATATTCTGGTCAACCCCAAGTGTTGGATGCCTGCTGGTCAACTGTTTAGTGCAGTACTTCTTTCCCTGTGTGTGAACGTCTTATTAAAATGTCTCTTGACCTGACTGTGACACCCTCGGCTTGTGACCTCATTGTCTGGCAGTCTGGCAACAACCCACCGATGCTAAAACTGAGAAGCAGAAAAAGCAACTACGGTTAGGAACTTGCGCAAATGAAGCTCATATTCAAAGGCTTATCATGCCTCCCGGCACAGTGATTGTTCTTAAATCTCATGCTCCTGCATTTTGGAGTTGATTTCCTTATTTTCTCTACTCTGTTCTCAGATGAGAAGCCGCAGGCAACCTTGTGTAAATAAGTAGAGGAGGAAATACAGAGAACACCAGAGAGAGAAAGATGTGGGGGAGGTTGTACTGCTTAACTAAATTCTTAGCCCTGTGATTTATGTAAAGATTTTGCATGTGAGGGCAATATTTTTGCTGGATGCACACAAACAAACCAAAAGCTGGCAAAGGATTTCATGTATCAGTCAAAACACACACAACACACAAGTATCTGCTTGCCTATTTTAAATCTATTTCTGACCATGGACTTTTAAAGAATCCCCTTGGTTAGATGAAAATATTATTACCTCAAACTTGGTGGAAAAGAATGGTGGGTTGATCATAGCAGATAGAGTTGTAACCAGATATTTACATGCACTGTAAAAAAACAACAAAAAAACTAAATAGTTTTTCCTTCACATTAAATCAGGCCAAACCTTTCCTTTTTTAGTCAATCATGAGTAATAAATGCCAGAAAAGTGAAAGTGAAATAAAAAAGCATTACTTTCTTCAAAGCCATTAGTGTACATACTAGGGATCAATACCGTAATGTATTTTTCTGTATTGGTTATTTAAAGGGAGAGTTGTTGTTTTTTTTTATCCTGGACCTTATTTTTTTTTAGCAATTTTTATGCTGATTTACTCACCTAAAGAAGTTTGGAGCCACTGAGCAAGAGTTAATATCCACTGGTGATCAGCATATATCCATAGAACGGGACTGATGGGGGCAGGGGTTCCCGGCGTGTAATAAGGCATTATCTGCCCAAAACGCCTACATTCTAGGGCGTAGAACTGGGTAGGGACGGTAGGGACACGTTCCTACCAATACTCAGCCGCTACTGTGTCGTCACTATCAATACAACTGCTGTCCGTAGTGTTTAGTCTTTGATCATGGCGTTAAATGTTGGCCTCTGCTACAAATCCCGCCTATAACCTAAATATATCTTTCCTGATTGGCTGTTGGGTTCTCACTAACTTACATGTGATTGGCCATCCCCGCTGTCATTCTATCGGTTCTTAAACCCAGAGTGGTAAAATCATAGACATGTATAAACATATCTATACATTTCTATGGGTAAAATGACCTTGTCGAATGTCTGTTAACATCTCAGGCTCCAACTGCTAGTTGGGCCGGATGACAGGCATCAGCGAGTGTAAGGCCACGTCCACACTAAGCCGGGTAATGCCTTAAACGTATATCTTAATTCAACGGCTAAACGTGCTAGTGTGGACAGCTTCCCCGGATATTGAAAGGAAGTGGCGTCAATGAATGCTGCGTCAATAAACATACGACACTACATACAAAGACAACAGCGAAGAGTAATAAATCGATCTCGTCGTCTGTCCACACCAAAAACTCTCTCTTCTTCTGAGCAGCTATTGTTCTCTTTGGTTAACGGGACAAGCAGATATGTACTGTGCTGTAGAGCTTCTTGTATACATTATGTAGGCGCTGGCGTCACGTAGATTATACGCGTGTTCCGTGCGTCTTTTCGTGCATGCCCAGTATTTGCACAGGTTGGTATGGGATTGCGCAATCATGGGAACTTAAACGGGGTGTAAATGCTCGTGTTGAGTGGATAACATTAGGCGTCTAACTCCCCGTATAACCTTATCGGCTTAGTGTGGACGTAGCCTAAGTTGTCAACATGTTTGACATTTGTTCTGTCCGGATCACGTCAGCTAGATGGATTTTACTGGTCCCATTTACATTTTGTGTTTGTGCCTGTTTCTGTGTATGAACTGTATGTATGTGTGTGTGAGTGTAAACTGTATAGGATTTAAAGTATGTCCAAGAAAGTTACTTAAAATTAGAATAAAATTAAAATATTAAAATACAATATGCCAAAGAAATTAAAATTAGATTAATTTTTTTTTCTATTCTTATTCTCATTTTTCTTATTTTCATGTATTGATGTAGAAAAGAGTAACTGTTTGAAACACAAATAAAATTTATGGTCTAAATAGAATAAAACCTAATATTCTAGATGATCAAATGATTTTATATATCCATATTTTGGGGGAATAAATTACACATAATAATAGTGTGAAAGTAAAGACATTTTTGTTCAGGCAATAACTTTACCATCAAACTCTATGATTATTCTATCCCTAATCGGTTTTTCATGCATCAACATATTTTTGTAAGGTGACAGACAGCAGAGAGGCTGGAGGGGATGGAGAAGGAGAGATCAGAGATCAGTTTAAACATTAGAAAAAAACAAGCCTTCACACACAGAATATAACATGGCAGTCAAAAATGTTAGTATAATGATGATCTGAATAACAATGATTCCCCCATGTGGCTTTAAAATCAGAGCTTTATTTCTAGCAACTAATGGACACTAATGTGCTTGTATTTGAGTGTTAGTTTTTTTGATAGTATGCTAATTGACATGATGCATATTTGCAATACAGCCCTGCACTGAAGAGTAAAGATTAGAACCTTTCGAATTTGGCTTCTTGTCTTTCATTAGTTACTTTAACCTATAATATCTGCATAATGTGAAATTATGATTGCTAATACAAAAAACGTCAGCTTTCACGAGTGCTGCCTTGGAGAAGTTTTGTGTACCCACCAATCTCAAAATCAAACCTACTCCCTTGCCTACATTTAACCATGTTGTTATTAAATGTTAGCACTACTCCCGTCTGAGTTCAGAAGGTCTCAGAAGTTTTTATTTGTTCAGTGCCGGGTTGATTTAGAGGCAAAAATACACTATAGCAGGATTACAATTACGTCATTGCCCATCCTGGTTAAAGTCTGAGCAGGCCTTCACTCTGTGATCTAGTGGTCGGTTAGACAGAACCTGCTACTGCAGACATCAATATGGTTCTTATCTATTTGTTTCCAAATTGCACTAACCAAATGACCAGTTGGACTAACTTCAGCTTCCAGAGGCTCCCTTTCCTCAACCTACGCGGACTACAGCTGTAATGGTGCCAACTGCAACGTCACTGAACTCCCAGGTCAGTATAATTTGGAATCAGTTACATTAGACGCCTGTAAAAACCCCAGATGCTAATACCTTAGTACCTCAGAGACATTCTGAACTCACAGGGGAATATTGCTAATTATTCATAGCAAAACATGGCTAAATGAAGGCGCCTGTAATGAGGCATGATGCCTTTTTACAGGCGGCGAACTCCTGCCCTGATTCTGTCCCATTATATGGATATACTTGTCATGAATGGCTACAAGTATATATATTCCCTTTAACTAATACCATAAACCAATACATAAAATATGTAAATGTGCAACAATTTCACAAATATTTTTCACTTAATTTTTTATTATCATCTTTAATAATATTTTATTATCTAATTTACCATAATTTGTAGTAACAAGCAAATAAGAAAATAAGACTAGTCTTAAAATTCGTAGCATTTTTTGTGTGATAGAAGTATCACATTGGTACTAGGTATCGGCAAGTACTTAGATCCAAGTATCGCATTGGTTTGAAAAAAAGTGGTAATGTTGCATCCCTAATAAATACACTTAGATTACTACTACTATTAGCACATAAACTATTCAGGAAAGCTTAGATGATGATGACATGCTTCACAGACCTTTGTGAATTAACATATGTGTTCAGATAAGGGACAAGTCAAATATTCTGCTTCTTTGTTTGACATAAAAAAAAATCTAAGGAAATCAGCAAGGATATGAAGATGAGAATTATAGACCTCCAAATGGTTCAGTTCTCCTATATGCAAGTAGAAAAATAATGCAACACAAAGTGGAAGACGTTGTAATTAACACCAACTCTACTTAGTCCACTTTAATCAAACTCTATTTGAAATATCCAGTTAGTATGCGAGGTGTGAATGTACCATTAAACTCTGATATGGACCAAAGAGTAAACTCTGGGCCGATTAAAAACTTTGGTTGTTTGATTTGAACCCTGGCGTGCTTTGATTGCATATGTGAATGCCAAGCAAGCCGGGTACCGCTCGAAAAGCAGTAAGTGCACTATAGCTCAAGGTATTCTGGGAAAATAGAACCAAAATCACCATGCAACAACTTGGGATGTTTTCTGCTCATAATGGGCCCAGTTCTGGAATGTATTTGTCTGGCACCTTTGCCAAACACAACAGAATTACATAGAACACAAACCAAAACTTCTCAAATCTGATGCCACTACATGTCTGTGTACATTTCACAGAACAGGAATTGTCCCTGTGGTAAGTGCTTCTTCTTACAGCACCACCACAGACAAATTATGTTGCTCAAAAGGTTCGCTTCGTTTGAGAAAGTGCAGTGTGAAAGCGAAACACGAAAAAAAAGAAAAAAAAAAAGGCATCAGTGTTGCAAATTTGTTCCGCAATTTAATAGTCTACCGGACTATCAAGTTTCAAAATGACCTACATTAATTTTATTTTTCATTTCTTTATTTATGGACACAATAACAACGTACCAAGGAGAAATACAATCCTATAGTATTAATTGTGGCAGTTGAGATTAGACTGATGGATATGAGTAGCTGTATCAGCTGATATCAACATTTCACCTCAAGTATGTGCATGTACTGTTTCTATGCTCCCCTCTTATCCACAGACCTATATTCATCAGAAAAAGAAGAAAAAACCCACCACAAGCTATTTTTCATACTCAATTTATCTATCCCCATGGGACATCCTGATAAGAGGGAAGTTGAAGGGCTGGCCTAAAGGTAGACATATCTTTCTGCCTGAATGTGTGTTTACATGGTTCATTTCTTACCTAATTTTAATCTATGTAGTTATTTTGCTCTTATTTATGTAAAAGACATAAAAAAAGAAAGACATACATATAGGGGTTAGGGTTAGTCAGTGTTACACAGTGTTGTGGATTTATCAAATAAAAGTAATTAATTGATAATTGTTATGATCTATCTGGTGATGCTGAGAATATTAACCAATAAATGTAAATTAATATTTTAATTCTCCCTTCAGATTATTCACAGGGCACCATCAATTTTTTTTATCCCAAAAAATGGCAAAAACATATATATACTAATAAGGGGATTATTAATCAATAATCTCACTTATAATGATTAATTACTAGGGATTACACCAGAAAGATCCTATCTGAAGGAAATGAATTCTTGCAGTAATTCACACACACACACACACGCACACACACACACACACACTCATAATAAAAGAAACTAGAGATTTGAATCAATTTAACCAATTTATTCTAAAAACACTACTTATACTAAACGGTTCTGTTAAGACTACCGCTGCCTGAGCGTGTACGCGAGGAGGCGGTGTATGACGCGAACGTGCCACTCGTTTGATAAGTACAGGGGGGATGTTTTATGACCCCGTTTTATGACTTATTGTTTAACTTGGAGCAAAAGGCCTGCGATTCCTTCCTAACAAAGAAACCTTGTGGCTCTTATCAGTGAGTTAGCTTCTGCTAATACAGGCTCTGGTTGGGAAATGGAAGAAAATGGGTTTCAAAATGTCCTTTGCGTGCTGCCCGTTCCTGGCAGGCACTCCGAGGATGGTGTTGCCTATGACAACAACACTTCACTGTAAACTACCGGAGAAGAACCAAAACTTCTACATACTAACAGTTCTGCTCACTAATAAAAAACAAAAACATACAGGAAACACACAATCGAAAAACAAAAACACACAGATTTACCTGTAAGCAAAACACGGCACGGAGGAATCTCAGAGCGCTCGAGATAGATGCAGCTCTTCACATCAATGATTATGCATGAATATAATTATAAAGAAAATATTCCTTATTTATCCACCCGGGTTGAGAGTAAATTTAAACAGTCTTACTTTAAAGAGGAAGCTTCCAGGTGTGGAAGAAAAAGTCGGGAAGCGAGATGCCTGGCTCGTCAGCCGTGCGGAGAAAAAAACAAAAAGAGGGGAGTTCAGCAGATCAAAAAAGGGGTAGTTTGGGGCCAGCCAAACTATTGGGAAAACTTGGTTGCAGGGAGCAAGGACAAAATCCAGAACACGTGTTAGGAAAAGGAGTCTCTCCTTACAGTTCGGAGAACTACCGACACCATCAGGCGAGCTTGGAAGAGGAAGATGGATATTCATCCATCACTTTTATGCTGAGTGTGGGCGCATCGCCCCCCTTTCCCCGCATCTGTCTCCAATCAGGCTGCGGGCAGCAGCGGCGGTTTTGAGGGATTGGCATTCTAGCCAATTGCTGCAGCAGATCATCCAACGCTCAGCGGATTCCAACAGGGAAGGAGCGGATAGCTCCGCCACTGGTCAGAATTGCGCAGCCGGGGGAAGGGGCGTGTCGCCAAATTATGGAATGCAGGGTCATGATTGTAGAGCTCCTTTTAATGTCATATTTATGATTCAGACCCCAACAACAGTAAGATGGACGTAACCTCTGTCACATCACCTGTAGGTTTCTGAAGAGCTAAATTGAGGCCTAAAGCCTAGTTTATGCTTCTCCAACTGCAAATTTGCACTCAGACGCAAATGTATTGACAGAGACATTTTTCGTTTATAGTACTTCGTTCTTTGTGATGGACTGGCGACCTGTCCAGGGTGTACCCCGCCTCTCGCCCATTGACAGAGGAATAAGCGGTTCAGAAAATGGATGGATGGATGGGTTCTTCGTTATTTTCTCTCCACTCTCCATTGTTTTTTCAGCGTTGCTCAACCAGGACAGCAGGAGGTGCCAACTTTTCATCGCGTCTCTGCCTACTATCACAGCGTTGTTTCAGTTTTTTTCTAGGCTTGTGAACGCTCCCCCTCAAGGAGCAATGGATGACAGAAAGTACGTTTTGATTAACATGTAAAGCTTTTTACTAAAAGTGCAGCTCATAGACTACACCAAAAGCACATGGAAACAAACACAGTAGCTGTTTTTGTTTCTTTCCTACACCCCCTTGTGTTCAAAATTCCCAAAAGAACGGTTAAAAATGATCCATTATCCTAAGATTTCTTTCTTTCACCTCCAGAATATTGCTAAAATTACAAACATCCTGTCCAGGAGTGATGCAGAGAAACTAGTCCATGCATTTGTTACTTCAAGGCTGGACTACTGTAATTCCTTATTATCAGTAAGTCCACAAAATGCAATTAAAAGCCTTCAGTTGATCCAAAATACTGCAGCAAGAGTTCTGATGAATATTAAAAGAGAGATCACATTTCTCCTGTTTTGGCTTCTCTACATTGGTTCCCTATAAAATCCAGAATAGAGTTTAAGATTCTCTGCCTTACTTAGAAAACCCTTAATAATCAAGCTCCATCATACACCACTTACCTGATTGTTCCATATGTTCCTAACAGAGAACTTCGTTCTCAGAATGCAGGTCTACTGGTAGTTCCTAGGATTTCTAAAAGTAGAATGGGAGGCAGATCTTTTAGTTATCAGCCTCCTTTCCTGTGGAACCAGCTCCCAGTTTTAGCCCATGAGGCAGAGACTCTGTCTATTTTCAAGACTAGGCTTAAAACCTTCCTTTTTGATAAAGCTTATAGTTACAGTGGCTTAGGTTATCCTGAGCTATTTTTGTAGTTATGCTTCTATAGGTCTAGACTGTAGGAGGACAGACTGACTACTTTTCTTCTCTCTTCTACTTTTTTCTTCTACTACTCTCCAGATATATTTTTTCTGCTGTAATTGCAATTGTTCACCCAGTTTTCTCTCAGTATTTTTCTCCCCATAGAGGCTCCACATGGTCTGGTACCCTGCTCAACTATAAAGTCCCCTGTTGGATGGGGAACATTTGTCCACATGAGGCTCAAAGTGGCCGAGCATCCTCCATGCTGTCTCTTCTCTGTCTTCTCAGACCCCCAGACGGTCGTGGAAGATGACCGCTTTCCTCTCCACTATCGCTACATGCTTTCTCAGTAAGAGGAATTGCTTCGGAATTGTTGTGGTTGGAGTCAGCATGATCCGGTACAACCTCACGTCGATGACTCACCTCAGTCTGCTGGGATTCCTTACATGGAAAACTTTTAACTGATTGGAATGTTTGTTTAATTGCATTGAAATGACTTTTGTTGTAAAGTGCCTTGAGATGACATTTCTTGTGAATTGCCGTTATATAAATTAAAGTGAATTGAACTGAATTGAATAGGGGTCAAATTCTGCATTAACTGCTGATTGCAGCAACTATAGAGCCCTTTTTGGTGAAGCGATCTTTGGCAGTTGCTGAGCTGACCAATCACAGGCATATGCTCTCCGTTGACGGAGACGGATAGTTAGAAAATGGGGCTCTACTCCGTGCGACCTTGCGTAGGTAAATTTGTATTGATGGATAATGGCGTTGCATCAATCCGTCTCCATCAAAATAGAGAAGCATAAACTGGCCTTAATGGTTGGTTCCCACCGACACAAAGGTGTGGAGCTGAGACTGGTGTTGTAAGGGTGGGGGGAAATGATTGGCAACCATCAAACTCTGAGTCAGTGAAGCTAAGAGCAAACTGAGCAAACTCGGAACTAACCAAAGTTAGTGGATGTTGGCAGGCACCTTTAGCCAGAAAATCGCATTTGAAGAAAATAGGATAGTTTGCCCGGTACTGAAACCCTTTCGGGAGTGTACCAGGACCGTGTATTCTCCATGTGGTTACAATGAACAGTTAAATAATAAACTCAGGTTCACAAGTACAAGTAAAAAAAAATACTCGAAAATGTCTGGAAATTAATTAATAATAAAAATAATGACTCTTCTTCAGTGACTGGCCGCAGGAGGCTGAGGCACCAGAGCTACGGTACGGTACACGCCTGCCAGTCAGACATGTATTAGGCGCCACGCTCTTCCCTCTTTGCTACTGAGTTAATCCTTGATAATTTATCGTCCGATTGGGCTAATACTCTATTCAATTAAATTAAATTCACTCTATTTATATAGCGCCAATTCACAACAAATGTAATCTCAAGGCACTTTACAACAAAAGTTATTTCAATACAATTATACAAACATTCCAATCAGTTAAGTTTTCTATGTAAGGAATCCTAGCAGATTGTGTTGAGCCCGGATCATGCAGACTCCAACCACAGCAACATAGCGACACTGGAGAGGAAAAACCCACCTTTAACAGGAAGAAACCTCTGGTAGAACCTGGCTCAGTACAAGTGGTCATCTGCCACAGCCGTCTGGGGGTCTGAGAAGACAGAGAAGAGACAGCATGGAGGATGCTTGTTTACTTTGAGCATCATCCGGACCAATGTTCCCCATCCAGCAGGGGGCATTATAGTTGAGCAGGGTACCTAAAGTGTACTGATGTGTTATAGTTTACTACTGTTAGCTTCTCACAGCTACAGCTAGAGCTATGCTACCTGGCCAAAACAAAACATGTAGGAGGCTGTCCCAGCACCACTGCGTGAGATGGCGCTGGGTGTTACTGTGCATTCTGACGTTTGAAAGTCAGGCTTTTTCAGAACTGAGTAAATTTTGCCATATAAACTTTCTGTAACTGATGCCAAAAATTGAGTCTGGAGAAAATATTCACATGCAGCATGCTTATACAACTCAGAATGACTGATTGTACTGAAAAAAACAACAGTTTTTTATGATTTTCAGTAAAGTAGACCTTTAATAATATTTAAAATAAAATAAACTCTAAAACAGTAGTCTATGGTCCTTCCTTGTGTTTTTGAGAATATACTTTATTGAGTAAAAGCTGTAGCTGGGTATGTTGGGACTGAATGGGTGTCAATAATTGGAAAATGCCATTATTCTGAGATAATTGCTCGCTGCAACATTTTGGGGTAAAAACAGAACTATAAACTTGTTCATTTTCTGAACTGTGAACTTAGTTTACAAATGTGAAGCAACTAGGGACCAGAATTGCAACATTATAACTTTTATTTAACTGGTGTGGTTTGTATTCACTCTGCTCTTTGTCAAACCAATCAATGCTTTTGAGCGGCATCTACTCTCCTGTGGTGGTGCTGCACCAATCAGTACTGAACACAGGAGCATTTCCTGTTCCGTGAAACAAACATGAAGGGGCATCAGATTTTGGCAGTTTTTAGGATTGCTTTGGCAAATGCGTCAGACAAAAATGTTGCAGCAATGGGCTCAGCATGAACAGAGAACGAGGCAGAGTAGTTACAGATGTGTGACAGCAACTTGACAAAATATGGAAAAAGCATAAGTGGGTTGAGAATACATTTGCAAGTCTCGGCTGAATGAAACTTGGTCACAACATGTAATTTAGATAAGCCAGCCCTGTTGGGAGGAATCTCTTATAATCTAAGTTAAGATCTTCCACCCAAAATCGTGTTAGAAACTGATGCAATGCTTTTAGAATTTCAGATTTGTTCCTGTCAAGCAACCATAGAACCATCATTATTCATTTTCTGATTTGCCTTCTTTGCAGCATCTCTCAGCAAAGCACCTGCTTAGAAATTCTCACAGGATGATGGAGATCCATCAACAGTATGGAATAGGTTTAAACTTTGAAAAGGAGCAGTTATCGCATAACAACCTCTTACTACTTTCAGTAGTTCAGGTTGCTAAAACAGAGAAGCCATGCAAATATGAGGAAACAGATAACATTGCATCTAAATGTATGCCTCTTCCTAAACGGAGGAAGTAAACAAGGTATTTGTAAACAAAATGAAGGATAAAAAAGGTCTATTTAAAGTTGTATAAGCAACTCTTGATTTGTGTGTTTTCCAGCTTTGTGTTTAGGTTCAAGAGTGTGAAATTAAACCAAAAACCAAGCAGGAACGACGTGTTCTGTACAATTCCCAACTCTCTCCCTGATATAGAGATCTGCTGACAGTCATGCAGCTTGAAATGTAAATAGGCCCAACATTAGCATTCAGCCCTCATCCCCCTCCTATGTTTTTTATCTCACTGCTTGTGTGTGTGTGAATTAAATTGGGGGGGATTGAGGGGAAACAGTAGGGAGTTGGACTATTTGATCAGGCTCCCCTCGGCTCGCTGTGAGTCTCAGTAGCAGGAGTTCATCTGCGGGACAGGCGGTAATGCTGAGCACATCAGCTTGCAGTGTTGTGCCAGATTCTGGAAATCATACATGTATGAGTGTGTGTGTGTGTGTGTGTGTGTATGTGTGTCTGAGCGGGAAGAAGAGAGAGAATGTGGGCATTCGTTTGCATGTCACTGTGAGCTTCAGCATCTGTCTCCTTACATGCGATGCTTCTCCATCCCACATATTCAACACATAATATCTTGCTGCAAGAAGCAAACGCTAAGCCATGTTGCTTTCACACCTCCCAAGTCAATGTGTGTGTGTGTTGGTTCTGATGTGTGTCATCCAAAGGCTTTTTGTCTCCCATATTCACCCGTAAGTGAACCCATATCCATGAAAATCCCAATGACACAGTAAACTGTTGTGTTCACCCATAAATCCAGGCAATTATCCCCTCTCTCTCTCTCTCTCTCTCTCTCTCTCTCTCTCTCTCTCTCTCTCTCTCTCTCTCTCTCTCTCTCTCTCTCACACACACACACACATACACAAAAACCTTGTAACTACAAAAACTTTTAATATAAATATTTCAGTGAGTTAATCTATCTTGATAAAAGGCTACTAACTGGCATATACAGTGCCTTACAGAAGTATACATACCACTTGAACTTTAATTTATCTTTAATAAATGAATACTTTATAGAGCCGCATTTCACTGTGTTTAGGCTGCAAGTATTTTGGGGTATTTCTCTACAAGCTTCACACATGTAAAGAGTGAGATATTTGCTTATTCTTTGCAAAAAAAGTCCCAGTCCATTCAAATGGGCTTGGTCAAAAGTGAGCGAAAAGATCAAGTCATATTATGTCTCAGTTACATTTAGGTATGGTCTTTGACTGGGCCATTCTGCCGCATGCTTTGATCATGCTTTTGATCTAGAACAGGTGTATGCAACATTCATGATCCAAAGATCCATTTTGCCCCCAGCCCAGCTAAATAAAGTTTGTTTAGAGCCTATAATGTTACACAAACTTTTGAAAATGTGACCATTAATATTAGGAATATTAGAAATATATTTACATTAGAAAATTGTTAGGAGTTTGGGGTGTCTGTCTGTTTGCTTGTTTCCTGTTTTCTGGAAAGTTTCACCAGAGGTCGTGACTGAGCTGTGGAGCTGTCCATCAAGTCCGGGGGAAAGCCTGTCTGCTGCACAGGTGCTATCTGTTTCCTCATCAGCTCCATGCCTGGAGCTGTCAACCAGACCTTCTTCGCCTAAGTGCTGCTCCAAACTGGTACAACCTCAAAGTCCTCCGCGTTTTATCCAGAGCTCGATGGATGTTTGTCCTCTGTGAACTCAAGATATCTAATTCTGTGTTTGTTCCAAGTTAAGTTCTGCCAACTCTCCTCAGTGACCTGTTCCTCTGCTAATTGAAGCCCTGGTCATTTCCAAGTCTGGCTGATTCAAGCTTCATGTTCCTCCATGCTCCTGCGTCATTCTCTGCCTCCCCGCCCTCCGTGTATACACAGCTCAGTCCTGAATTCCATCAGCTTCTACTTTCCGGATCTCCACTGCAAGTTCTCGCTGACATCCTGGTGGCTAGCGTCCCTCCCAGAAGCTCAAACTCACCACTTATCAAGTAAGCCACATCTGAGTCTAAAACTACTCACCTGTGAATACTTAAAGGAAACCCTCGTCACCTTCTTTCTCTCCGTGCAGTACTACTTTCCATTCCAGAAGTTTGTTCCCTCTTCCCTTGTTACTGTGCCATCCACCTACATTCTCATTTAGTTCAATAAAATACGTAAACTGTTTAACTAGTCTCCTATTGGTGTTCTGCATGTGGGTCAAAATAATAAATTCAAACATGACAAATGTTATGGTTTTCAAATAAGCACAATCTAAATTTTATTTTGTGGTTAAAAAAAGAAAATCATAAAAAAGTTATTTTTACTGATTCTGTCCTCTAGAGTAACTTGGCCTTCTTTCTTTTCTTTTTCAACCAACCATTTTTCTGTCAATTTTGGAGTAATGTTGATGTTTCATCACCCTCTTTAGGTAAAGCTGTTTTTGGACACATGGCCTCAAATTTGACTCTGGAATACTTTCCTAAGAAGAGGAGTTTATAAATAGAGCCCGCTTCCACCCAGTCAGCCTGCTGCTGCCGGCCGGGGAGCAATAGAAGATCCTCTCCAACCATCTTCCTTCGCTGGCGGAGGGAGGCTCGTGTTTCTGGTGGAAACTTGCTCCAAAGGAACCCAAAGACCACTTCGGGTGAATCTTGAAATTGATAAACAAAGACGTTGTTTGTCCCCAGAGCCCCTGGGGACAAACCAGTCGGCAGTCTGAAACCCCTCTGAGTTTCAGACTGCCGACTGCTGAGAAACGGGAGCCGAGCCACGTGTGCCGAGAGCTGAACCAACCAGAATCCGCATTTAGCTGCCGCCACCGAGCCGATAAGAGATGAATGCCGAACTGGAGAGCTCCAAAAAGGTACTGTTAAAAGGTGGATGCGATCGCCACGCAGCCAGCCCGGAGAAGCTGGAGCCAAGAGCTTCCCACCGCTGCTAGCCAGATTAGCGATCCTTTGTTAGCCTGCTGGCTAACACTCCCTGGAGATCCCCCTTTCCTCATCGACGTGCAGCAACTCTGAGGACTTTAAACATTCATAAGCTCTGTTTGCGCAGAGGTAAATTAGTTAGGATAACTAATTTTAAAGGTGTTTCCTTCTTTTATTGTTAACCTTTTAAGTTTCATCTGCTATCTTTGACTAAACCAGGCCTCGGCCTGAAATTTTAATCAGTGTTTTAAAGACTTTTCCAGAAAAAGAGTCGCTTTAAATCCTGCAGTTTGAGCTGCTCAATCGAACAAAAGCTTCATTTTATTTGTTTAATGTTTAATAAATATGCTAGACCTGGTCTAAACAGCATCCTGTGGCTGACGCTAGGGCAAGACCACGTGTTTGGCCCAAGTCTGCATTCAATCCATAAGCATCAAAGGTGTTCAAATAAAAATCGGTTCAGAGAAGATTAAGAAAAGAAAGTAATCTTATTAGCCGTGTTTGAGACCACTTTTATATCGAAATACTGGAAGTAGTTGTTTACGGTCGTGATCAATCCAAATAGAAGTAATTTCCTTCACATTACTCTTATCCAGTTAATTTTTAAACATAACATTTCTTAATCAAAATAATGTTTTGTTTTTAGTTATTTAGTTAAACTAATTAAAATTAGTGAGATCAAGTCTTTGGTTCATAAAACATCCAAATTCATCTAGAACTCTTACACCAGTACCCATGTTTCTCATCTTATTACATATTCATCTTTTTGTGTTCTTTTATTTTAACTATTCATTTATTTTAATCAATAGTGTGTTCTTTTTGTAGCTTTGTGATTCAAATGTTTTTCTTATTTTTATTGTGTCTTACTTTTCTTCCTCTTTTTTTCATTTTTTTTTCATGACTGTGGTTGTATTTCTGAGGTACTAGGGTCAACAAATGTTTGTCATGTTTTCGATCGAGTACCCAGATGCACAGATGTTTTTACAGTCTTTTGGACTCATGTTTAATAGCAATAGTAACCTTACAGTCCAACGGGCACAGGAAGGCAGGGAAGGACGAAGATAGGTCTAGAGAGATGACATAGAACATGAACATTCGATGACAACCTGACAAGGACTGGATAAAACAGGGCTTAAAAGGGCTGAAGGAACAATGGGAGGATAATGAAAAGACCGGGGAGACCAGGAGTAACATAGGCAGGGAGGAAGTCACACTGTGACAGTGTTTTTAAAATTGCTATATAAATGAATCTGGATCTCTATGTAAGTTTGCTTTTATAAGAAGAAAATAGTGCATTAAAACAAGACATCTCTGATTTAGACAAGGAAACAGTTTGACAAGGTTTGCAGTTCATCCATCCATCCATTTTCTGCACCGCTTAGTCCTCCGGGGGTCGCGGGGGGGCTGGTGCCTATCTCCAGCTGTCAACGGGCGAGAGGCGGGGTACACTCTGGACAGGTTGCCAGTCCATCACAGGGTTAGCAGTTCATTTAGATGCAATTCTGCAAACCTTAGTAGTGATGCCTTACTGTTTTTAGCGAGAACAGCATAATGTTACCTTTTAAAATTAGGTAATTTGTAATTATTATTATTATTACTATTATTATTATTATCAAATCATTTAAATCTTGAAACGGTCTGTAGTATTGTTGAAAATACAGCACAGCATGAAATAAAAAAAATAAAATAAAACACATTAGAAGCAGACACACAGCAACACATATAAACAATATGTTTGACATGATCATAATTATAAATTTTCTCTCCAGTCTCTACAGGAATTACATTCGCCCTTCAAAGCTGATGACCCAGTAAAACATGTCACATGCTTATTTATGCGTCAATGTACAGTAATGAGTTTAAAATGCATAAGGTTGTTCTCAGCACTTTGCATAACGACTCTAGCTTATTTGTCCTGTTGATACAGTGTTTGAAAACCGTATTACAAGGTGGGTTTTAATTTCAGACTGAAAGTCCTGAGTTTGTTCCTCAATAGGTTTAGTTGAATGAGAAAATATAAAAGTTTAAATTGTTCTTGCAGCTTTTTGTAGAAATTAGTAATTGAACATTAACTAATTTGGCAATCTGAATATGAAGTCGAATCTATTTTTTAAATGACAATCAATAGCTAAAATGTTTGGGGGCGATGGCTGGCCTGGTGCCGGTTATTAGGCCAGACAACCGCATACTAGCTATTGATTGTGATTTATTAGGCCGGGGTACAACATGGGCAGGTCGCCAGTCCATCACAGGCAGCACATCTATGAGAAATCAAAATATAAAGTGTAATGGAAATTTAATTAATGACTAAATGTAAGTGCAACCTCTTTGATGGCTGAAGGCTTTGGTTTAATGACCGAACATAATTTTTAAAACAACACAGGGAACTGTTGCCTTCTAGTCAGAGGAACCTGTGGTAAACTCCTGGCCTGGGGTCTGTCGGATGGAGTTTTTTCATCTCCCTGTAAATACATGGGTTCCCTCCAGGTGCTTTGGCAGTGTGTGAATGTGTGCATACTTCATGTAGCCACAGCTGCCCTGGGGCACACTGACAAGGACACTGGCGCCACCATCTGACCACCACCAGTAGGCAACAGAAGAATTATCTTGCAAAAGGACACAACAACCAAGGCAGCCAGAGCCAAGGCTTGCAACCATCCAACGACAAGACAAGCTCCTAACCCCTGAGCCACGGTTACTATTGCATTGTTACTTCCCCTTTAAGTTAGGTGTTTTTGGGTGTACTTAAAGAAGCCTGATTTTGGGTGTGGTTGATGATCAGCAGGATGAGGGTTGGGGGGGTAAAAGTTTAGGCTGGAATGCATTCCATGTAGCTGCCCTAACATTGCTCTACCTCAATAAACCTGGGATGAGAGTTGAACGTCTGTCTGGCACTTGAGTTTCATCACAGAACGTTACAATAATCATCCCGTCTATATTCTATCTATACGTTACAATACTTAACATTTCTATATTCCAAATCATATGCCAGATTTTTCCTAAATGTGTTGGAACCCTGTATGATGCATACCTTCTAAGAACACACCATAATTAGCACTCTAGAGTTGCGCCGCCCACAGTGACGGCATGTGGGAGAAGCTTGTTAGTTATGTTGGTTTTGATTGGTTATTTTTCTTGCTTTTTTATTTATTTTTGATTGAGGCATTTTTGTGACACTAGATTGTGACACATAAGAATCTAGATTCTTATGTGAATCGATTTCCCACCCCCCCACCCGTATGAATAAGCATTACTTGCCAACAACGGATGGTGTCATCCAGGACATGTTACTGTGGAATATTTATTTGCTTTTCATAAATTAAGCTGTTAGCATTTCATGACAGACTTTCATACAGGAACGGTCTCCAGTTGGAAGCTTCTTCCAATTAGTTTCAAACTTGACTGAAACCAGGGATCCTTTCTGACCACAGCATCACCATCCACAATCACTCTTTGAATATTTATGTATTTTTGAATCTTTTAGAATTGCTAGCCTCACAAGCCTTCTTGAAGGAATCAACCCATGAAGTTCCTGTATATTCTGACAACATAAGCATTTAAATCATAGTTTAAATCAAGTTATTGTAAGTAATGTCATAAAACAGCTGAAACCATGCCTCATTTAAACCAGAGGATACAATTGATGTTCTCCATTTTCAGCTGTGGAGTAAAACACTAATTTCCTTTATTTGGTCTTTATAACTCTAAGGCTCTGCAGAGCAGTATAAATGTATTTGCAGATACATTTTAAACACACGGTGCTTCTGAACATGATTAATTCTTTATGATTGCAGCATTTGCTGTTCACTTGTAGCACCTAACTTATTGAGTAATGTATTAAGCAGTGCTGTGTTATGTTGACCCCAGCAAATGGCAAAACGAGCCAGCTACAGCTGTGTTTTGAAAGAAAGCAGCGTGTGTCTGCATGCTTAACCGAACTACAGCACCTTTTGATGCCGCATATGTCTCCTCCTCCGCCTCCCTTTTTCTTCCCATGGCGAGGAGCTCATAATCAGAATGGCACGCTCTTCTTTTCACTCATGGCTCCCCCTCTCTTCCCCTGATGCTCCGCACTTGTTGAGGAGCTGTCATATCTTTCTCTCCACCTTCCCTGTCTCCCTCTCTGCTCTCTCTCCTTCCTCAGCCTGTCATCTTTCCAGTGTGGCTGCAGGGGCGGATCAAAGCCAGTTGGAGGCGGAGGAGGATGTGGGGAGTGGGGGTGGGGGTGCAAGATGAAGAGGGAGTATTTCTGTATTTCGGGGTGAAAGAGAGGACAGGGTGGCTGTGTAACATGATGAAAATGCACAGCTTTAAGGAGCTGCCGCTGCTACTGAAAGAACAGGCAAGAAAGCATCAAAACAACAACAACAAACGCACATCTAGGTGAAATTAAAGGTTACATATTACCACGGCTTTTTACCCTGTGAAGTGATCTTTTAATACTGATATGACTCTGATACTGATTGATCCTGTGAGAAAGGTTAAATCAACACGGGCGGTAATATTCCAGAAGCAATTATTGCTACATATTTGAGCTCTAACGCAATGACCTTAAATATCTCTGTGTGTTCATGTAGCAATTCCTTCTCCCTGCCACAAGGAGACAGTGTGAGATGATGATACCAAACAGTTCAGTAGCAGGATTTTTCAGCTCTGACCCAGTAAATCATCTCATGCTGCAAAACACTTGTGTTATAGATACTGTATATATGTTGCAGGGGTGGTAAATAAATAGGAACCAGTTGGTAATTATGTTATTTGCTGATAAGTATGCAAAATTATCTGCCGAGCTAAAGCAGGGGCAGATTCAAACTAAAATCCCTTTGTCAAGCTAATTTGATTGATTGCACTGAAAGATTAAATTGATTCAAGTCATTTCTTGCAAAATTATTAATACATTTTTTTTTGTACATTTTGGGACATTACAACAAAAAAAATGTCAGTGTTTTTCAAATGGATTGTATGTGATGGACCAACATGAAAAAAAAAAATAGTCAAGGAGAAGGAAAAATATACATGGTTTTCAAAAATTTTATGTAAGAAAATCTGTAGCTTGGATTTTTAATAATCCCTGTTGCAATAACACTCTGTAACATTTATTTTTCAGATATTTAATGATTTATGTTATCTGAAAACTCATGTACAGAAGTGTTAAACAGCAACACAAGAACATTTTTTTCAATCTGTTTTTTTTAGATTGTTTGCAGTGTGAATGTATTTATCAGGGTGTGTTTTTGTTGGCAGGTCTTATCTTGGTATTGTCTCTGTAAAACATAATTTGATAACAGTCAACTTTACCATTTTCAGTATTCCAATAACTTATTGTTTGAATTGCAATATCATAAATTGAAATACATTTAGAAAGAGGAAAACAACAATTTTCTCTGTGCAAACCTGAAAACATCAACACGGGGTTTTTGCACAACTTATTAGTTCTGGGACTGTACCATACCAGGAAATAAATTATAGCGGTATTTTGTCAATATATGTTTTCTATATTCAATTTTGATTAATTATTGAGATCAAATAAAATGTTTTCAGTTAGTCTTGGAATGTAAATTATATACACTACCGTTCAAAAGTTTGGGGTCACCCAAACAATTTTGTGTTTTCCATGAAAAGTCACACTTATTCACCACCATACGTTGTGAAATGAATAAAAAATAGAGTCAAGACATTGACAAGGTTAGAAATAATGATTTTTATTTGAAATAAGATTGTTTTTACATCAAACTTTGCTTTCATCAAAGAATCCTCCATTTGCAGCAATTACAGCATTGCAGACCTTTGGCATTCTAGCTGTTAATTTGTTGAGGTAATCTGGAGAAATTGCACCCCACGCTTCTAGAAGCAGCTCCCACAATTTGGATTGGTTGGATGGGCACTTCTTGCGTACCATACGGTCAAGCTGCTCCCACAACAGCTCAACGGGGTTCAAATCTGGTGACTGCGCTGGCCACTCCATTACCGATAGAATACCAGCTGCCTGCTTCTTCTCTAAATAGTTCTTGCACAATTTCGAGGTGTGTTTTGGGTCATTGTCCTGTTGTAGGATGAAATTGGCTCCAATCAAGCGCTGTCCACTGGGTATGGCATGGCGTTGCAAAATGGAGTGATAGCCTTCCTTATTCAGAATCCCTTTTACCCTGTACAAATCTCCCACCTTACCAGCACCAAAGCAACCCCAGACCATCACATTACCTCCACCATGCTTAACAGATGGCGTCAGGCATTCTTCCAGCATCTTTTCAGTTGTTCTGCGTCTCACAAACGTTCTTCTTTGTGATCCAAACACCTCAAACTTGGATTCATCCGTCCACAGCACTTTTTTCCAGTCTTCCTCTGTCCAATGTC
Source organism: Apricaphanius iberus (assembly GCA_028564705.1). Taxonomy (NCBI): domain Eukaryota; kingdom Metazoa; phylum Chordata; class Actinopteri; order Cyprinodontiformes; family Aphaniidae; genus Apricaphanius; species Apricaphanius iberus. The sequence goes on along the minus strand of JAPXFQ010001051.1, from coordinate 92,977 downwards.
TGTGTTCTTTTGCCCATCTTAATCTTTTTCTTTTATTGGCCAGTCTCAGATATGGCTTTTTCTTTGCCACTCTGCCCTGAAGCCCAGAATCCCGCAGCCGCCTCTTCACTGTAGATGTTGACACTGGTGTTTTGCGGGTACTATTTAATGAAGATGCCAGTTGGGGACCTGTGAGGCGTCTGTTTCTCAAACTAGAGACTCTAATGTACTTATCTTCTTGCTCAGTTGTGCAACGCGGCCTCCCACTTCTTTTTCTACTCTGGTTAGAGCCTGTTTGTGCTGTCCTCTGAAGGGAGTAGTACACACCGTTGTAGGAAATCTTCAATTTCTTAGCAATTTCTCGCATGGACTAGCCTTCATTTCTAAGAACAAGAATAGACTGTCGAGTTTCAGATGAAAGTTCTCTTTTTCTGGCCATTTTGAGCGTTTAATTGACCCCACAAATGTGATGCTCCAGAAACTCAATCTGCTCAAAGGAAGGTCAGTTTTGTAGCTTCTGTACCGAGCTAAACTGTTTTCAGATGTGTGAACATGATTGCACAAGGGTTTTCTAATCATCAATTAGCCTTCTGAGCCAATGAGCAAACACATTGTACCATTAGAACACTGGAGTGATAGTTGCTGGAAATGGGCCTCTATACACCTATGTAGATATTGCACCAAAAACCAGACATTTGCAGCTAGAATAGTCATTTACCACATTAGCAATGTATAGCGTGTGTTTCTTTAAAGTTAAGACTAGTTTAAAGTTATCTTCATTGAAAAGTACAGTGCTTTTCCTTCAAAAATAAGGACATTTCAATATGACCCCACACTTTTGAACGGTAGTGTATTTTGTTTGTTTATTATTTCAAGGAAATATTGTTTTGGGCTTCCATTTAGTATTGTATTTGTTTTATCTCCCGGAATAGTTTCTTCCAGTGTAGGTTCACTTATATTTAAACTCTTAGTTAATAGTTATTCATGTTGCTGGTTTGTATTTTACTGAATCTGTTGGTCTAATATTAAAGGGACTATATCATGCAAAATCAAGTTTTTGCAGTTTTCAACCATCTGGTAATGCATTTTCTAATAAAAAAAAATCCCACCAGAGGGGTTTTCGGCTTGATTCACGAATGTCTGAGTAATCCTCCTGAATTCTGCTGCAGGAGGCAGGTTTATAGAGAAACGAGCCATTTCATTTCGTTGTATAACATTAACTACAGGATACAAGTTAAATTCCAGGACAAATTAATACTGTATGACACCAACGGTAACATTTTATCATATATATGTCCATCCCAAAAGTTGAAAGCTGTAAAATAGCATGATACAGTCCCTTTAAAGGAAGTATCCACTGATGACATTCTGAACTTATTATTGCTAGTTTGGGTCCCACCTCCATGAACACTGACAAGCAATTAACAATTTCCCATGAGTTAATGCTATTTAGAATCATTTTTACTGTAATTACAGCTGCCAGACATTAGGCCTATTTTGTTTGTTTGTATATTCCCTCAAGCTTTGTACATAATTATCCAAGGTTTTCCACACTTTCCCAATGTAATTTAGATTGTGCCTTTGACTGGGCAATTCTATCAGACGATATGAAACATTCCACTGCAACATTTTCCTGTGACAGGGTTTCTCACAATATTTTATTTAGATATATAAGCGTAAAGGAGCCTGAATAAGAAATGTGCCAGATTTTTAGGCCCGAGCAGCTAAGCACTGCGGAGGCATATTGTAACCACTCTGTTACTTATTATTCTTCTGTCAAATGAATTGACTTTTGGGGGCCTAAATGTATGTGAAAACTCACCAAATTTGGTGGAGGCATCATTCATGTATGAAATCTACGCATTTCGCAACGGAAATGGCTCAACAGCAACCCCTACAGATATTCAAAATACCATCCCTATTTACCTTAGTTCATCGCAGAGGTGTGAAAATTAGCACACTTGAAGAACTTCCCAAGATCTACCTAAAAGCTTTAAAACTTTATTATCCAAATGCACAAGAAGTCGGCCATTCTAATTGGAACACATAATTTTGCATCCGCATTTGATTGACTGGCTTGTTAACTGGTCATGATAGCCTTCAAGCATGGTGGATAAAAAGTTATAAAAAAAATTGACTTTCCGTATACCCTGAAGGGGCAGGGCCAGGCCTTAAAGTTTGTCTAAATTCTCAAAATATAAAAGATGAAATATCTGTTATTCAGAAAGTCACAGAAACCTTCTGTAGTGGATCAACACTAAACTCTGCCTAGGGACTGTAAACAAGTTGAGGGAACCTTTTATCCAGAACTGAGAGATCTTCTGAAAGATGGTGGGGATGTGGCGCTGTGTCGAATTCTGCCTTCATGCCATGGCCATATGTTTGGCTCTCATTTCCAATAAAACTCATCCAATCTGGACCAGATTCAACATGATGAATACTAGTCCATCAACTGAGATACATGTATGCTAATATGTGATAGACACAGCCACATTACTCTATAGCGCTCCGTAGAATCTTTAAAAACACCAGCCTCAACCAATACTTTCTCCGAGACCAAAAAAGTATCTTGGAGCAACGGTCCAAAACCCTAAAGAAAGTTGGCTATTTTGGATCACACTTGCCAGTTTGTGCCATTTACAAATGCCCTATAAGAACCTCCCAGAGCCTTTCACTGACAGACTTCCAAATGACGTCAGACCTTAAATAAAAAGACATCATGCCTCAGGAAAACAGTTGTCAATCTTCAAACAAAATGGCCTCAGATTAAACAGCATCAGACCAAATGGCTTCAGGAAAAAGTACTCATTGTGTAATTGATGGATATATATCAAACTTTAATGTGCAGATTTTTTGATACTGTTGGGACTGTATAAAACTAAACTTTTAGTTACCCACATACATTTTAGAATATGTGCACAAAATGCAAAATAATATGTGCAATAAAACGTGTCCAGCAATGGGGCATGACCCACATAAAGTTGTTCCACAGATGGAAAAGTAGGCTACATAAATTAAATTTCATGGGTCCCCCAGGAAACTTCTTTAATGGGGTGGGTTGGAGTGAGAAAATATAATTATTTTAATGTTTTGTGTAACACTCCCAAAGAGAATCGTGTTGATATATTGTGTTGGTGGAAAGAGCATGATAGAATATTACCCAACATTACACTTATACTGGACGTTTGTTCCAGATAAAAGGAGCATAACAACTGAAATCTGCTTCTCCATGTTTGGTTCTGAGTCTAAGGATTATTAGTAGACAACAGTAGACATTAGTAGGTATGGTGACAACAGGTCCTCAACATATTTTGATGCTAAGCCATTCAATGATTTATAAACTCGTAGGAGTATTTTGAAGGTTGTTTGGTGATTTTGAACATCAGGGTGTTTAGAGAACAGCAAACGGTTCTGTACCCTGCACCTTGGACATGCTCGATTACGATTGGAAATGTGAGCAAGACTACATGGTAAAACTGAATGTTTGGATAATTGATTTTTGGTGTACTAATAGAGCTTATCCACAACATAAGCTTCAAAAGGGCATTTGTATTAGAAATCTTCTTCCTAAAGCACATGTATTTGAAATATTAGTTTTAGATTGGGTGAGGGAGTGAAGAGATGGATCAGCTGGGAGTTTTCTCACTCATGCACACACCTTATCTCAGGTTCATCCACAGAGCAGGTCTTAACCTGGATAATGTCACAACAACATCCATAGCTTCAGTAACTGCTGTACAGCAGCAGCCTGCAGCTCTCTCTGGGGTTTCTGTGGCAACCTGACACACAGTTGGAGTCGCAGTATAGAGCTGTCACTCTCTAACAGTGGCGGACGGCTGAAAACAGAGCTAGAGTCTGCAATTAAAGATATATCCCAACAGTAAAAATATAACATAATATATTCCATGTTTGCTTCTTACTTAATATTTATATGACTATTCTAAAGTGTTCCCGATGATAACTTAGTGTTAAAACATAATTAGTTAATGTTGATTATTATTGTGCAAACAACTAATGCTGAGGACACTATGTTTTGTGGTGTACCCTGCTTCCAATCATGTTGTTAAAGTAATTTAAACATGCCCCTCCTCATATTGGTCTTTTATGTAAGTGTATCTCAAAACGATCTGAAGGTCATCAAAATATTTTTCCATCAATATTGATTATAATAAATTATATCTAGTTTCACAAGTCAGTATGTTTACATGTAGCAAGAGAAAGTTGAATTATTACCTTAGTCCGACTGAAATCAGACTTTTGAAATGCATGTATAGACCTTAAACCGGCTTGAAAGGAACCGAACTGGAGTTTCAGAAGCTCGAATAAGCTACCAAGATAATGCGATTGGGAATCGGACCTCTCTGCAACCAACCCCCCTGCCCCTGCCTGTACTCACGCACCCCCTCAAGAAGTTAGGAGACGCGGAAGTACAACTCAGCAACAACATAGTAGTAGAAAAAGAAGAATATGAGGGTAAGACAAAGTAAGCGGCCGACCACTGCATGTTTGGACTTACGAAGAGACAAAGAATTGCGATTGTCAACTGCTTTAACTCCATCTGATTCACTCCCACTAGCCTCTGTTTACTGTCTCAGTGCAGCTCGAAGCTAACCGCTATAAGGCTAACACGTAGGGGTGCATGTTGCCATCTATCGTAGGGGAGTCGAGCGTTTTTCATTTAATAATTCCATTCTTTGATACTGAATGTGACTTGTTGTCCCTGTCTTTTTCTGTCTCTCCATCCTGATTACGCTCAGCTGTTTTGATTTTGCCTGATTACTTCCCTGTGTATGTTCCCTTGTTCCGTCATGTCCTCGCCATTTTGTCGACTAACATCCTCGTCTAAACGTCCCATGTCAGATTCAACTCAACTCAACTTTATTTAAAGCACTTTAAAACAACAACAGCTGAAACAAGGTGCTGTACACACAAGACAACAAAGAAACAATAAAACAGTTAAAAAAGAAATAAGGAAATTTAAAAAACATAAATAAAAATAAATAAAATATAACAAATAAAAACAAACTATACAACACCCAAACAGAAGTAGAGTCTCATGCTGTGTTGAAAGCCAAGGAATAAAAATGTGTCTTAAGATGAGATTTAAAAGCAGACAGTGACGACCGTTTAAAGATTTTAAAACAAATAAAATAATCTTAAAATGAATACTAAAATGTACAGGCAGCCAGTGGAGGGAGGCCAGGATGGGGGTTATGTGCATTCTCTTACGTACTACAGTTAAAAGGCGTGCGGCTACATTTTGCACCAACTGGAGACGTCCGAGGGAGGACTGGCTAACGCCAAAATAAAGTGTATTACAGTAATCCAGCTGGGAAGTGATAAAAGCATGGATTACTGTTTCAAAGTGCTGTTCTGTTAAAAAAGGTTTGACCTTAGCCAGCTGTCTTAAGTGAAATAAGCTGTTCTTCACTACTGAGCTTATTTGCAGCTCCATTTAAAAAACACTGTCCATCTTAAAACCCAAGTTTGTGATTATTGGCTTTAAAAAACCTGCCAAAGGGCTCAGGTCAGCAAGGGGTGGCGCACAAATGCCACTGGGACCGAACACTGTTACCTCAGTTTTCCCCTCATTTAGGTGTAGAAAATTTAGAGCCAACCAGGCTTTAATGTCTTCAAGACAAGACAGAAGTGGTGCTAGAGAGAGAGCATCTTTCTTTTTTAAACGCATATATATGTGGCTGTCATCAGCATAAAAACGGTAAGAGATGCCATGTCTCTTTTGAGAGACATGGCATTGATCACAGGGGCAGCAAATACAAAGAAAAAAGCAGGGGCCCCAAAACAGACCCCTGTGGAACCCCAAAACGAAGTGGATGAGAGCCACACACAAACTTTCCAATTCTCACAGTGATGCTCCTGTCAGAGAGATACGACTTGCATCACTCCAGTGCAGTACCACAGATGCCTACTAGGTGGCGTAGCCGAGCCACTAGAACGTTGTGGTCCACGGTGTCAAAGGTTGCAGTTAGATCCAATAAAACAAGAACAACATGTTCACCAGAGTCATTTGCCAAGAGGATGTCGTTAAACCGTCATAGCAAAGCAGACTCAGTGCTGTGCAAAGTTTTAAAACCTGACTGAAACACCTCCAGGACATTGTGGTCATCTAAAAACGACATGAGTTGAGCATAAACAACTTTTTCTAAAATGTTTTAAATAAAAGGCAGTTTAGAGATGGGGCTGAGGTTGGCCAGAACGCTACTATCGAGGCCAGGTTTTTTAAGTAAGGGCTGGACCACAACATGTTTAAAACTCTGTGGAACAACTCCAGAAAACAAATTGCTGTTGATAATAGCCAGAATCAACTGCCCTATACTGCCCGTTGTCCCTCCTGGCTTCTTTAAAGCCAGGAGGAACAACGTCGTGAGGAGAACCTGATGTCTCAAACTCCTCAAAAACTGCAGAACATGTAGCAGGTACTGAGGGGTCAGATGCAGGAGCAGAGATGAGAGTCCTTGCAGTTGCAACCTTATCAATAACACTTTTTAGGAAGCCATTAAAAGTCTCAGAAGATGCCTCCAGGCTAGCAGGTTGTGGGGCATTAAGAACAGTGTCAATGGTTTTAAATAATACATGTGGGTTATGAGGGTTAGACTCAATAAGATCAGCAAGATAATTCCTTTAACCTCTTTTACTGTATTCTGGTAACAGCGCCAACAGTCTTTAAGGATTAGGAAAGGAACCTGCAACTTGTCCTTCTTCCACCTCCACTCAGCTTTGCGGCATTCCCGTCTAGCTGCAAGAGTTTCCCCATTGAACCACGGCTCGGATTTAGCCCTGTCCCGCACAGTTTTTATTGGAGCCACAGAGTCCAGTATGGTCCGGCAGAGGGAATATAACCAAGTATTGAGCTCCTCTGTGTTAGATCCAGAGCTGACACAGAGCTGATTGAAAGCCACAGAAAACTGACCGGCAGTTGAAGAGTTAAAGATCAGACGACTCTGAACAGGAGCGCTAGACTTAAAATCAGCACAGGAGGAAACAACATCAAACACAACAGGCCGATGATCAGAAATAGCATCATCACAGATCTCCAGGTTAGACACAGACAAGCCATAAGATAGGACGAGGTCTAAAGTGTGTCCATGTTCGTGTGTGGCCAGAAACACATGAATATTAAAGTCTCCAAGAAATATGTTGCGATCATGCTTCAGCATTATCTCAGCCAGAAGATCAGAAAATTAATTTATGAAGTCTTTATTGTATTTGGGTGGTCAAATAAAGTCCCCTCAAAGCTGGAAAGTGAGGATAAGATGGTGGACTGCTTACATTTGAAAACAGATTTAAACACCACCGCCGTCCCTCCTCCATGACCCGATGCCCGTGGTGAGTTAAAATAAGAGCAATTGGCAGGTAAAAGCTCAACCAGAGAGCTGGACTCACCAGCTCCAATCCCGGTCTCTGTCACACAGAGAAAATCCAGGGCATGGGAAATGAAGAAATCCCTCAGGATGAAAGTTTTGTTGGCCAGAGATCTGGCATTCACCAAGGCCATTTGAGTGGGAGCTGGGGCCCGCTGTCCCGTGTCAACCAGAGATTCAGTTTCACCAGCCGACCGCCACTACTGCAGCGGCGACGGAGACGCTTCCTCCGAGAAAATGGGGCCGGGCCCGGCACAGGTGAGGCGGAAACCCCGCCAGGAACGGGCGCAGAGTATTTCTACCATTATGATTAAAAGTAGTGAAATTTCAAATTCTCTGTCGAATTAATAAAAGAGAGTGGCGATCATACACCAGCAGATACTCGATCTGTTTAGTGCCAATAGTTTAGAATAATAAAAACACAAAACATAGCATGAGCAGCAGACGGCTGGCCACACACACTGGCACCATCTTAAGCCCGAGCCAAATGTCTGTTCCTGTTCTCTCAGTCATCGTAAATTATTGAAACTGAGTTTTTCCTGCACTTCTGCCTGCTCTCGTCTGAGTCTAAAAACCACAAAACATGAGAGAAAAAAACAGTCCAGCAAGACAACCTTACCCTGTTGTATGGGCGGCTAGAGAGGCTGCAAAAACTGCATCCCTGCCAATGAACTCACCCTTTTCCAGGTTGGCTATATGTCCCTCAGGGTCCCCTGGTAGGCTGGTCGCTGATCAAGACCAAGCGCTGCAGCACCTTCAAGAACCTGTTCCGTGTGGCTCCCTAGACTCCATTCCTGCAGCCTCCAGACACTCAGCTGCAGACAGCACCTTTTGGAGCTTGGCTTTTGAAGAGGACTTTGACAAGCTAATTCGGTATTTTAAAAATAATCCCAGCATGTTGAGTGCCTATTATGAACTGTATCATGTGTTCCTGTGGAGAAAAAGGCGGGCTCCAGTTCCTGCCTCCACCGAGGTCACCCAAGAGGTAAGACGCAGTTCTCATTTTCCTGTCCATGGTCTGCGTCAATTTCAAGTTCCTTTCCCCACTCCAAACCATTCTGAAGTTCCTGTCCCTGCTCCATGTCGATCTAGTTCCTGTCCATGTTCCACATCGATTTCAAGTTCCCCTCTCTGCTTAGTGTCAATCTCAATTTCCTCTCCCGCCTGTGGGTCCAAAGCACACAGGTGCAAGTAGTCAAATTTAGGGGCAGAGCCCAGCAGGCTCTGACAGGACGCTCCCCTTTCCAGGTCGGATTCCAGACAATCTACACAACAAAAAAGAAAGGTGCACCTGAGTCTATTTGGGTATGCCCCAGGAATTCAGGTGGGCAACCAGGGTGACTAGCACTGAGGCCCAGTAACTCCAGTGGACGACCTGGAGGATGATCCCTGAGGATGTGGAGGTTAGGATGATGACTGGGTGGACATTTCCTCAAAGGTCGACAGGATGGGCATCCCCTCACAGGATGATGGTCACAAGGAAACTTGGACGTCTCCCAGCTGGATGACAGCGACTGGGCCCAATTGTCCTTGTCCGATGGTCTGGCAGCAACGAAGAAAAGGCCTGGCAGGTTGAGGTCGGCGATGCAGAAGAGGCCTTAACTGCATGTGCTCCTACTTGGGGAGCGGAGGCAGCGGAAGTCTAGAAGGCTAAGATGGGTCCTAACAAACACTCACTGAGGACGCTGGCAGCATAGGTGCTAGTAGCGGGGACTGCAGGTGCTCCAGCTCAGGGAGCTGAGACAGCAGGAGTCCAGAAAACAGAGAAGGGTCCATCTTGACCCTCTCTGAGGATGCTTGCAGCGACATCAGATCCCGTACTCTGATGGCGACAGCTTTTTATTGTAGTCAGTCTAAGGCACACCTGTGCAATACTTATGCTGTCTCGCAGCATCTTGATATGGCAAACCTGTGAGGTGGGACGGATTATCTCAGCAAAGGTGAAGTGCTCACAATCACAGATTTAATTTTTGATTAGAATATTTGAGAGAAATTGTTATTTTGTGTATGTAGAAACATTTTTAGATCTCTGAGTTCATCTCATAAAAAATGGGTGCAAAAAAGTGTAGCATGTATATATATTTTTTATTTATGTACTTGCAGAAGCACTTACATTTATATGGGGTCAGAATGAAATCAGCTTTGAATAAAAGTGAAAATAAATATTGGCAATGAAAATAAAAATTTGTATTGAAAAATATAGTTGTATCTGAAAATCTGAATTTAATTTTGAATTGGAAATAAATCCAGTGAAAATGTTGTATTGATAATGAAATAAAAAATGAAAAAAATAAATGAAACTCAAAATATATGCATTAAAACAATTAACTAACAATCAAGTTTTCACACATTCATGTTTTTTTGAAAGCCAATGTTTTTTTCAATGCCAATCTTTTCTTTCAATACCAATCTTTTTTTCATTGCTGCTTCATTCAGCTGAGACTCATTTCACATCGTACACACAGATAAGGGACAGGGCTTCAGAGCCACATGTACGCTTTCAGCTGTCAGTGAGTCGGCCGTTTTCCTGTTCTCTAACCAAGCAAATAAATGTCACATGTAGTTCTTTTATGTATCTTTAATTCTAAAATGTCCATGTTCTACAGCAAAATCCACTACTATTACCTTCTGTAATCATAAATTTGAAATCACCTTTAAAGGGGGGGGGGGGGGGGGGCAAGTGAGTAGCTTTGATTTTTAAATTGGTGGGGACACTTTGTCACTAACACTTAAGTACAAGCACATTAGTGTCCACTGGCTGCTAGATATAAGGCTCTGATTTTAAAGCCACATGGGGGAATCATTGTTATTGAGATCATCATCATACTAACATCTTTTAACTGCTATGTTATATTCTGTGTGTGAAGGCTTGTTTTATTCTAATGTTTAAACTGTTTTTATAATGTAAAGCAGTTTGTGTTTCAGTGTGAATGAAAAGCTCTTTATAAATACATTTGATTTGATCTGTCACAGTGTTGAATCTCATGACTAACACATCCAGCATTATTTAACCTCACCTGTAAATATCCAGCCTCTTTTTCAATTTCTTATTCTCTTCTACCTCCTCCAGCCTCTCTCCCTTCATCTGCTGCTGCTTCTCATCCTCTACCTGCTCTGGTATCTCCTTCTCTATCTCATCCAGCCTCTCTGGTGTCTGTCACCTTACAAAAATATGTTAATGCATAACAAAATAGATCAGAGATAGAATGATAAGAGTGTTTGATGGTAAAGTTATTGTCAGAGCAAAAAAGGCCTTTACTTTCACGTTATTATTATGTGGAATTTGTTCCCCAGAAAATATGTACAGACGTGGACAAAATTGTTGGTACCCTTCATCAAATCAAAGAAAAACTCATAATGGTCACATAAATAACTTTAATCTGACAAAAGTAATAATAAATAAAAATTATATAAATGTTGACCAATGAAAGTCAGACATTGCTTTTCATCCATGCTTCGACGGAATTATTTAAAAAATAAATGCATGAAACAGGCCTGGACAAAAATGATGGTACCCCTAGAAAAGAATGAACATAATGTGACCAAACGGACATGTTAATCCAAGGTATGTCCACTAATCAGCATCCTAGGTGTCTACAATCCTGTAATAACTCAGTGGGCCTATATATAGGACTCCAGGTAGTCACTGTGTTGTTTGGTGACGTGGTGTGTACCACACTCAATATAAACCAGAGGAAGCAAAGGAAAGAGTTGTCTCAGGAGATGAGAAAGAAAATCATAGACAAGCATGTTAACTGTAAAGGCTATAAGACCATCTCCAAGCAGCTAGATGTTTCTGTGACTACAGCTGCACATGTCATTCAGTAATGTACGATCCATGGGACTGTAGCCAACCTCCCTGGACGTGGCTGCAGGAGGAAAATTGATGACAGATCAAAGAGACGGATAATCCAAATGGTAACAAAAGAGCCTAGAAAGACTTCAAAATAGATCCAAGCTGAACTTAATGCTCAAGGAACATGAGTGTCAGATCGGAACATCCTTCGCTGTTTGAGCCAGAGGACCAATCATTAAAAAAAACTGACTGGAGTATGGCACTACATGCTGACGAGCCACAAAGCTTCTGGGAGAATGTCCTGTGGACAGATGAGACAAAAATTTAACTTTTTGCCAAGGCACATCAGCTCTATGTTCACAGACGGAAAAATGAAGCATATCTAGAAAAGAACACGGTCCCTACTGTAAAACATGGGGGAGGCTCGGTTATGTTCTGGGGCTGATTTGCTGCATCTGACACAGGGTGTCTTGAATCTGTGCAGGGTACAATGAAATCTCAAGACTATCAGGGGATTCTAGAGAGAAATGTGCTGGCCAGTGTCAGAAAGCATGGTCTCAGTCGCAGGTCACGGGTCTTACAACAGGAAAATGACCCAAAACACACAGCTAAAAACACCCAAGAAGGGCTAAGAGGAAAACACTGGCCTTCTATGAGCCCTGATCTCAATCCTATTGAGCATCTTTGGAAGGAGCTGAAACGTGCTGTCTGGAAAAGGCGCCCTTCAAACCGGAAACAACTAGAACAGTTTGCTCATGAGGAGTGGGCCAAAATACCTGCTGAGAGGTGCAGAAGTCTCATTGACAGTTACAGGAATCATTTGATTGCAGTGATTGCCTCAAAAGGTTGTGCAACCAAATATTAAGTTGTGGGTACCATCATTTTTGTCCAGGCCTGTTTCATGCATTTATTTTTTAAATAATTCCGTTGAAGCATGGATGAAAAGCAATGTCTGACTTTCATTGGTCAACATTTATATAATTTTTATTTATTATTACTTTTGTCAGATTAAAGTTATTTATGTGACCATTATGAGTTTTTCTTTGATTTAATGAAGGGTACCAACAATTTTGTCCACGTCTGTATACATAAAATCACATGATCACCTACAATATTAAGGTTTTATTCTATTTACACCATACATTTTTTTAAGTATTTTTAAACAGTTGCTCTTTTCTACACCAATACATGAAAATAAGAAAAAAATGAGAATAAGAATAGAAAATGATTTTAATTTAATTTAATCTCTTTGGCATATTCAATTTTATTATTTTAATTTAATTCTAATTTTAAGTAATTTACACTTTGACTCCTAAAAAAGTGTCTTATATCGAGTTTTCTTTTCTTGGACATCCTTCAAATCCTATACAACACACACACACATATACACGTACACTCACAAAAACAGCCCCTTTCCGAGGCTTTGTGTTGGATTCTGCTTAACACTTACCGCCTCCCTTACGTCCTTCATCTCCTCGATGTGTTTCTTGTCATCACCCCTGCCTCATCTCCTCCTTTTCTCGGACTCCGTAACCTAACTGAAGCATTCTCCAACATCGAAGTTCCCCTGTCGGAAGAGAAGACTACAGGTCCTCATACTTCTCTAGAATTCCTGGGTATTACTCTCAATTCTTCCACTTTTCAAGCTTCTCTGCCAATGGAGAAGGTTCACCGAATCTCTCTGATTCTTTCTAAATTCATCTTAGCCGACTATTGCTCCAAACAACAGATTCTGTCTCTTTTAGGTCATCTCAACTATGCAAACTCGCTTTATGGTCGTCTTGCCATTGAAGAACCTTGTCGGATGGAAATGTGCCTTTGGCAAGAATTTCTTTCATCTTGGAACGGCATTTCATTCTTCTACAATGACTTTATGAATTTCTCATCCAGATGATATCTGGCTATTTACCGATGCAGCACCCTCCGCAGGCTTTGGTGGTTTCTACAATGGAAGGCGGTTTGCTTCAACATGGCCCCCGAGTTTGAATGTTTGCAGCTCCAGTCGGCCTCTCTCTCATCCGCTCATTATGAAATCAATCAAATTGTGATTGCAGCCCTTTTTTTGGGGGGGCATGAATGGTCTCAGCACTGTATCCTTATTCATTTAGACAACTCTGCCGTTGTCGACATCATAAACAAAGGCCGTTCACTTTCATCCCGCATCATGCAGTTCATTCGTAGACTCACTACGCCAGCCAAACTTCAGTTCATTCTCCGTGCTGCTCATATATCTAACCATCGGAATTCCATCGCTGATTCTCTCTCTCGCCTCTCTTTCCAGAAATTCAGGTCCTTGGCTCCAGACGCAGATCCTCATCCAACTCCGATCCCACTGTTTTCAGCAACCATTTACAACAAACTACAAAGCTTCAAGACCTCTCCATCTTTTCTCAGAACGCTATCCTCAACAGCATTGCTCCTAGAACTCTCTCATCTTATCTTTCAAGATGGAACAGTTTTTAAAAGTTTCTATGTAGCGTATAACCTTCCATTCCCTTCACTCACCCCGTCTTCTATTCGCCTCTTCATTACCTATTCACATACAATCCTATAAATCCACGTTTCCACTATTCAATCATACCTTTCTGGCATTAATTTCTTCATTAAACTGGCTACCAGCAACTCCCGTCCAGCTCTCTCCCATAGCCACATATCCATGCTGCTCAAAGGTCTTAAGAATCAAGAAACACCTTAACCTAATCACCGATTCCCTATAACCTCTGACCTCCTTACCCGCTGCATCCACACAATCTGTTACGGTTACTCTCCTCCTCTAATCAATCCCGTTTAGATCTGGCATCAACCCTGATAATTATTCAATCCACTCCATCCGCATGGGCGCAGGTACTTCAGCTTCTCAGTTAGGCATTTCGGACAAGACTATTCAAATCCTAGGTTGTTTGTCATCCTCAGCATACCGTTCTTACATTCATAATAATCTCGATGATCTGCACCATGCTCATTCCTTGCTTTGTTAAATAATGACCAACTTTGGGGGTCCTGAGCAGGCTCGAGAAGAAGACCGACTTCCGAAGACTGCACCCCCACACAGAGTCTACAAGCCTACATCAGTGCATCCTTCCAGACACATCATCTATCTAACCTTTGTCAATAAATGAACTAATCAAAACCAATCTAATCTCCATAGGCGTGGTCCATGCTAATGAAATGTAAGTTAATAAGTTAACTTAGGTTCGTGAGCTGGACCACGCCTCATATTCAGTATTCTCTCACTAATCTACTCTGATCCGACTCACCTGGCATCTCACACCTGAATTCCATTCCTAATTACTCTGTGATCTATTTAAACCCGAGCACCTAGCCATCAGCGTCGCTCAGACTGTGGTCTCGTAAACCCCATCCTCCCTCCCGCTGATCCTTTATCTCGTCGCAGTATTACATCCCCATTTTACTATTCCCTCATCAGGAAAAACATGCCTGAGGTGTTGCTTTGACTCATCCACTTATGTTTGAATAATTCTTGAGTCCCTAATGGTAGTTATTGGGGGTGCTGAAACGCCTGCTCCTACCTATCACCCCTTTTTCGACCCAACTCCTCCCCCTACCTGATGAAGCGTACTTAGCAACCGAGCCGCTGCGCCTGCATCACCCCCTCACCCCTCCACTCAGGTTCCGTTAGAGTAGCAGCTGCTACACTTAGCTTAGGCTAATTGTAAGGCTAAGAGGTTGGACTTCATCTACAGGTAAGAACTGCGACGCAGCATTACTAACGCTGACTTCAAAACGTATATTTATGTGCTTTATGGTTGCAATGCAAAATGTAACTTTATATTTCTGTGCTTTTATACTTGCAATGCAATAGCGATTTATCGTTCGTGAACGATTCTTTCAAAATTCAGAAAGGTAGGGGTAAGTAACTCAGATGTGCTGTGACTGTTAGCATGTTAGCAGAGCAATGCTACTGTGAACTAATGAGCTATTCTCATGATACGAGTTTTGTAATAAGGGTTTTTTCTTCCAGCCCAGAGCAGAAATGTTTTTTTAACTGTTTTTTCCCCCACAAATTTAATCATAAACTACATATATTTCTACTAATGAAATTAGTAAACAGGAATGAGTCTGTAAATTAGTCAAAGTGACTTAGGTTTGTGAATCATGATTCGTGGAGAACCGCAGCCTTGTTTACTACAAGAGGGCAACAGTGCCACTTGTTAAAATGAACAAAATGATTCGTTTAAGATTCGTTCAATTTAATGTTCGAGAGTAAATGATCCGAGTCGGTAAAAACAGTTGGTCTTCCCATCACTACAATGCAAAACATAGCTTTATATTTCTGTGCCTTTATGATTGCAATGTAAAACGTAGCTTCATAGTTGTTTGAATTTATGGTTTCAGGGCAAAACATAGCTTCATTTCTCCCTAAACTTGTGATTTTGATGAAGACATTGCTTCATATTTCTGTTTTTTATGGTTTCAATGCAAAACCTAGCCTCATAGGGATTAATATTTATAAAAGGGTGCCAAGGAGGTTAAATATTAAAAAGCCGACATGTTTTGTAAAAGCCTCTGAATTCTCTCTGGTTCTTCAAAAAACCCACTTTCAGGGTCGAATATTGGATTATTTGCATCTCGTCTTACAATTTCCAGTGTTGCCATTGTTCATTGTGATTTTTTTCCTAAATACTAAAGTGCAACATACTAAAAACTTCTGTGAAATATTGGAGTCCAACTCCAGGCGCATACTGTGATAATAGCCAGTGTATGTCGCTCTGTATTGGGAGTTTCACAAAGGGTAGGAGGGCTTACTGTACTTCCCCCCCAAAAGCAAATTAAGCGAGCGGCGAGTCAGGTGTACATGTTATGTCAATGGAGGAGCGCGATGACACGCGGCAGGGGGTCCCGCTTCAAGTCAGAAGCTGATTTGCGTCGCGAAAACGCTTTTCTGCCCGATCTGCACGGAGGATATGTGGGAATCAGGCGTTTGTGGCGCATGAAAAATTCTACTCAAGTTGAAAAAGTGCCTTCTGACAGAGTCTGTTCGCGCCATGTCAATCAATCAGGGGACAGAGTTTCAGTGATTCTGTGACTGTCATGGAGTCACAGCCTCAGCAGGACATGGAGGAAATACTGATAAACATCGTGGCTAATCACCCTGAGCCACATGACACTAGCTGTTTTCAATACAGAGACAGGAAAAATAAATATTATAAATAGGTTAAACTATTTAGACAGCATGAGCAGGCATTTTGGACGGCTAAAGTTTTTTAATCATGCGCACAGATTAATTTACGTATTGCATCATTATGCACGTGAATATAAAAACGACTTCAAAATAAAAGCAATGCAACTTTAGTCCATGCATGAGGTAAAATTATAAATTATGTTTATATTGTAATTTCCAATCTACCTTACAGAGGCAGGTCTCAACCAACCAAAGGGCCGTTTGTGGCCCGGGGGCCGTACAATGCCCAGGTCTGCTTTAAAACATTAAGAACGCTACCTACAAAGATTTCCTGGCAGTCTTGTTACAAATATGCAGTGGTCCTGTGTGAAAAAGAGGATTGCCATTCAGTTGCGCCACTCTTTCAGGCACACAGACTTGGTACTCTCTGTTATAGAAATCTTTATTGCAAGCTATTCATTACTCACAGTTCTTAGATAAAGATATTGCTTATTTCTTCTGAGTTATTGCTGAGTTATTATTAGTTATACTGATGCATTTGTTTGATTCTGGTACTCAGTGTCTAGATAAAATATTACTTAGCTGTTCTGATTTGATAAATGCACTGCAAGAAGCTGGTTATTTCATCCTGTTAACACATCCTGTGTTGCCTCATGACAGATCTTGTGTTTACCTGCTGACATATCACATGTTGTTCTGTGATTATCCTCTGATGCATATAACAGAGTGTTAGTTATCTTCTCATAACTGCTGAAATGGCTACTACCCTGTATGATGTGTTTTGTTCTCCCAGAGCTGAATAATTAATCAGTCAGAAGCTGATCCAATAGGGTGTGGCTGATCACAATATATACCCATGCATCTGTGCTGAAGCTTCAGAGCTCCCTATGGACTCTCCATGCAGCATGTAAAATAAACTTTTGAATGAAGACCGCTGACACTTTGTTCCCTCCTCATCCGAGGCCTCTCAGACACACAATCTTTTCCACCACACTCTCCACTGACCCATGGAAACCTCTTTAGCCTCTTTAACTTCCAGGAATCTCCTGTTCAACCAGGCGGAAAGCTTGGATTAATGGCCTTGAGCAGAATTTAAATATCTCAAAGTAAGGGGAATATCGACACCATCAGGCATATCAATTCTTGCTTTCCCATTTTCATTCTACAACCTCAAGCAGCATTGTATTTATGGGGAATTTATATAACAATAAAACTTTAGGTAGAAGTTAGTTGTTTAGTGGAAAGGAAACAATATACGCTTTTCAATTTTATTTTTATGAATAATGTCAAGTAAAGTGTGTCAAGCACCTTTTACTCTGTAAAGCCTAAATACAATAATGTTCAATAAAATGCCCTTAGAAGTAATCTAATTATTATATTGTGTCCAACTGTATCTCATAATCTCAATATTAATCCAGCAATTAGTCACACGTCATCAGAAGTTTGTTGGAAAAGATTAGGTGTCCGGGCTGTTCTCCACCTCTCGCATGATGACCGCTGGAGTTAGGCACCAGCCCCCCTGTGACTGTACAAGGATAAGCAGCAGAGAGGATGGATGGATGGATGGATATAGTTTTTAGAGAAAGGAAGGCTGGTCAGAGGTAATGGAAAGATTGATGGTGTTAAATCCATTGAACTCCTGGAAGATAAACTGTTATGGGTGCAATAAACATAACAGTTGGGCGAAGGTTCACTTTCCAGCAGGACAACAGCCCTAAGCAAAGATCAGGAGGTAGTTATAATGAATTTAAATCAAAGCATAACAACGTGTTCAAATTTTTCACTGAGGTTCAGCCCTAAACCTATTGCAAGACTTGTGCTTTGCTGTAGCCAACATTGCATCACTGATGCTATCCATTCATTCTGACTGAGATTTAGCCTTTTATTGGACAAAGGCTTCCAATTGTAACTGTTTGAAGCATTTAAAGACATTTGTCAAAAGGTGAATTTGATTCACATTTATACTAAAGGTGGTTCCACTAGCTGTACATACATGCTGAGTATACATGCATAAAACAGTTTTTTTATATAAGTTAGTATAAGTACTCCATTTGTATATGCAGGCATTATAGAATTATTCTGCAGCTTCTGCTTCAGCTTCTGAGACAACATTTTGGATCTGTTTTTAAAATAATTGTTTTGTTACGAGTCTCAAATCAAATTTTCTTTACTTTGTTTTGATCCCTGTGTTTGGGCAAAAAACACCTTTGTGTGTGTTTGTGTGTGTGGATAGAGCAGTCATCAGAGGTCCACTGTTGTCCGTGTCAGTGCTTTTCCTCCCTTCTTGACCCTGTCATGGTGACTGCCACACAAGTGTCTCTGGCCAATGTTCCTCATACACACGCACAGAAACACACATACACACACACACACACACACACACACGCAGACACACTCAAGAACAGAATAAGCTGACATCTTCAAGCACAAGGGCAACAAGACTGTCACTACCAAGGGCAAGGCCAGCTTGGTGGGCAATTTTACATCTTTTCTGAGTGACCGCTTTAACACTCTCCAGGCTCAGCACCCAACCTCATAGACTTTAGCACCCTTTAAGAGTGCTTACTAAATATAAATATGTGTAGTAGACTACATTTTTTAGCTGAACTGATTTGATTTCTTTGTATATGTGGATTACTCTTTAGTCAATGACCCAATTAGGAATTATGTAGGCCTTTGTTTTAGGTTAACTTGTTCTGGGAAAGCTCTGAAAAGGTTTATGGGTGTGTTCATTTCTCAGTCTATAACAGTTACTTCTTCCTCACTGAATTCACTCTTCGGTTTGCAGTTTTCCCAAACTGTTCCCACATAATTGAAACAATGGATTGTCAAAAATCTCGTTATTCAAATGCATTTAGAGCTTGTTTCTCTACAACTAAGGGACTGAGCCCAACACCATTTCCCTCCTCCACTAGATACATATGTCGTCAGACAAGTACATTTTCCTGTTAAATTTCGAATCTCAGACTTGTCCACGGGATTCCCAGACACAAAAGCTTGATTAACAACTGCAGATAAAGCGTCTGAACTGCTCCAGAGCTCACTGCTTGGTCTCCTTTAAACCACTGCCTCCAACACATTGAGTTGCACTGTAAGGGTTGGCTCCAACTGTTCGAGCACAGCAACTCATTCCAGAAAGCTCTCTACACATTTTTCCTGAGCTAATATGAAGAGTTCATGAAGTTCGGAGGTCTGTAGCAGCTAAATATGAAGAAAGTGTGTGGTATCTCTATACTGCTTGAATCTGCAGTCTCCACTATGTGACTTTACAGTTACAAATACCTCCACCTTATAGATCACACATACATTTTGCTGTGGAATATATAGTAGTGAGAAAATGTAAAGCATAAACTTACACAACAGGTGACATCCTAGCATGAAGTCACAATAGAATTCACAAATGCAACCAATTCTTTTACAATGTTTGTAGAAGCATACAGTATGTGCTGGATTTTATCCCCATCAGCTGTGAAAGTGGTTGGAACATCTAAATTCAATTATTTGAAGGGATGAGCCAATACTTTTGGGACCTTTTTACCAATGCTACATTCCAGCAAGTTCCTGAAAGAGAAAAAAGAAAGGTTATTAAGAGTATCCTCATGTTACTGACTCATAGGTATTTAAACCACTTATTTGAATAAAGTTTGAATTGTTTGAGTCGGCCTCAGTTCCAGCTTGGAACAGTTTCAAGCAATGAAAATACAAAACACAATAAAATAAACCATAAATCACAATATTTCAATTGTTGTTTTATAAACTAATTTATATTTGCAGACACAAAGCCTTTAGTCGTTCCTAAAAACCAAGAGAAACAGCCTTTCCTATTGAATTATTTCTATAATCTTTTCCTTTATTTTATTTTCTTCTACAGTGAGACCATTAAAGAAAGTGCAGCTAGATGGTTTTTGAAGCATCATATAATTACAACATTAATCAGAGCAGTTGTGGTCTAGCTCATCAGTTTTAGTTACCACCTGTATTCTCTCAGCTTTCTGCTTCTGCACTTCCATGTTTAGAACTGCTCCACTTAAAGAATGCGTGCATGAGTCAGTGCGTGCATGCTTGGATTTTCAGGTAGAGCTAATACAGCCAAATAAAAAATTGCTCCATCCCCTACTTGCAAAGCACTTATTTTATCGAGCTTCTATTAGCCTTAAGGCTGAAAGAAGTGTGTGTATGTGTGTTTGTGTGTGTGGACATAGACAAGGTTGTGTTTTGTGGGTGATGAATTGAGCCAATCACTATCCGACATCTCATACATCACGTTTATTGCCGTGGTTTGGCACTAACCCTTTCTTTTTTATAAAGTTGCTCGAAATTTCTTCCTCTCTCCATTTTAGGAGACAAGCCCTCTCTGTCTCTAAGAATACTCTTGTATTCTTAGAGACAGAGAGGGCTTGTCTGTATGTTCAGAGGTTTTATTAACCAATTTAAAAAAACTCTTCATGCCAACCTGTGCAGGTCTGGCTGACATTAGCCTTTTGACCCCTTGCTCTTGATTTTGGGACTGAATTTTGAGTGAACACAGATTGTGCCAGTTATCACAGCGGTGGATGCCATAAATAAAAATGTCTGGGATTAACTGCCATGCCTATTCAAGTAGAATACGTTAACCTTTGACCTACTCACCACGCTGTTAGAATAAACAACGTAGAGCTCATCTTTTCTTTCAGCACTGTAAAGCACTCTTCATTTGTCTCATTTCCAGCCCTAATGAGTTTTAATGAAGTGCCTCTGTCTGGCCAGCCCACATTATTTGGCTCATTCAGTACAGCTTTTAACACACTAAACAAACAACCACAAGATATCTTTGTTGCTTCTAATGTCAGTGAAGAAAAGCCCAGTCTCACGACTAATTGTCCTCTCTAATCTTCACACACATTATTGTTTTTATTGCCCACATTAAAAACAATCATGTTTTTCCATGTGGTTCATCAGCCATTTGGCCAAACAGCTCGGTTTTGATTTGAATTTCACTTAATTGCCATTTGTTTCCACTAAAAGGACCATATGCTGCGAGTTTCCCTCGCCATCTATATCTTTCAATGGTAATTTGTTATTAAATATTAATTCTCTGGGACACTTTCTCTGAGCTCTAATTAGTTCATTGTCATCTTTGTTGATAATAAACAGCAGACAAGAAATCTTTTCTTCAAAGAAGAATAAATTTGGGTGAACATGCAAATTACCAGTCAGCTACACACAAAATCAAAACTGGCTTTGCTCACCATCCCTTCACAGTTGGTCTGTTCTGAACCTAAGGGCAACACCAGCATGAAAACACACCCAAAACACTCTGTAAAACAAGGCAAGGAGGCAGACATTGGTGGAGACAAATAGTACTGATTATGTTAAATAGCTACCCAAAACATTGTGCATATCTGAGCCCTCATTTCAGCTAGTTTAATTAGTTTTTCTCTTAGCATGAAATCTTCCAGAATCACAGACAACAGGTGGGGCTGAAGATGACTAAAAAAAATCGATCCATCCCTTTTTTTTATACTCATGTCCCAGTGGTTTTAATGCAGGTGTTAGGGTACATGCAATAACAAGAACAACACAGAAATAAATAGAATGAATAACCATGTATGTAGTCTATTAAACTCAATTTTGAATCACTGTTTCACATATTTTGTATGCAAAGGAAAAAAAACAAGCAAGTTTCACACCAAAGAATTCCATAATTCCATAGAGAAATGTGCACTGAGGACTTTCTTTCTCTGAGGACAATGGTAATCACCAAAATCACAGGCAAGAAGAGAGCCAAGGTGAAGTAGGTAAACAAGAGGGGTCCAAAGACTGGATACCACCTATTAGTTTTTGCTTTAAATGTTGAAATACGAGACTGGGAAAAGCACTGTTTTAAAGCTGTTGACTTGCTACAAGATCTCAGCCAGCTGACATCTTCTCCCCTCTGCATGTGGGTTCTTTTCTGGTGTTCCAACTACCTTCTGTAATACAAAAGACCCCAGCATTTTAGGTAAAATGGTCCAATAGGTGTGTGTGTTCCCATTGAGTTGTTTCTCCTTTCCGTCTCTGTGTTATCCTATTATAAACTATTGATCTGCAAAGTGTAGCCCGCATATAACATATTTTCTGCTGAAGGTACGCTGACAATTTTTTTTATGGATGTTGAAATAAGCTCATCTTTTAAAAATCTTTTAAGTAGAAGGAGGTTGGATTTGCTGTGCGTTGCTCAAATATCCCTTTGAACATTGCCAATTTTTTGATGTTGCGAACAGAAAGCTCAATGTATTTTTGATAGACCAACACAAGGTAAAAAATTGTTAGAAGAAATAATCAATCTATGAACATTTGGCATCACTCTTCCAGAATGGGAGCCTATGAGGGGACCAAAAGTAGGGCGTCATTGTCCACCCGCCCTACTTTTAGTCTCCTCCTCATAGGCTCCCCTTGTGGGAACCCGATGCCAAATGTACACAGCCCCCTTATTTTGGTCCCCTCCTCATAGGCTCCTATTGTGGGAACCTGATGCCAAATGTACACAGCCCCCTTATTTTGGTCCCCTCGTCATAGCCTCCCATTGTGGGAACCCGATGCCAAACGTCCATGGGTTTAGGCCCGTAAAACCATGCATTTTTTATTGCTTCATAAGTCAAAGGTTAACGGTCTAAGGTCAACCAAAAATGCATGGGCTAGATAACAGAGGCAAGAGCTGCCATACCAGAGGCACAAGTTGCCTTACCAGAGGCACGAGCTGCCATACCAGAGGCACAAGTTGCCTTACCAGAGGCACGAGCTGCCATACCAGAGGCACAAGTTGCCTTACCGGAGGCACGAATTGCCTTACGAGAGGCACCAGCTGCCATACCAGTAGCACAACTTGCCTTACCAGAGGCACGAGTTGCCTTACCAGGGGCACGAAACGTCTGAGAAACAGAGGTCAATGATCTGTTTGGGCCCCTGGAACTTTGGTGTAGACCTAAAATCATGCATTGTGATTGCTTCAAAATGTTGTAACCAAAGGTCAAATGTCAACTAAATCACACAAGCTGGAGGCCTCATTATAGGCTTACATCACCACAGAGGTCAAAGGTCAAATGTATGGGTCCCTGGTTCTCTGTTACAGTGCAGGGCAACCTCTGGCTTCATGTACCCAGGGTTTGGGCCCACATTCTGGGCTGCATAACCATTGTCTGGGCCCCTGGTTCTCTGGTGCAGTGCAGGACCACATCTAGCTTTGTATACCCAAGCTCTGGGCCTCCATTCTGGGCTAAAAATCCACCGTCAGGGTCCCTGGATGTCTGTCCCAGTGCCAAAAAACAAAGTGTCACCATGGACATTTGGCATTACTCTCCCAGAATGGGATCCTATGAGAAGGACAACACCCTACTTTTGGTCCCCTCCTCATAGGGTCTCATTATGGAAAGCTGGGGGCAAAGGGCCGACCCCTTTCCCAGAAACGGGAGAAGGCAGCAAATTAATAACTAATAAAGCACATATCTCGGCCTACGTTCCACCTACACGCTTGAAACTTTCAGGGTAGTGCCCTGGGGTTGGGGGCTTCAAAATATGTCGAGTAAACGACGGTCCAACATCGCCTGAGGTCGTGAAGTCACTCCAAGCGTCCAACCATTTCCATGTTGCAGGTCCTACGTTTTTGGGAATATTATCATGAAAATTGGACAAATGCGTTCAAAATAATCTAATCTGTCTATGCACCAAAGCACAGGTCTCCAATTATCTCAGGGGAGATAATTGAAACCCCAGCTAAACCCCGACAACGTGGGGTGCAGGATCCATAGAATCCAAGACCATTCGGAGAGAAAAGTAGTGTCCGCTCGACGTAGGAACGTGAAACTTTCGACACGGACCACTTGCACCGAGACCCGCGAATGGCTCCCAGCTCATATGGATTTGATGACCTTTGACCCCTAAACCTGACCTCCACTGTAAGTCCTATGAGAAAGGGAGGCCGTGACCCCTGGGGACATGTTCAATTAGTTTTTGCCTTCTGGTCACCTTTGTGGAGTTTCTGGCCAACTGAAGGTCCTGCGGCCACCATTTTTGCACAGGGGCCAGCCAGAGGGGCCCGGTGTTGAAATACGTCATTGTCTGGTGAAAATTCCAACTTTTTGTCCCTAAGTGGTCCCACTGAGTTCAAACTTTTGCACGTCGACCCAGAGGTCAAGGGGCTTCGGCATGTCGATTTGCAGCTTCCTTGGAGGCAAGTGGTGCAAAACAGAGCCCCTGACCTTTGCCGTCACATCCACGCCCACTATGGGCCCCTGAAAGAGCCCTGGGGCACCTAAAACCAATAAATGGTCAAAGGTCGTGCTCAGATCCAAAGGTGGCCCAGAGGCCAAAAAGCAGGTCAGAAGGGACACTGTGGACACAGAGCCTATGAGACACGGTACGGCGACAGGGACTTGTCTCATATGGACACAGAGCCTATGAGAAAGGTTTTGGTGGAACAACAGTGCCTCCAACGGTCCAAAGGGCGTCAGCACACCCCCTATGACCGGGGGACGAAACATGTCCCTCGCGTTTTCATTGGCCTATGACAACGTGCCGGCCCCAGATACTCCGGGATTAAGTTTGGGCCCGGGCCAATAGTTTCAATTAATTTTTTCTGCCCCTTTGGGACACTTGCCCTTAGTGCAGGAGTGAACATACTGGCTCATCTGTTTATGGCAGCATCCCAATACCCCGTTGGTCTCATGGACGCAAAAACTATGATAAGGCTGAACAAAGTGAGGGTATATTAAATGGAATATGTTAATTCCTTATATTGATATCTGTAACATTAACAGTAGTTATTGTTATTATATATTATATATTGTTATTTTATTTCCCTTAGCATGTCATGGGTCTGCTGTAACAAGTTTTTTTTAATAATTAGTCAATAAATGTTCAATAAGCGATCATTTTAACTGTAAGTTTTTTAGATAGCACAGAATACTTTGAGAAAACACTTCCAGCTGGAAGCTAAACATGTATAACTTTGAGCACCTTCTGGGTGGGACATCCAATTAATCGACTAATCTCCAAAATATTAGACAATTAGTCGATTATCATCATAATCGTTTGTGGCAGCCCTAATGGAGACACGTGTCTAATCCAAGGGGCAAACTCCGCCCGCAGAATGTGAGGCAAACCTGGAAGTGTCAAAACTTGCAGTTCAGCCTTCATCCGCTTGGGGCTGGCCCCAAAAAGGAGCAATTTCCCATTGACTCCCATGTTAAAAAGGCTAACTTTACAGCAAAAATAAACATGTTTACAGCCTTGTTCAAAAAACAATTTTAGGTTAGATAGTTCAGGTTTACCATCATGACAACTCTGAGGGGGTGAATTTTTTTCTAACTTCTCTGTTTATTTTTAATTTAATCTTGAAATTATGAATATTTAGGGGAGTGTCCTTTGATTGACAGGTCCATCTAGGCTAACGCTCTTGGCTAATGGTGGCGAACTGTGGCTAATAGCTTGCTCCATAGTCTACTGTCCCCCTCTGCTTGCGGGGAAGCTCTTCACCGCCTGGGACTAACGTAAAGAGAGTCATTTGGTGTTTCTGAACTCCACTATCAGTTGCCTCTGCAGTTTTTATTTGGTTTTGGATGTTAATCTGCAATTATTGGACAAAGACGGCTTGCTGTGGTGTTGATTACAGTAACAGACCGTCCAAGAAGTTTCTGCTTTGGGGGAAGGCTTCATACCCGCTGATGCTTCATCAGCTGTGGGGGGGTTCTATCAGGTGGCCGAGAGGAATGCTGTTCTGGTCAGAGCTTTTATCTATTTCTACACACGAGTTGGAGCAAGCGATCGGTCGGGTAGCAGCAGAGCAGCAAAGTCGGCAGGACCGATAAACCTCAGCACCCAGAGCCGGAGATGGCTAGATCAGGCTGGAAGACTACAGAGTTGGATTCTAGACAGACTGGATGAATACTGGTTAGATCAGTACTGGTGTGAGGAACAGAGCTGGAGGCATGAACTAATGGATGAGATGTGAGGTGAGTCAAAAGCCTTTTATTTTTTGAGAGGATCTGAGTTTTCATGATGACTTTGTGACTGCTTTATGCTGGATGTGTTGTTAAGATGAGCCCGTCTATGTCCTCACCCTCCACCGATCATAATGGAAATAACACCATATTAAGCAGTATTGACCTGACCCATTTGGGTCTTATTATATCGATATGTTTTATCTATTCTAGATGTTTCTTTGTCAAAAGTGATCGTTGTTGAAAAACGGGATAAAATTCTCTTAACCGCAGTCTTCTGGCTGAAACCAGCTTCAGCCTACGTTAGCTTCAGTTAGCTCCCAACTAGATTCTGACTAGCTTCTAGCTATGTCGGCTCGGAGCGTTAACACTCCGCCCCCAGCCTGACAGCGCCACTCTCAGCTCCACCTCATTGCCCATTTCTGGAGTTTCTGAGAGTGACGAGGCGAGTAACGCGGACAAGATGGCGGTGGTGGGAACCGCCAAGTTGGCTTCATTTTTGCTCTTCAAAAACCTATGGGTGACGTCAACGAGGGTTTGTCTAATATATATACAGTCTATGGTCTAATCTCATCTGTCAGTCTGTCCAACACAAAGGCAGACAAGAAGGGAATTGGATCCGATCCTTTATGCACTCCCACCTCCACCTTGAACCCCTCTGTCACACCTCACTGCTGTCTCACAGCTCTCATATATGTCCTGCAACACTCTAACATACTCCTCTGTCCCTACAGACTGCCTCATGAAAAACCACAGCTCTTCTCTAGGGACCCTTTCATATGCTGTCTCTAAATCTACAAAGACACAATGCAACTCCCTCTGATCCTCGCTGTACTTTTCCATCAGCATCCATAAAGCTAAAATTGCAGCTGTAGCACTCTTTCTTGGCATGAAACCGTACTGCTGCTCACAAATGCTCACCTCTGACCAAAGCCTAGCTTCCACCACTCTTTCCCACAGCTTCATTGTATGACTCATTAACTTTATTCCTCTGTAGTTGCCACAGTTCTGTATGTCTCCCTTGTTCTTAAAGATTGGCAATAGAACACTTTTCCTTTATTCCTCAGGCATCTTCTTACTCTTCAAGGTCTTGCTGAAGAACCTAGTCAAAAACTTGACTGCCACCTCTACTAGACACTTCCATACCTCCACATGTATATCATCAGGACCAACTGCCTTTCCTGTATTTATCCTATTCAAACTTTCCTCACCTCATCCTTACCAATTTCAGCTACTTCCTGATCCACAATACACACCTCTTCTTCTCTACCTAACATACAGGTCATGATATGCACTTTGCCACCTCTTCCTTCAGCATGTGCTGCATCCCAATTTACTCCTGTCTGATTTCCTCAGTCCTCTCAGTGTCCCACTTCTTCCTAGCTAACTTCGTTGTCTGTATATGTTCCTGGACTTTGTCGTTGCACCACCATACTCTATCTACAGACCCCTGCTCTGTCTTTGATCTCTTTACCTTCCTCACTGTCATCCTACTAACCACCTTCCTATGCTGTCTAGCTAGACTCTCACCCACCACCACCACCAGGTCAGAATTGAGGTGGAAAATGTTGATAAAGCAGGATGTACCAAGCTGGTCGGTTTTGCTTCTGCAAAGGGTGTATATAAGAGTGTCCTGGTTATGAATGGTGATATCAGAGAGACGGGGATGAATGGAATGATGAAATCTCGTTGAAGTTGCCACGAACTCTGAGAAACGCAGAAAACCAAAGTGTGCGAGCAGAAACATAGACTCTAACTTTAAGTTGATAAATGGAGATAAATAGCCAAAGCGAAGTGTGGAAACACGACTGAGGAGGTCAGATGTAAGAGGCAAACGTGGAATAACTGGAGTTCCTGCTTTCTCAGACCTTTCAGTAACATAAGGCGTCTCTCCACTAGTACCTTTTGCCGAGCCGTACTGTACCGTTACCATCGGTAACGCGACTCGACACGGCTCGACTTGTTAAGTGTTGCTTCACAGTTACAACTAACCAGAGCGTCTCTAGTGAGCGGGTGCGTCATATGGTTGGCGGCCCCAGAGTACGTAGCAAGAAGTAAACAAAGGCTCGAAGAGGAAGAAGAAGAATGGCGACCTCACTAGCGATCCTGAGCTTTTTGCGGATTTCTGTAGTCCCACATCGAAGAGAAAGCCTCTCTCATCAAAGAATTAAGATCCCGGAAAAGATGCACACCGCAAGCAAAAACACGGTGGAGTAGTACAAACGAGTGTGGGAAGCTCTGCAGGAGAATGACGCTACAGACAGGCGCCCGGCAGCTTGTGTGGGTAAGCCGATGCAAATACTACCCCGATGTGGTGGGCTATAAATATGTTGTGGGTATTTATTTATTCACTAAAGCCCAGTGTAAAAACCTATGTTAACACGTTGGCTTTATTAATAAGTATTCTGTGTATGCGTGTTTCAGATGACTGCTCTGTGAAGTCGCCGCAGCCGACCGTCGGTTTGGTTGTTTAACTAGGCCTTGCAGTGATGATACATTCTTCTGGGTTTCACCGAAGCTCAGTGGCTGCAGAACTTCAGGATGTGGGAACAAATTCATCTACATGTGCATCAAACTACGTCCGGTGCTGGAGCGACGCAGCTTTTCGCCTATGTTTCCCCTTAAAGAAAGGAGTTGTCATATACATGCTACGAATTCTATGAATTACAAACCACAACTGTATGTTTCGTAATAAAGCTGTGTGCTTTGAAAATGTTTTTTTTTTTTAAATCATCACCACTACAATGTGTTTTACAGATATTCCATCTTTGAGTAGGCTTGGGCTTTTCATCAGCTTTCAAATGTATGCAATTTACTTATTTACCAGTGCAAGACTTTTTTACTTTTAAAAGGCAGAGCAATTGTTGTTATCAGATTTTTAAAATGTTGCTGAACCCTGATGCCAGACATAATATTGTAAAATGATTCCACCAACCAGCATGTAATGAAACTGCAAATGATAATACAAGCGTATAGCTTGGACATTTTTATTGGACAGGTATAGAAAAAGTTCAGAAACAAAAGTCCAGTTGCACATGTCTGTGGCTCATGGTTTAGTCTGCAGCATCCCAGGAAGGTTTGATTGAAGGCAGATTGAAGGCATCGTGTCATCTCCACCCTCCGTGAGTCGGTTGCCTGCTTCTGCTCCATCACAAGAAGGTTTTGATCCCACTGCAACGGATCGCAGATATTTTGTACTATGGTTACAGTGCATTTAAAACATACACTAAGAAATAAAATTAAGGAATAGAAACAAATATGTCTCATTGTACTGCAGAAAACGTAAGTAGGTCATTCATATTTACAAAAACAAAAAACGGCATCAGAACTAATTTGGATAACTGATTATAAAAAGAACTGTCATACTGAAGATAATATGCAGCTGAATAGGTTAATATTGTGAATAAAATATACAAGCGGCATGAAATTTGCTTCTTACCGTGAGTATGAGACAGCGAGTTCAGGACTTCGGCATTCTCCTTCTCTGCTTCGGCCTGCAGGTGAGAGCCATCGGCTATGAACCATGGTCAGCTCCGACTCCTCCTTGATAACCCTCTCACAGCTCCATCCAGCTCACACTGAATCTTCTCTTCAGCCAACAAACTAAGAAATGCTGAAACTCCGTTTGGATCACAGCACTGGTTTTTAACGTTGTCATTGTTCTTCAGCAAACACTAAACACATCCACTCTCTGTAGCGAGGTTTCAAAATGGCGGTCGGTTTTTTGTTAAAATATGCTGTGAAGTCGCTTTTCAGTACCAGTTCTGCGGATGGAAGCTGAGGTGGTACAAAAAAAAGTATCGGCTCGGAGCGGCTAGGAGCGGCTCGGAGCGACTCAGCCAAACTTCTGCCAGTGGAGAGTAAAAGGTACTGAGGTTGAGTACATCCGAGTCGAGTCGAATCGTACTGGTGGAGAGACGCCTATAGTTACATGACTGTGATTTAGGGCTGGACAGGGACTACCTGTTGTGAACATCATAAAGAAACTGATACCGGAAATATAGGTTTGGATGGTGGCTGTACGGATTTTTTGAACAGAGTGAGAGTGGGTGACAAATTGGCAGATAGACATGAGGTTGAGTGAGGGAAAAGATAAACGTATGATATGTGAAAGGCCTTGAAGGAATTCTAGCCTGTAAGGTAAGCTGAGAGAGTACCGGGAGCAAGAGTGTTAAGAATGGAATTCTGGGATGCAATGGAAAGGTGTAGGAGTTGTGAAGTCAGTTGTGGATGGTGGCTCAAAACAGTGGGACCGGAGTTGGATTGCGATCCGCTGCAGGAGCTACAGATCTGAATTTCTGAAAAGTAAAACGAGAGAGAGAGTCAGCAATAATGTTTTTGTGGCCTCGAACATGGGTTGACGAGAGTGAGTCTGCGGATGAGCTGCATCATGACAGGAGAACGGGATCGTCCTTTTTTAATAATATCTACTACAGCAGAGTTATCAGAGTGGATGAGAACAGAGTTTTGAGACCATTCGTGACCCTAAAGAAGGGCAGCGATAACTATGAGGTAGAGCTCATGGAGAGCTGTGGAAGGCGAGGCGGACTGAAGCTGCATGGAGTTGAACTCGGGGGGGCATTTTGATGCGAACCGCCTCCAACCATAATAGCAGCCGAAGCCAATGGAAGGTGCGGCATCAGTGTAGAGTTGGATATAATCTGGAAGGGAGATGAAATCATTGTAAAATAAATGAAAATCCCTGAGTCGGGGTGAGGCATCCCGGCGAGGGCGGGAAGGAGACGAAGGGGGAACCCGAGCAGTACGTTTGGTAGCAGCGGCATGAGAATGCTGCAGGGATGCTTCCAGCCGGAATATAAAGTTCCGAGACAGGGAGGGAGAAGGAGGAAGATGCTGGCCTGAGTGGCTGCTGCGAGAAGCTGGAGCCGACGGCGGGGAAAACAGCTCCTGAGAGGGCTGAGATGGAGATGACACAGACGAGGAGGAGGGACCAGGATCCCACTGGACCGATGTAACCCGGACACATCAGGAGACCTGGCGGGTCACTGATGGAGGGGATGGCTCGAAGATGGCGGGTTCGCCAGGGACAAGTTTCCAGTTCGACTTGGATGGACGAGGGACACGGTTAGAATATCCATCGATGAGATTAGCGAACGCACAGGTGAGAGATTTACGAGAACGTAAGCAAGTACGAAAGGTGAGAGAGAGTCTGGCGAACGCATGTGAAACGAACGTGACAGACCTTGAACCTGAGGTGAGCCTGGCTAATAGAGATCACTGATGAATTAGTGAAGTGCGAGACATCTGAAAAGCCAGGTGGATTGAGATAGTGTTGATTCCTGCATATGATGAGTTTTGAAGCGTGGTCCTGCTCATGAACCTAAGTTAACATGTTAACTCCATACATGTCCACCACTTCCTCATCACATCTGCTCCCTTCATTAACATGTCTGTTAAAGTCTGCACAAATTACCACCCTCTTAACTCTCAGGATACTATGCTTCAAATCATTTATAACACTGCAAAATTCCTGCTTCTCATCTAACTCACATCCTACCTGTGGGGCATAACCACTAACAACATTAATCATTATTCCTACCATTTCAAGCTTCAGACTCATGAGCCTATCTGACACGCGTTTCACATAATATTCCTAGCAATTTCCTCCTTTAAGTTAACTCCTACTCCATTTCTCTTACCATCTATATCATGGTAGAACAACTTGCACCCTTATCCTAAGCTTCTAGCCTTGCTACCTTTTCACCTGGTCTGCTGAACACATAGAATATCCACCTTTCTTCTCTGCATCATGTCCATCAGCTCTTTAGCTTTACCTGTCAGAGTCCCAACATTCAAAGTCCCTACTTTTAATTCTCCTAATGTGGTGGCATCCGTCATTTGTTATAATGTTGTATGATGGAGCAGCAGTTTATTGACAGCTGAGAGGAAGGGGTTGAATAATCTCCTACCTAATCTCCTATCAGGAAGACCAGCTCTGTTCTAGGATGCACTCCGGATCCAGTGCAGGTGGTGGGAGACAGAAGGACTCTGGCCAAAATAACATCACTGATGGACAGAGTCTCCTACCCCATGCATAAAGATGCTGCTGAACTGCAGAGCTCCTTTAGAGACTGCTACATCCAAGATGCACGCAGGAGAATGTTTGCAGGTCCTTCGTTCCTGCAGCAGTTAGACTATACAACCAAAACTGCTCCCAACAAACAAAGATGTTTACACCAACACTCTAATTTGCACTATTCAACTGAACAGCACTACTACTGCTGTAATTTGCACATTATTCTTCTCAGTTTAGATATACTAACTTTTTGGAAATTATACATTTACTTTTTTAATGCACAGGTACAATGCACACTCTGTACATATTTCTAAATATTTTCAATTATTTTACATTTTAAATGATATAGAAGTAATTAAACATCTTTCAGTATCCTGCTCTGTTGCACATTACAACCTGAGTGTGCTACTTCTGTATTTTAATCTTAATAACTGCACAACACTGTTTTTGTAACTATGTCCATGATGTGAATATTTTTTATGCTCTTGCTTTTGCTGCTGTTACAACATAATTTCCCCTCGTGGGAAAATTAAAGGATTATTCTATTCTATTGTATTTATATGAATTTTAAAAGGAGCTTTATACTGCTGCAGTTGATTAACATGAAAATATTTATTTTGTGTAGTAAATAGTTTTTATGTCCTCACTGTTTCTGAATTTACTGAATATGCACTATACAAATATTTAGTGTGAGAATCACATTACTGGGTTCCAGGTTATTTTGAAGTCAGTCTTCTCCTGCTGCGTGTTCTAGCAAACAAGTACACTTTTTAAAATAATTTTGAAATATCAAAGTTGAGCTCTCTCTCTGTGACTCTGTCTGGAGCATTTCTCTACATTCTTGTCTGAAACTCACCCAAGCTAATCATGGAAGTTGTTAGATGGTCTCTGAATCCAATTGATCAAATTAATGCAACGCTAAGGTGCGGCAAAGGGGATGCCGCTTGCAAGGATATCTGTATTGTCGGTCTTATGGTGATCGGGTTCCTGCTGATCGGAATGGGCAGCTACCTGGTCTACGGAAAACTGAAGGCAACTCTGGAAGCGATTGAGAGGCAGAAGGAGTTGTGTGACAGCCTGGCGCGGGCTGTTGGGGACTCTGAACTGAACTACTCAATGGGTGAGCTGGGATACAGGCTCAGCCGGTGTCTCTGAACACATACGCGAAGTGTCATCTAATGTGGAGAGACTCTCAGCCCGACTGGGTAGAGATAGAAATTACACAAAATTTTATTATATTTTTGGTTGAATTGGAATATGGATTGGAGTTATAAGGACCGCCGAGAGACTCAAGGAAAGAAAAGGAGAGGATTTGCTCTTCTGCTAACCATAACAACTTTTATTAGGACTCATGGTCACCTACAACTGGCTCACAGTAAAAATCCCTGTGTCAGGAATGTAAACAGATGCTCATTCACCTACTCCTTACCATCTTCCCACACTTACTAACGCACACATACACACACGCAGACACACACTCGACCAGCTTCACACCGTTCCTCGCTGTTTTCCAGAATTATAATTCCCAATTCAGGAAGCAGTAGATAGCGTGCATCTATTACAGCCCATCAACTG
Source organism: Apricaphanius iberus (assembly GCA_028564705.1). NCBI lineage: Eukaryota > Metazoa > Chordata > Actinopteri > Cyprinodontiformes > Aphaniidae > Apricaphanius > Apricaphanius iberus. The sequence continues at coordinate 59,109 of JAPXFQ010001051.1, read as the reverse complement.
TGAACTCGGGTTCATAATCCCTGCCTCTCCCTCCTGATGTGTCATTGTCAATGTCTGAATATTTAGTTAAATGTTTCGAGGTGTGTTTTTTTCTTTTACCTGTCTTTTGATTCTTGAATAAGGAATCAAGACACAGATGAGTGCTTTTTCTTCCCCCACCGTTGACCCACCATGACCTTGTCACCTTCAGTGACCTGGATCTGTTTGTATTCTTTGTTTGTTTGTTATGATCTTGGATAGGTTGTACTGTAAACTTAATTTCTTTGTTCCTCAGGTTCAGTGACAATAAAGTTAATTCATTCATAAAGTTCAGGACTTTAGGATTAGGTCTAAAGGTCTTTAGGCCTTTAAGTTAAAACTTTTCCACAATATTCTATTTTTGTACCGTAAATGTTTTTTGGCAGTACCTTGGTGATATCACAATCAGGTAGCAGTCTCTGCATATGTTATTTCTCACTATGGTTAGTCTTCCATCCGTCTAACGATTTTTCCAGACTCATGACACTGGCAGAAAGCTACTTGAAGGAAGGAACCCTATAACAGTTTTACAGAATCTCTCTCAAATGGTCCTGAACAAAGGAGAGTTAGCTTACTTTTTTAATATGTAAAAAAGCAAATCTGAGTGAGCAGGAAGATGGTTACCGACCTTACTTACATAATGAGCAACATTCAGGCGACAGGTGAAGGTATTAAAGTTGAATAGGACAATAAAATCTCTGCTTTTTCATAACATGTAGCATGTGTCTCGATTTATAAGATCACACCTACATTCATGTAATTAATGTCAATTTTTTTTGGAGCTGAGTGAGAACATTTGCATTTCCATTAGGCTAAGCCTTGTAATTTGTCAGAACTTTACAGTCTTTTAGTTTCATCATTATAATGTCAGCTTATTACATATATCCCGCAATACAATTAGTGATATTTGTGGTGAGTCTTTCCGATGATCTCTACCCTGATCCCCTCATCACCTTTCGTCTTTCTTCAACCTCAGACCTGCTGGTAAATGTCAAAACATAATAGGTGTCTTGTCGTGACATTTTAATAAGCACATTTATAATCCAAAAAGATTAACCTGCTAAACTTTGTTGCCATTCTTCTCCAGTCCCTGTGAGAGTAAAATAATTAGTCTATTTCTTACTTTACCACAGCAGCCGCAGGCTACTGAGGACCAGTTTTGGTTCATTATGTGAGATTTTAGGTACTACACAGATGGTAAACAATGTCAGGGATACAACATATCATCCAAAGATGAAAAGATGAAAATAGAAATGCAATTTATGACCAGAATTGTAAAAGATCATTTTAAAAGTTTTCAGAAAATCTGTAAAAGTTCCTTCCTGAGAGTCACCCCTTATGTTCCCCCCATATGGACTCAGATCTATAACAAGTCTCTGGAACTGTGTGAGATGCCCAAATATCACAAGGGAAAATATTACAGACCTGCCACCCTGATATTTGTGGTCATGGGATTCTTAGAATAACTTGCATTGAAGCCTTTAGGGAATGACAGAGGCCCCCTGATAGACCCCAGAAGTTTGGTTACAAAGCAGACAGGTCGACGGCAAACAAAGTCTACCTGGGACTACACACTTCATCCTGTATTATGTTGACTACCCATTAACATACACCAGAATCCTGTTCGTGGATTTCAACTAGGCAGTTAGGACCTTCGACTGAGACATCCTCCACTAGAACTTTACCCAGTTAACGGTAGCGGCCTTCACGTGTAATCCAATCCCCAGATTCCTGACTACAAAATTAGGGCAGTTGAAGCTGGGGAGCATCTTCTTCAACACAAGAACCATCAACACCACTGCAAGAAACCAATTTGTTGACATAAAGTGAGATAAAACAGTCTTTCTTTGGAGAACCTATGCTCAGATTCTGCTGAGCGGGGACTGCAATCAAGAACTTTAATTTTTCTGCCATTGAAATCACAGGATACGCAAACAGTGATCTAAAAATCTATCATAAACTTAATCAGAAAATTCACTTAAAACACTTCCAGAGGTTGCCTGAGTCACTAAATGGTCTCTCAGTCTGGGTTGGTAGGATACAACTATGGGGAAGACTGCTGACTTGACAGAGGTCTAGAAGACAATGATTAACATCCTCCTTAAGGAGGGTAAGCCACAAAAAGTCAGTACCAGGGGCAGTCAGGGGGTGGCTACTTGGGCTTAAACCCCAGATGTTTTTTGTTGTTGTTTTTTTTAATGCCTCAAATCTGAAATTTACTTTTGAAGCTAGAAAAAAACCTTCTCGGAAATTAGGTGCACTGCTGGATTAACCAGAGAAGCAGAAGCTCCGTAAAGTAGCCTGTTAATGGCCTCCCTGAGCCCTCTGAAGAAGAAACGCTTTGGCTCCTACAGCAATTTGGCTGGTTGAGGTCAAAGCCCCTGCACGAGAAGATTGTTGCTCATTTGGATATTGGCAAAATTTTTAGACAAAAAAAATCAGATTGATAACAACAGCTGTGATGAAACAGATCATTATTCAGGTTGGTAAATCTTATTTTAAAAGTACTGGCTGGCTAAATGTCAGCTTGCTGTAAGTTTTGGTATGGAAACTGAAAGGTAACAGATAATGTTACATAATTTAATGGCAACATGGAAGGAATATAAAATTCTTAGATAATAATCATAAAAAATTAGTAAATGTTAGCGAGGCAAATGCTTTCTGGATGAGTGAGAAAGAATTAAGTAAATTACTGTTACAGTAAGTGAATAGAGCTTGGTAAACATATACTGTATTTTAAAAGCTCTCACTAACTGTAACAGTTATTTACTCTTTTTCAGTTGTTTCTCAGTCATCTAGAGATCATCTGCCTCTGTGATATTTAATTAAAGGGAGGATATTATCCAAGATTAAATAATTTTTAAAGGATAAAATCCTAATAACATGTCTTTCCCTCATTAAAAACATGGCTGAAGTTTTTCTTTGACTCATCCACTCATGTTTGACTAATCTTTGACTTTCTGTTGCTTTTAGGGTGCTGTTCTGCCTACTCCGACCTACCTCCCCTACCTTTTGACCTGACATACTCAGCCGAGCCTCCACCCCTGCAGAACACCCCTCTGCCAAGCCCCCGAAACAACTCTGGCAAAGTAGTAGCAGCAATAATTAGACTACCAAACATCTGCTACTGTTGTGTGAATTATTCTCACTAGCAGTGCATTAAGCCTTCATCCATTCATTCTACCTTGCAGTTGAAGGTAGTTGAATGAACTGGACTCGAGGACTCGAGAACTTTTCAAAGTTCTCGAGTCCTTTGAAAATGGCTGAGAGTTGCAAGAGAAACAGTGTCTTTGAAGTGTATGAAAAGAAGAGAAAGGCCTTAAAAGAGAAAAACAAGACCAGTGTTTTGAGGAGATTCTTTCCAACGATGGTGTGTGCTGACAGCCAAGGTTGGGCTCCTTACTGATGCCTAAGTTTCTACCCACCAGGTAGGCTGAAGCTATTTTTAAACATGCATTTCAGAGTAGTGCTCGAAGAAGTTATCCATGTCTATGTTCCCTCTCAGGGACAGGTAGAGTGTTGCGTATGCACATTTTTTCAAAAAGTGGAGGGCGGTTCTTTCCTGAAATTCAGAAAAATCCTCCACTATATCTTTAAACGGGGGGGGTATTATGTAAAATTCACTTTTTGACGCATAACATCCTGATAACAAGTTATTCCCTTATTAAAAACATGACCGAAGTGTTACTTTGATTCATCCACTTCTGTTTGTCTAATCTTTGAGTATCTGCGCTGGTAGTCATTAGGCAGGGCTGGTTCTGGGCATAGGCAGATTAGGCCATTGCCTAGGGCGCCCTCTGCTGGAGGAGGCAACAAATTCTCCCCTTTTTTTTTTCTTTTTTTTTTTTTGGACAAACTGTTGGACACAATATTCATCTCACGTAAAGAGCTAAATAAATGATTAATAAATAATGAAATAAATTAAAGCTACAAGAAGCCTCTAGTGGCCCTCGCAGCCTAGCGCCGCTTTGGCCTGTGCCACAACCGCGACAATCACGCATCACCACCTTAACACCATCTCATCACTAACAGCGAGCTTCATGATAAAGGCTGTATAAAAAAGTGTTTACAAGGATAGAATACCTGTTTTCAACCAAAATGGCCGACCTATCATTCAAAAATGTTTTCAGGAGTCTTCAGAAACTATGTGTTCTGGATTGAAATATCCGACCGGAAAACAGTGCTTGATGATCATTTTTTTATGATTCTAGGTGGCGCTGTGAAGGTATTAGGCCAAGACCACCAAATTTTTCCATGAATATGTGTTTAGGGCCGGATTAATATCCATGTTCTTTAATTTGGTGGAGATCAGATAATTGATGTGGAAATAAGAGCTAAACGTATTTCTATGGCGTGACACCAAGCGTCACCATGAAACCAAGACATCCCCTCTTTCCAAAACTGTCAGCACTGGATAAGAACCTACCTGAACTTGTTTTCAGTCCCTGACCAGCACAAAATGTTGATTAATTAAAGGGAGCCGAATATGGACCTTTCACTGTAAAACATTTTAGTTCCTGTTCTAAAGGGGCGGGGCATAAACGTTCTGAACCATGGTGGATAGTATAGAGAGAGGCTTGGCTTTATTTGCTAAATAAAGCCAGACAACGTCGACTTCGGCTACATCAGTGCCGTTTGTGGGTTCACCCTATTATTCAGATGCTATCTGAGTTTGGGGAGTTTAACCATTTGCTCCAGGAGCTACGTATGGATAAGGTTCGCTTTCAAGCTGTACTTCGGTCTGTCCCAGTTTGATGACCTCCTGGGCCACATCGGAGCTCAAATCTCCTACCAGGACACCAACTACAGCTGCTCTATTCCTCCCGAGGAGCGCCTGTCCATCTGTCTATACAAAGACTGGGACGGATCATAAAGTTCTTTGCGATTGCAGACGGCCACGATCAGCTTGTCTTCCATCGTTGAAAATGTTTTTTTTATCCCGCATCATTCAAGATACGTGTATAGTGACATCACCACAGTGAGACTCTCTGATCGGTTGCAGCACTACGTTAACTGTGTTGGGTCTGTCAAAAGTTCGGCTTGCTGAACTTCTGCATTGCTTGTGTTGCTACGTTGCCGTATGAAATGCAAGTGAAGTTGACGGACCCAACGTACATAACGCACCGCAGGGCCCCTGACGGACCTCTGACGTACTCGACCATTGACTTTACATGCAATTTTGCCGCAACTGATGCTGCAGTTTGGGGCGGTGTGAACGCTGCGTCAGTCTGTCATTGCTCATTTAGAAGTCTGTAAGTGAAAAGCTCTTAGAGGAGTTTGATCGAATACGATGTCTATAAATGGCACAAAATGGTGTGTTTATTTCAAAATGGCCAACTTCCTGTTGGGTTTGGACCATGGCTCCAAGAAACTTCTTGTAGGTGTGAAGGTACTACATATGTGTGTTGAATGACGTTTTGCTTAGATATAGTATGGCTTGGGGCTGGTGTTTTAAAGGTTTTTAGGGGGCGTTGTGAAGTAAGTAGGCCACACCCACCAGATAATAGCCTACATTAATTTTGAGGGTATGGACTAATGGATGAGTTTTGTGGAAATTAGAGGCAAGCGTATGTCCATGGCATGACGGCGCACTTCGCCATGCTGCCACAGCCACACCCCTTTGAGAAAACATTCAATACTCTAAACATGGTTAACCCAACTGGTTTGCAGCCGCTGTGCAGCATTGTTATGCTAATTTGCTTCACTGTGTAAATTCTGGAACTATTATGGTGGAACATTACACTTCCTGTTCCGAGGGTCAGGGTTTAAGTGCTGTCAGCCATCTAGGATCGTCTGAGACCTCATGAATGTCCCCCACAGTATGATTCACCCATCTGTGACTTTCTGAAAAGGAGTTGTAACCTTTTGAAGATATGTATGGTAAGAAGCCAAATTTGATGCCTTATAACCTGGTTATAAGTAGAAAAATTCCCACCTACCTGCCCCTTTTCCACCTATCCTCTCTTCCCACCTGACGTACTCAGCCAAGCCTCGGTGTCAGCAGAGCACTCTTCCCCCTTCCTACAGAACTCCAGTTTAGTATTTGGACCTTATCTTTAGAAACAACTCTAAGCCGAAAAGGATGCTATCTTTCCGCAAGTCACTTCACAGAGGACTGCTTTCTCAACAAAAAACTTTTTGAAAGTGGATTAATAAGTAGATAGGTCCTACAGGCAAGAATGATCCATTTTGTCAGCATTTGAAACTCCGAACTTAAAACGTAGCTTCATATTTCTGTGCTTTCATGGTAGCAATGCAAAACGTAGCTTCATATTTCTGTGCTGTCATGTATGCAATGTAAATGTGTGTTATTGAATGATTATCTATCTATCTATCTATCTATCTATCTATCTATCTATCTATCTATCTATCTATCTATCTATCTATCTATCTATCTATCTAAATGTACCTTCATATTTGTCCGAGTCTATGGTTTCAGTGCAAAACGTACCTTAATTTCTCTCTACATGTGTTATTTCAATACAAGACTAGGCTTAATATTTCGATGCCCTTAGTATTTCAATGGAAATGATTTCAAATCTAGCTTTATAGTGATTAATATTTTAAAAAAGGGTGACAAGGAGGTCTTGTAAAAGCCTTTGAATGCTCTCTGGTTCTTCAAAAACCCCAGTTTCAGGGTCGGATATTGGATAATTTGCGATCTTGCGTGTTACAATTGTTCCCAAATGTTTTTTTTTTCCTTAAATTTTAAAATGCAACACACTTTAAAATTCTGTTAACAATGTCCCAGTCCGACTCCATGTGCATGCTGTGATAATGGCGTGTATATTACGTACTCAATGAGGAGTTTCAAGGCGACAAATACGGAAGTGATGAAAAGACAAATTTCCTTAAGGCTGATTTTGATACAGGATTTTCAGACAGATTTAGGGTAACAATTTTATTTCAGTGTGCAATAGAATGGTACTGTGTGCCTGGAAAAAGTATCAAAACCCCCCTTTAAGATTCTACAAGATGACACGGTTTGTGAGGAGTCATGACGTATTGAAGAGGGAATGTCAGAAAGGGTGGAGGGTCTTAGAGACAGACAGTTAAATATGAAGGCGTCAAATAGTTATTGATGAGAAGGCAAATTTCTTTTAGGTGGATTTTGATATATACAGGTTTTTCAAACAGACTCCAGGTAACATGTTTATTGGGGTGTGCTATAGAATGGTGCTATGTGCCTGAAAGAAGCATTTATTTTTTTTAATGATTATTATCTATGTATTTTTATATTTTATTTAAATTATATATATATATATATATTCTATATAGCGTCTTATTCTGCTAAACGGCTCCAAAAGTGCCTCACAGAAAAAGACAAAAAAATGGCTTCCAATAAGAAAATGCATAACAAGACAACAAGAGTAAAGAAATGTACAGAAAAACATTAAAGCAGCAGCATATTCCTAGTTTTAGGACTAGTTACAGTACTGCCAGCGAGAGAGACTTCTCGGGTCTTGAATTGTAAATCCAGGCATAGAAAGCACAGCTGAAGTCAAGGAGTTGTGGTCTACCGACAAATAAAGTCAACTCTGGAAGCGATTGGGAAGCAGAAGGAGTTGTGTGACAGCCTGGCACAGGGGGACTGAACTGAACTACTCGACTGGTGAGCTGGGGATGCAGGCTCAGCCGGTGTCTCTGGACTCATACGCGAAGTGTATGAGTCCAGAGCAGATTAAAGATTCTAAGGGTAGAGAAAAAAATGTGTAATTGCCCTTTAGCCATTTCCTGTACTGGAAGCTAGAAAACTGAAACCAACTTCAGCTTTGTTAAATAACATTATGAAGGTAACATGATTATTTCATCTATCAAGTATTTTTCGTGTCATCACGTTTACTGTGATAACAATATGATAGCAGCATTCTAATCTTCAACTTTATCACATCAAAACAAAATGTCTTAGTGAATTTACCTTTAAGAGAATGTGGACAATTTTAAATTCTTCTTCAGATTGCAATACTCTGCACACAAAAAGCTGCTTTGCATTCTTTGGTCTCAGTTTTGTTTTCATTGTAATATGTGAAATGTTCTTATTTTCTTCTCAGCTGTAGATGCTTTCAAGTTTTTAACATAATATGACAATAAGCTGTTGACTTCCAAGAGAACAGTGGTAAGCCTCATATATCAATAGGTCGACTGATTGGTTCTCTTATCAACTAGTGCCACCTATTTCATTTGATGAGGAGTTATTTTGTCTGTTCCTTGCATCTTTTCCGGCATCTGATTGGACATCGTTAACGAATAACAGATGAGCCTAAAAATCAATAATAACAAAAATTCCATCAATTTAGTCATCATCTCAGTCTTCATGTTGTATATATTTTTTATTTCGTTGGGTTTTCATCTGAAAAAATATTTTTGTGATGGAAACATTTCATCAACAAAATTAACACAAATGGAGACATACAGCACAAACAACCATGCACACATAAGGACACATAAGGACAATCCCGTTAACCTAACAGACAGGCTTTTGGAGTGTAGGAGGAAGCCACAATACCTGGAAGGAACCGACACACACACACACACACACACCGCCTGGCCAATTAGTGGCTACCACTACTATATAGGTAAGTGTGACCCGGCCTTTCCACCGAATGCTTAAGCAGCACGTTACAGGAGCAGCACGTTTCGCTCGCATATTCTGCTGCTTGGCCCTTTCCACCGGGGGCGTATGAGGCATGTAGCAGCAGGGAAGCAGCTGTCAACGAGAGAGCACAAAACAGTATTATTTTGGTAAGTTCATAGTAGCTTAATTATTAAAACTTCAAGACCCATTTATTTTATCCTGCATAACTGAAAAGGGTGCATACAGAATGGGGTAAAAAACTAAATCACGTTAATAAGTAGGATAAACTGCCCCATAATAGCAGATACGTCACTCCATGCTTTATCCTTCTTAACGACGTCTTTATAAAAAGTATGACTGGGGTTATACAGGATTGAGTCCTTCTCGACTTCAATGATCAACCGTTCATCGTCCATGATGAAACACAAATGAGACCTCCCGCGAGGTACTGACTTCTCACAGGTCGTGACCTTTTTTTTAAGTCAAGCAACCGGAAAGTAGCACGTTTCTTTTACTTTGAAACTTTGCAGATGCTGAGCCGTCTGATTTCCTGTCCTCCCTTATCCAAAATGTCGACATTTACGTGTTTCAGAGGAATACTGAATAGAAAATAGGACTGCCGCATATATTTAGAAAAGTGCCGCAGCATAATGCTTATGAGACAGGGCAGACTTGCGCTGCTTTCGCCTCCGGTGGAAAAGGTTCTATTGAGACCAGATCAATCAGTCCATAGGTGGTTGTGTAGGGTACCCTTGGTCTGCTGCTAACTGAGCTAGATGTCAGAAAAACCTATAAGATCGGCCTAGACAAGGCTGACAAAATGTGCCAAACAGGGGCTGACCATGCCCGGGCTGAGGAGACCCTAGCAGGAAAGGGGCATTTGAAAAGATTTGAGTCAGCTGCTCTGCACAGTCCTTCTGCACACTTCTAGACTCAGGTTTTGAGTTCAAAAAGTACTCGCTCTGTTGTTTACTGATAGGTCTTTACCACTCCTCTTAATATAGCTGTAAAATGAGATTTATTTTAGTAAGAACAAAACATTCAGAGGATGTCATACAAATAGTATCTTGTTCTATTTTTTTAAGGAACTATGTTTTGTTTATGTGTTGACTGTACCCAGTAGAGTGATACACCCAAAAAAGGGGGTTGTTCAGTTTGTTTAGGCTGTGGAGTGATATGCGTTTTTCTTGGAGGGAAGAAGAAGAAGAATAAACATTACGCAGCAGTTTTTAAACATAGGCCATTACTCAGAACCCAAGTACGCAAGTACATTCTTGTTTACTTGGCAAATACGTACTTGGCAAGTACAGTTGAAAGTCCGTACTTTAAGGATGCAGTACAGTAGTTCCGCAATTGGCACAGAGCGTACTTGGTTGATGTTGCTGCTTGGCTGTGATCATTCCAAATTTTCAATATATTGTCCAGTTTTACTCAGGAATGAGATTATTTACACATTTATAATGGATAGTAAAATTAAAAAAAAGAACTTTTTTTGATACATGACAAATATTCAAAAATAGGAAGAAGTATTGATACAAAATAGAAAACCTGCAAAATAATGGTCTTAATTTTTAATTACTTGTGATCGAGAAATTTTTTATTATGATTAATCTTTTACTATTATTAACACTGAGAGCAGAGGGGCCAGAAAACAGGTGTTGAGTTCGAGGTTAGAGAAGACATCACTGCCTGAGAAAATATTGATTCTTCTTACAAACTTAGTTTTGAGAGTTTCTCTTATTGTGTTACATATAACCCAAGCTATTGCCATTGTTTTGTATATGTCAAAAGTCACTTATTCACAGCTAAAGAGCCAGATGTCTTCATCCGGAGATATCCCCACCCTGAGATTAATAGTTTTGTCTTCAAAGTTATAGAGGCAAGGTTGCTGAACTTTATAAATACTTATTTTCATTGGAGCTTGTTAGTAGGAGGTAGGAGGTAGGAGGAGGGGGGCAGCATTCAGCATTCACTGTGATCTGTTCTGTTCTCCTGTATGATCAATTCAACTTTTATTAAAACCTCCAAACGCTTAAAGGAATCTCTCTCATCTTTATTAAGAGTCTTAAATGCCATTACATTACTGATTATAAAAGGCTCTTCTAATTAAATGGTGCTTTTTCATGTTTCTTTTTCAGGCGTATTAGTAAAACATGATTGTAGCATTGTTGATTTCAAAATACATGATTTATTTAAGAAACCGCTAAACACTGATTAACAAACTAATTGTCTTTTATCATGATCATTTGAACTCATATCAGATACCTAAAACATAAATAGACTAAATGTTTTTAGTCATTTTTTATTAGAATGACACCAACCAACAGGAAATTGATACTGTGACAAGTCAAAAGCAAATGTTAAAATAATCATATTTTTTACGGAAGATGAGGAGACTGTGAACAAGATGATGCAGGACACAGGTCGAGAACATTGTATGGAGGTTTTGGAAAGTGACATTAAAACCTTGAGCTGTGGTCACTCCCCCTGCAGAGCTGTCCACAGAGCCAATCTTAGGGATATGTTTACAGTGATCTGTTTGATAATTAAGGGGTACTGTGTTAAAATTATTTTATTACTATGAATGTACATACCAAAAATAGTTGGCAATCAAACACAAGTAATTGGTATTTTATAAACTGTGATGACACAATTTAGAAAAAATACCTACGTTGACTAAATAAATCTCAGAAATTCCAGAGATAAATGATAAATTTTATTTTCTGAAACTTGCAATTAGATCATCATATACTAAACTACTGTACCATAATAAATAAAATATAACAGATTCATTTCTGATACAAAAATGATATTTTTTTAAGTGGGAGACCTCACAAGTTTTCACCATCATTAAATCCTGTGGATAGTCTCGTATGGACACAAATGAATGGAGACACATACAGCCTAAGGGCATTGTCAGGAAGATATCAGTGTGTGGACAGTGTTAATCTCTCCATCTTCTCCTCACTCTACAATTTTTTAGATCTCTCGTTCAGCAGGTTCACCAGACCCCTGAGAAAAGTCTAACCTCGGCATGAACCCACAGCTCACCTCAAATATGACAGCTTACACTTTCCTCTCATCTTCCTGTTCTGCTTTCACTCTGCCATAAACACTAAGGAAGTAAGACATACTCACACAAACTCACACTCATCTCAGTTTCCCTGTCATCTCGACATACACACACATTCACAGGAAAGTTTCCTTCTGTGCTCTTATTCACACACACACATTTACACTTACACACACCAAAGACATATACAGTGGAACTTTGATTATGAAGGGAAAAACGAGGTCCTACAGGGAAGAAAGAGCTACAGAAATGTAAGATGTGTCACGGTGACCTTTGATGGCAGACCGAGTGAGAGCACCTATTAAACGGCAGTCTTTTACTATTTTTCTATGTCTCCTCCCTTACTATTCTGAAATATTTGAAAAGAGACTGATTTATGTTGGCTTCCAGATATAAGATGAGCTTAGACTATTTAGAAATTCTAAATTTATCAGAGCTGCTTATATGTACTTCAGGTGCTGGTTGTCACTGAGCAATTACGGAACTTTCAGTGTTGAGGTTTGTCATAGACATCAAGGAATCGCTTATTGAAGAGGTGAAAAAATAAATAAAACCATATTCAATGTTAGAGCTATACTTCAATCTAGGGCTGGGCAATTAATCTCATTTTAATTGAAATCACAATATTAAAACACTTCATTGCAATAATCGCGAGGTGTGTCTTAATCTTTGCCAAATGACCAATCCAGTCAAAGCACCGCCCTGTTGACAAGCTAACTGGCGGACAAGTTGCAGAAACAACATGGTACTTAACAGCAGGAGGGCCATGCTGGTAGGTAAAACGAACGTGCAGTGTCAACAGTCTATAGGTGGTAAGGAATTCTGAAGGAAAATGGACAACAGGGAAGAAGATAAAGATGACAAAATTGTTGACACTGACCACAGAAGAGAACATGACAATTACATTGTAGAGAGAAGTGGCATTGTGACCTCAGTAGTTTGAAAATGGTTTGGATATTTCATAGAGGACTGCAGCCAGACTAAACTGATCTGCAAACAGACCGTTTCAACAAAGCTAGGTAATACAAGCAATCTATTTAATCATCTGAAATCCTATCATCCCACTGAGTACAAAGACACAGTGTGTCTTTGTACTCTTTGTACTGTGTCTTTGTGCATACACAGTTTTGAAGTGATGTGATGTTAGCAATACAACAGTAGGAGGGTGCATGCTCTGTATGTGACATTAATAGTAAAGGCATATTTAATAGTTTTTATTATTATTGTTTTGACGAGACAAAAATTGAATCAAAAATTTAGGTTGTTGAATATAGTGAAAATAATCGAGATTGTTTTCAAAGTCGGCCAACCCTACTTAAAGCTCATTGACAGTAGTTGGTCAAGCTTTGAGTTCTTGTTCTGGTTTAAACATATATTTAGACCAAGAAACACTGACTGATCTAAACTCATGATTAGGTCCACACAAAATTTTCAGTTTCATATTACCAATGTTTCCAGAAAAAGTATCTTTATTATTGTTGTTTTTTTAGGGTGTAAATTTGATTTAAAAAATGGCAAATATAAAGAGAAATACATACATATATTTTTTTTATTTAAAGTGTGGTTAAGTATTCAATCCATATAGGCTGTGCAATGCATTGTGGGTATCACCAGAGACAAAGTTTGAAAAGTAAAATTGTCAGTTTTATTGCATAATTTTATAGCAGAATTTCACGTTCATGAAGCAGCAGCAGCTTTGTGGTTTAGAATAAAACCATAATCAATACCTCAAGTTTCATGGGTTGATATATTATTTGTGCAATTCAGTGTTTGCATTTTTTGGCCTGTCTGTTAAATTTAATGGAGTAATAGAGAGCTCCAGATTTTAAGACTGGATGACTCATTGTTGGTTTTTCTTGAACGTATCAGTGTCAGCTAAAACAGATTGATATTTAGACCTTTAATAAGTATCTAGAACCAAATATAGTAGCAGAATTTTTGACCAAGATTTCTCATACTGATAATGGTTTTAATGTTGTAAAGCAGAGCATGGGTCGGTGTGAGCCGCCAACAGCTGGAATGACCTGGTAGTTTGAGAAAACAGACCAAATATAGAAAAAAAACTATAACAGAAGCACTGGTCCAGGTGTGTTTTTTTATGTTAAAGGTAAAGTTAAGAGTTAATGACAGTCATAGCTCTCCTAGTGGCTCAAAGCAAGGATAATAGCACATAACAAAGTTTGTCACAGGGGGGAGTGAAGGAATTACTGATGATAGAGGTCTGCTTGTAATTAGAGCTACCACGATTAGTCGATTTGTCACGACGTCGAAAAGCAAAATTGTCAACAAAAAATGTTGTTAACCTAACGGTGCTTACACACCAAACGCGATAGACGCGACCAGAGAGTCCGGTTTACATGTAAAGTCAATGGAGGAGTGCTATTAAGCGCGACTTGGGATCCCGCAACATGTCAGAAGCAGATTTGAGCTACATAACACCAGCTGTTTTCTATACAGAGACAGGAATAAAAATTAACATTATGAAGAGGTTAAACCATTTAGACAGGAAAGCTCTTAAGAGGTTTGTGGGTGGCTCTTAAAAGAGCCGTTGTGGCCGCAAAACAGCTTGCTCACCCGGACACCCAGACCTGGTAATGTCTCCATCAAAGCACGTCCCGCGGCGCTCACATATAAACTAACAACAGACAGATGGACAGCCGCTCAGTTGGTAGTTGGTGTGGTGGCGGAGCAAAGCTTGGACCTTCGCAGCACAAACTGGGCGAGGAGCCGGGGTGTTTAATGATCCTTCCGCTGCTGCTCGACTGGGTCTACCCCCGCAGCAGCGGTCCCAACATTTAACGTGGTCAGCTCATAGACCAGAGTCCCCTGTGAACTCCTGGAGGTTCAGGAGAAGGAGGGAGGAAGACGGCAGCGGAGCGGTCCAGCCAGGATACTTCCACATTTCGCTTCACATGTGTGAAAATGGCATATTTTAACGACTGTGGCTCAGTGGTAGAGTAGTTGGCTTGCAATCGGAGGGTTGTTGGTTCAATTCAAGCTTCCAGCCCTCTAGGCAAGGCACTTAACCCCCAAAAAAACATCATCCTACCAAGCAATGTTGGCTATCGGTGTATGAATTTGAGTGTGAATGGGTGAATGTGGCTTCAATGTAAAGCGCTTTTAGTGGTCAGTATGACTAGAAAAGCAATATATAAGTTCAGTCCATTTACACACTTGAAGGTGCAAATGTTATGGCGACCAACTGGGGCGTGTCATGCATTTTGGTCGTGTCAATTGCTTTCGGTGTGTAAGCACTGTAAACAACTTTATCGTTTATTTTTTAACTTAAGCTTTGTTTTTCACTTAAATGTCACTGTATCTTTCTGTGCTTTGTCTACCTTTCTGCCCATGACACACATTCGCAGTTGTGGCAACTGGGGTCAGATATGGCATCACCAGCAAAGTCCAAACAGCATTATCATGGTGAGGTGATAATGGAGTTCTAAAGTTCTGGAGATTATTATGATATGTGAAAAGACAACCATGAGTAATGCAAAATTCATAGGGTAGCACCTGCTTTCCATGGCAGTGCAAGAGTGTTGCTTTAGAATCTTAAAAGGAAGTCGCTGTAGCTGACAATGAAGAGGATTTGTCCCCTCTGTAAGCTAATTAGCTCGTTAGCTGCTAATATTAGCATCAACAGTAGGGTGATGTCCTCTCTTCCCCAGACATGTCTGCTTTTTATGTTCTCTCCAGGGTTTCATCCTGTTCTTTTCACAAAGTCCACAAGATGCTGGATTGCTCATCGGAAGTAATTTTTATTTAACTGTTATTTACAGCCTCAGCAGTCACATGGATCTTTACCTCATCCTCCGGTGTCACACTCCAAAAGCTCCGGGAGGAAGACTTAAATAACTATATGCAATTCCCATTTCTACATCCCTTTTCTTCTGAAAAGAGAATTGAGTTCCTCTGAATCAAACTATTCATAATTTCAGAATCAGTTTGCAACTGGAACAAAACTAAGACATGACATTGTCTCTGTTGGTCAACAATTTCTTTAGAATAATATTTTCCTCCCACTTAACTTTATTTTATATATATATATATATATATATATATATATATATATATATATATATATATATATATATATATACACCTCGCAGTGTTGCGCTCCATTTCTTGTCTTGTCTTTAAAAAAAATGTCTTTTTTCATTTTAGTCTTTTAATTAGAAAAAGTTGGCCATGTAGGGGAATTTATCAATTAAAATAATTAATTAATTGATAATTGTTATGATCTATCTGGTTATGTTAAGAATATTAACTAATAATTGTAAATTAGTAGTTAATTATCTTTTAAACCATTTAATCGGGGCACCATTCTAGCCTCTGGGCTAGAAACAAAATATTATATATAATCAAAAGGGGATTATCAACCAATAATCTCAGTTATAATGATTAATTATTAGTCATTACACCAGAAATATCATATCTGAAGGGAATGAATTATTTGCAATAATTCACACACACACTCAGAATAAAAGAAAGCAGAGCTTTGATTCAATTTAACAAAGTATTCTAAAAACACAACTAAAATAAAAACACTACTTATACCTAACGGTTCTGTTAAGACTACTGTATACCTGAGTAATATGGCGGCTGGCGATGAGGTCACTTAGGCACGTCACGGGGCGCCTCCTACTGACGTCGTACGCAGGCCCTCGCGTGCATGCGTGGAGGCGGTGTACGACGTGAATGCACAACTCGTCAAAAAGAACGGTGGGAAGTTTTATGGCTTTATTGTTTGAACGGAGCAAGAGGCCGGTGGGGTCTTTCGAACAAAGAAACCTCGTGGCTCTTATCAGTGAGTTAGCTTCTGCTAATAAAGACTCTGGTTGGGAAATATGGACAGGGTCTTAAACTGTCCTTGTGTGCTGCGCGTGCATTCCTGACAGGCACTCCGCGGGTTCTGACTGCAAATGCCTATGACACCAACACTTACTATCAAACTAAAGGAGAGGAACCAAAACTTCCACAGACTAACAATTCTGCTCACTAATAAAACCCAAAACATACAGGAAACTCACAATCAACAAGTACAAAACTCACAAATTTACCCGTAAGCAGAAACACAGCACAGAGGAATCACAGAACGCTCAAGGAAGGCAAAACTTCACATCAATAATTAATCATGCTTACAGTTATACAGAAAACTTTCTAAACTCTCTCCACACAGGTCACAGAATATAGAGATAAAAAGGAACACTCTTAATTCTTTTGAAAGGAGTTGGGGGCTCCCAGTTGTGGAAGAAAAAGTTGGGAAAGCGAGATGTTCGGCTTGTAAGCCGTGCAGGAAAAAAACAAAAGGAGGGGAATTAAGCGGATCAAAAAGAGATAGTTCGGGCCAGCCAAACCATTGGGAAACTTTGTTGCAGAGATGGAAGGCAAAAATCCAAACATATGTTGCAAAGGAGGATCTCTTCTCACAGTTCCGTGGACAGAACCGAACCCCACTAAAGCGAGTTTTGAAGAGGAAGAACAATGGCTTTTTTTGCACTTTTATGCTGAGTGTGGGCGCTTCGCCCCCCTGTCCCCGTTTCTATCTCCAATAGGGCTGCGGGCAGCAGCGGCGGTTTTGAGCGGCGGTTTTGTTCTTTGGAACTGGTAATGGTCTGTGTACAGTGTTCTTGAGCGGCAGTGTCTTTGTTGGACGTTGGTTCAATGTTTTAGTCCTTTTTGGGCAGTAGCGAACAACAGTCCATGAACGCGAATGAACAGTCCATGAATGCGACACTTATACAGTTCATTTACGGAAGGAGGGGCAAACATGCCATGAACGCAAATTATTCAGTCCATTGTGAAACAGTGAGTGAAACCATCCATGAGCGCAACGAACGATTCAGTCCATTGTGAAACAGTGGGTGAAACCATCCATGAGCGCAACGAACGATTCAGTCCATTGTGAAACAGTGGGAGAAGCCATCCATGAGCGCAACAAACAATTTAGTCCATTGTGAAATGGCAGGTGGAACAGTCCATTACGCAATTTACTCAGTCCATTGACAGAGTTACGACACCTGGGTGGAGTCTGACTAACAAAACTTAAACCCATATATAAGAAAACATGAGAAAATACGTAAAAGGTTACATAGATCTAAGTAAATAAGTCAAAGACGCATAAAAAAAAGTACAAAAGTAAAAAAAAAAAAAAACTAACAAAAAAAAAATATATATATATATATATGTTTTGACCCCCCTTCGCCATGAAGTATTTGATTATGGGAAGGGGTAACATTAGGCAGGGAGGCGGCAGATCGGCGACACCTGACGTCCATCAGGCACAGGTGTCTGTTTGCACCCTGGGCCTTGGATCGGCTATGAACTGAGGTGTAATGAAGGTCATGGCGTCGAGTCTAGCACGCAATTGTGTAACTTGCTTGTAAGCGGTGTAAGCCATCGCTCCAGTGATGACCCATCCGATTAAAAGCGCGATCAAGGTAAAATTCATAATGTAGGATTCTGACCAATTATCTTTCTTTGGAAATTGAGATAGAGGGGTAAGTGTTAATGCCACGGGTGTCATTGAGATTAAATTTAACCAATTTGGGCCTCTCTATTATTAGTTGTTGTTCAATTCATGCGTCAATAGAAAAGTTGCAAAGTTAAACGCGTCCATTATTTCAATTTCTGTGTCGTGTCTGTCCGTATCCAGGTGATGGAGGATGATGTCGCCGATGTGCAACACTGCCCCTGGTGGGACAGTCACAAGCATGGTCTGGTTGAGCAATTTAATTTTGGTGATTGTGTCATGCTGCTCGAATGACATTAAAGATCCCACATTGGTGTGCTAACCAGCCAGCGGTTTCCCGCCCTTTCAATCTTTGTTTCCATCCCTGCATCTTTTAAATAATAATAGCACGACAATCTGTTGGGGAACGTAAAATTGTAGGCTACAACGACAATTTGTCATATTTTAATCAAGTGTGCAAAACTTTTGTTTGGTGCACGGATCAAAATTAGGAATAAGAGTTTTAGGATTTAGTTCGTCTCAAATTGATGGAGTTTAAAACTGGATATGGATTTTTCTTTTCCATCATCCCATATTTAGAATAGATTTCCATCTATGTTTAGTTTTCCAAAGATGAGAAAGTTAAGTATGAAAAATTGAAAAATACAAATTGACTTTGAATTAATAATTGGACTTTTCTACTCAGGCTGTATGCTTGGTAAATTTTGAGGACTGTTGAAGATTAATATTAGCACTTTTAGTGTTTTAGCCGTTTTAAATGTGAATAAATTAGGATGCGTCCTAATAAAAGATTGTCTACAGATCAGGGGTCTCATTTATAAAACATTGCGTGGAATCCCTACTAAAAGTGTACGTACGACCAAAACAAAAAGTTTGCGTACGCCAAAACGATTTCTGATTTATAAAATCTTGCCTACGCACAGGTGTAAGCAATTTCCCTTTATAAATCACGGTCTTCTTGGAAGTTTGCACACGTGAATTTGGCTCATAACACGCCCAAATCTGGCTATAAAAGGTCAATGCAAAGCAGGAGATGAATATTGATGCATATGAAGAAGAGGGGAAATATGGTAACAACAAATTAAAAAACCAGAAGAGAAACTTTACGGAGATGTTGATTGAAGTGCTAGTGGGTTAAGTGGATGGTAGAAGAGATTATCTAAAGGAAATTTCAATCAAACGCAACTGGACTTGGTAATTTGTCTTGGAAGACGTTTCACCTCTTATCCAAAAAGGCTTCATCAGTTCATGCTCGCCGCTGACCAGGCTGGGACTGGTCCAACTAACTGGTGTGGAGACTCAGCTATTTAACCTCTTGAACAAGAATCATTATGTCATTGGATCCTTTGTGCTCCATGTCTTAACGACGGTCGTTGGCGTGCCGCCTATTGGTGGAGGTTAGGTTTCGGCTTCATTAGTGCCCTATTGTGTTATAACGACAGTCATTGGAGTCACAGTTGTTTCTGTTATTAGAGGCTAATTTGTTTGAGTCTCCTAGGGAGGGATGAAAGTGCAGCATTGTAAATTGGAGATAGGTGATGTCTCAGGCCTCCTCCTCTGTTTAGCGATGGTTTCTCTACTTCTCTACATCTATGTAAAAGTAGAGAAACCATCGCTAAACAGAGGAGGAGGCCTGAGACATCACCTATCTCCAATTTACAATGCTGCACTAGACGTGTTCTGATACCATACTCATGAAATGGCTCGGTTTTGTCCATCTCAGACCAAGCATGAGCACGTTCATCATCGTATGGGGGCAGATTTTATGGTACCCGTCTATAAGATTGATCCGGCCCCAGATAATTAGCCTGTTGGTGGCAGTCTGTCTGTGGGCCACTGTATGGGTAGCCACCCTGATTTAACCTATCCGATGGATAGTTCAAGCGTCCAAAAGGACTTGGATCTGGTAGCTGCTGGTTTAACCCTCCTGGTGGGTTATAAAAGCGCCCGAGGGAACTTGGGTCGTGTATCCTCAGAGCTTGGCCTGTTGGATAAGGGCTAGGAAAGTGATGACCTGGCGCTCTGGGATAGCTATCCCTGTAATCTGAAATATTCTGCCCCCCTCCCCTACCAAAAGCTGAGCCATAAACATGTCTCGGATCTGGGGTGAGCTTTCCCCCCTTACCAAAAGCTGAGGCATAAGCACGCCTTGGATCCGAGTGTGGCAGACGCCCCTCACCTCCTGCCCGTGGGTCACCACTGGCTGCTGGGACAGCTGGCACAGTCAACCTGGAAGCTCTGAGTTCCCGTGGAGGAGGATGGGGGAATGAGCTGGTGCCAACCTGGGTGTCAGGTGCAAGGGCGAGCTTAGGGGTTACAGCTGTCCCATCTGGTAGAATGTTGGCTTGGTTTCGGTTAGCGTTTGTTTTTAAGTTGGCTGGTGCTGACACCTGCTGTTTGTCAGCTGGGGAAGAGGTGTCCCCATTTGGCCACTGGGATGTAGCAATTAGATTCTGCCCTGACAATTGCTCTAGGGGCCCAGCAGCTTCTTACGGACGTTGTTTTAACTTGTCCTGAGCCTCAAATAGCTCAGCTGCAGTTTAGTTCAGCCTGAGCTCCTGCTCAGTTGCTCTCTGCGTTTCCAGCTGGAGACGTTTTTGGAGCAGCATGGCTAACTCTCCGAGTACGCTGGCGGTGGTCCTCGTGGATTACACATATAAGCTGTCAGGCGCTGAATCTGCTGGTCACATGACTTCTAGTCATGTTGATTGATCTCTGAATACTGTTGTGGGTTCCATTCAAGGAGGTTCCCAATTATCTCCTGTAACTGGATCTCCTCTAGGCCTGGGATTTCAGATCCAGGATTGGAAGCGGCCATCTCTTCAGAGATGAAGGAAACAAAAGGGTTAAGGGATTTACAAACACTAAACAACGGCAATGCTAGCAATTAAAACAGACAGGGGAAGGCCTTACTGTTAATTAAATTAACAAGACACGTGTCAAAGTGATTTTCAACTACTGTATCACTTAACAATGCACAAACAGTCGGTTTGTGACTTACACGAACGAATTATGGCTTATGACACTTATGCTAATTATATAGCCTAAAGTGTTAAGTTAATTTGGCCAAGAAATGTGATAAACCAGTTTAAAGATATTGTTTCACAGTAGATGATGTTTAAGTCAACAGAGTTTAACATGCTGAGTTATTCCTGAGAGAGGACAATCAACTCTCAAGGTTTAGTTACAACCTTTCAGCGTTTGAAAGGAACCAAAGATTGCTAAGATATAAATGGCGTCTTCTAGACAGTGATCTTAGCAAGGGTCAACACTCTAACTTGGTTAGATTGTGAGTCAATTTAGATTGTGTTTCAACATTCATTGGTCATACCCAACAGCCATGATATTATATTTTGGTCTGTCAGATGACATACTTTTAAAAATATAAGATCAGATGTTACTACTAAAAGATGTTGAAGTACTGCTACCATGTATACATTTCCCTAGTTCTTGTGAGTAAATGGACCAGAAATTCTACATCATCCTACCGAGCCATGTTGGCTATCGGTGTATGAATGTGAGTGTGAACGGGTCAACTTGGCTTCAATGTAAAGCGCTTTGAGTGATCAGTATGACTAGAAAATCACTATACAAGTTCAGTCCATTTACCATTTAGTTCGTATGAGTGTATATTTATGTTGAATTTGTCTGTACACTAGGTGATGGGACCCCTGTGTAACTCACATTTGAATCTGCCAGAGAGGAGAGTTTTTCATCTTCAGAGTGTTCAGAAACTCAAATGCAGAACAATGCATCCACCTGTACCACTGGAAGTAAGCGGCCCACAGCTGTTATATATAAGCATTTGTTCAATATAAAGTTTTTGTCGACCTTTCAGTATCCCAGGATTTAACATTTTTCTACAGCTTCATGTCCTTCTACGGCTTTCAGTCGTCTGAGACATCTCTGGTAGGACTTGGCTAATCTCTCTGGTGGACATTGTGGTATTGCGACAGTGATGCTTCCTGTTGTCACTGCTGAACTCCTCGGAGCTGGTTTGGTGCTCAGATTCTCTTACATTGATCTATTCTTCTCTTTGTTCAGGTCTTCTTTCAAGGAATCTGGAAAGATTTATTAGTCCTTCGAAACACTGACAAACCAGGGTCCAGCCCAGAAAGCAGAGTTGTAGTTTAACCCACCTCTCTGCAGCTTCTGTACTGTTACCAACTCAATACCCCATTGAGACAGTGTCTTGCCCACGGCCAAAATCAAATAGACCAAAAGTTAACCTGACACAAGCAAACTATGAAAATCTCATTAAAATAAATACGCCTCAGACCAAACAAGGAAATAGGGCAATTAGATGTGGTTTACTAAACCTCTCCTCAAAGACTTTTTTAGTAAATGACTTGATATGTGATAATAAAATAGATATTTTTGTCTATCAGAAACCTGGTTGCAGCAAGAGGATTTTGTAATTATAAATGAGTCATCTCCTTCCAATTATCAAAATTTGTTACATTCCTAGAAGTACTCGGCGAGGAGGAGGAGTTGCGACCATCTTTCATTCAGATTTGCAAATTTTTCCTAGACCAATTATTAACTACAGCTCTTTTGAACATCTTATCCTTAGTTTTCCTCATCCAAGCTGCAAAACATTAAATCCACTTTTGTTTGTGGTTTTGTATCGCCCACAAGGCCCTTATTCGCAATTCTTGGACCAGATCTCAGATTTTTGATATGATTTAGTTTTAAACACTGATCAGGTAATTATAATAGGGGATTTCAGTATTCAAATGGACATTGAAAGTGATAGCCTAACTGCAGCATTTAATATTATCTTAGACTTAATTGGCTTTACTCAGAAAGTGAAGGGACCCACACACTCTGCTCAACATACTTTAGACATTGTACTGACATACAGCATTGAGTGTGATGAACCAATAATCCTCCCACATAACCCAGTCCTATCTGACCATTTTTTGATAACCTTGAATTTACTTTACCCAATGTTCCAAAATCTGAAAGAAAATTTCATTACAATAGAACTTTATCAGAAAGTGCTGTAACAAGTTTTAAGTAATCTGTTCCATTCTTGCTTCCCTATCTGTCTCAGAATACAACAGTGGATGGCAGTAATTCCAACACTAACCCTTCAGACATTGATGGTCTGGTTCAATGTATTAATTCCTCACTGCGTTTGGCACTAGATAGTGTAGCCCCCTTAAAAAAGAAGGTAATCAACCATAGGAGGATGGCTCCCTGGTTTAATGCAGAGTTGCCTACTTTAAAGCAGAATACTAGGAAACTGGAGAGAAATGGCGCTCTACACACTTATATGATTCCTTTATAACTTGGAAAAATAGTCTACTACTTTATAGAACGCTGTTCGACAAGCTAGAACAGCATATTTCTCATCATTAATAGATCTAAATAAAAACAGGTTTCTTTTTAGTACAGACTGACAAACTTACACAGAGTCATCGCTCTGTTGAGCCAGCTATTTCCCCCTTCTCTCAGTAGTGACCATGCCTATGTCTGTACCGTTTTGATTCTGTTGAACTTTTGGAATTATCACAAATATTAGCTTAATCTAAACTCTCAACTTGTATGTTAGACCCAATACCAACCAAATTATTTAAGGAACTGTTCCCTCTAATTACTGGCCGTATTCTAGACATGATGAATCTGTCATTAATAAATGGATATGTGCCAAAGGAATTTAAGGTTGCTGTAATTAAACCTCTACTTAAGAAACCCTCCCTGGATCAAGATCATTTAGCTAACTACAGACCTATATTTAACCTTCCTTTCTTATCCAAAATTCTTGAGAAAATAGTTGCTAATTAAGTCTGTGAGCATCTAAACAGCAACAACCTGTTTGAGGGATTTCAGTCAGGTTTTAGAGCTCATCATGGCACTAAAACAGCACTGGTAAAAGTTACCAATTATATTTTAATGGCCTCAGATAATTGTGACTGTTCTGGTCTTGTTAGATCTCAGTGCTGCTTTTGACACAGTCGATCATAATATTCTCTTAGAAAGGCTTGAACATGTTGTAGGGATCAAGGGAACAGCACTAGGCTGGTTTAAATAATTTCTGTCCAATAGATTCTAGTTTATTCATGTCATTGATACATCTTTTTCACACTCAAGGGTTACCTGTGGAGTACCACAGGGTTCTGTGCTTGGACCGATTCTCTTTACTATATATATGCTTCCAATTGGTAAAATAATTAGACATGGAATAAATTTCCACTGGCGACCTGTTCAGGGTGTACCCCGCCTCTCAGCCGTTGACAGCTGGAGATAGGCACCAGCCCGCCCGCGATCCCTAGAGGACTAAGCGGTTCAGAAAATGGATGGATGGATGGATGGATGGAATGAATTTCACAGTTATGCTGAGGATTCACAATTATATTTATCCATAAAACCTGATGAAACCAATCAGTTAGGTAGATTACAAGCATGTCTGGAAGACATAAAAACCTGGATGACTGAATTTTCTACTTTTTAATTCAGACAAGACAGAAGTTGTTGTCTTTGGACCATAACCTTTAAAAACAAAACTGCTAAATCAATCACTTCATCTGGATGGCATTAATTTGGCCTCTGGTAATAATGTAAAGAACCTCGGTGTAATTTTTGACCAAGACATGACATTTAAATCCCCTATTAAACAGGTTTCTAAGATTTGTTTCTTTCACCTCCGGAATATTGCTAAAATCAGAAACATCCTATCCAAGAGTGATGCAGAGAATCTAGTCCAGCATTTGTTACTTCAAGGCTTGACTACTGTAATTCCTTATTACCAGGAAGTCCAAAAAAATGCAATTAAAAGCCTTCAGTTGATCCAAAATGCTGCGGCAAGAGTTCTGATGAGTATTAAAAAGAGAGATCACATTTCTCCTGTTTTGGCTTCTCTCCACTGGCTCCCTGTGAAATCCAGAATAGAGTTTAAAATCCTCCTCCTTACTTATAGGTAGATCTTTTTGTTATCAAGGCAAGGCAAGGGAATTTTATTTGTATAGCACACTTTAAATTCAAAATCAGACTCCTCTCCTGTGGAACCAGCTCCCAGTTTTAGTCTGTGAGGCAGATATTCTGTTTTCAAGACTAGGCTAAAAACCTTCCTTTTTGATAAAGCTTATAGTTAGTGGATTAGGTTATCGCAAACTATTTTTGTAGTTGCTATAGGCTTAGAATATTGGAGGACAGACCTACCACTTATCTTTCTTCTACTTTTTTATTCTACCACTCTCCAGATATATTTTTTCTGCTGTAATTGTGATTGTTAACCCCATTTTCTCTCTGTATTTTTCTCCCCATATAAGATCCACATGGTCTGGTACCCTGCTCAACTACAATGCCCCCTGCTGGATGGCGAACATCGGTCCAGATGAAAGTCACAGAGCATCCTCCATGCTGTCTCTTCTCTGTCTTCTCAGACCCCCAGACGGTCATGACAGATTACCGCTTGTACTGAGCCAGGTTCTGCGGGAGGTTTCTTCCTGTTAAAGGGGAGTTTTTCCTCTCCACTGTCGCTCCATGCTTGCTAAGTATGACAGATTGCTGATGAATTGCTGTTCTTGGAGTCTGCATGATCCGGGCACAACCTCACGTTGCCATCTACTGGGATTCCTTAGATAGAAAACTTTTAACTGATTGGAATGTTTGTGTAATTGTATTGAAACAACTTTTGTTGTAAAGTGCCTTGAGATTACATTTGTTGTGAATTAGCGCTATATAAATAAAAGGGAATTGAATTGAAAATTGAATTAACTTCACAATGCAATTTTATATATCACTATAAATTAGTTAAATATCACGTAGGATATTTAAACTGATGAGTTAGACCTTCTGCTGAAGATGCAAGCCACTCAGCCTGGGCATGATCTTAAAGTTCTCTCCATGTTTACCCAGCTCATCATACTCCAACACCCACCTCTTTACCAGCCGCCATTACAGGTTCCAAACCTTTACCACCCAACATAATCTTCACCCATCAATTCCACTCCATACCCCTTGGCTTTATCTCGGTCTCAGCCATTTGATATGTCCTATTCCTCTCTTTCCTTCCAACAAGGTTTAGCTCAACCACTTCCATTCAGTAATGCTTGAGATCAGGTTCAGCATTGATTCTTTAATCATGCCTATCCACCATCCTACCATACTACAAATGAAGAAGATTAAAGTACTTTAAGGAATTAATTTAAATGTTATAAAAAATACTTAAACTTTAATTCAATTTTAAGTTTATATATTTTTTCTGAGGTGCTTTAATTTATTTCAAAATATTTTTTTAATTATCTTTATCATCATTGCAAAAAAAACATACTTAACAGGTCAGGACTGTTTTTCGTTAATCATTTTCGTTATTTCAGAAGAACATAGTGTCTTCAGATTTTTCTGTTACAATAAAGACTTATAGAAGCTTGTTTAAACAAACAAAATTGCAAGTTGTGTACGGTACTTGTCCTACACATAAATTAAAACAGATTGTTCATCAAAAAATAAAATTTTGAAAGCTTTATTTGGAACTATAGGAATCATCTTAAAGCTGTTTTGATTATTTAATAATACAAATAAAATCAAGCTCAACTACAGAGAAACTGAGGTGAAAGAATGGCCTTCTCTGACTCAACGATGGCAATGAAAAAAAAATGTAATCGCCTCTCTGACTCTTACAAACATTTGGTAAGACACCTCTGGCAACTAGTATTATACAGAACAGCTACATCAGCCTCATTGAAGGCTTCACCATGTTTTCCACACAAATTTTAGAGTTGCAGCATGCACTTATGATTGTGGGAACAGTGTGGATGTCCACATCAGGACGTTTCCCAAAGCACCTCCACTGACCCTTAAGTCGGCCGAAAGAGCTCCTGGATTTGTAAACACTACCTGGCTATCTTGTGTAGATGTTGGTGAAACTGTTGGAAAGACATTGTAAACTTTACCATTGTATTTTTACCTTATGATAAGCTCATTTTGGCAAAACTGTAGCTATCCTCAGAAGCACACCTTCTCTGTGAAACAGCAATAAAGATAGTTGTTAGGGCACATTTTTAATAACAACACAATGTTTATAACTAAGAAAATTTGGAAAATGTAAAGTAAATAAAAAGTTTTTAGGTTAGTTTTTTTTGTTACCAAGGGATAGCAGTTACAGCAATACTATTCTGTCTGGGTATATGTCTTAGAAAATGGAATGTGCCTCTGCCAATATTACTCACTTGGTAATAATACTATGAAGTAAAAATCGTTTTTGTAACTCTGCCGAACTCTGCATCTTTGTTTGAGATATTAAAATGTTTTTTATTTTCCCCTTTCCCCTTTCAAGTTCTCATACTGAATAGATCACAGTATACTAACTAGAACTAATGATCGGCGATGCCCTAAAGGTTGACAGAGTGCCTGCCTTTTTGGTTGAAATAACTACAGTGATTGTTCTCAGGAACAATGATAGGAATGTGAATCCCATATATTGTTCCAGCACACTGTGGGACCGTCCATCGCTGTCTGAAGCTTTCAATCACTTACATCATCTCCTTAAGGCAACTCATCATGAGGATATAATGGACTGTACCACAGAATTCATGGACTGCTGAGCAAACCGTTGATTTAGCAACTCCAAACAGGTTTGACATGGTCCGGTAAAATGCACCCGTTGCCAGACTGATAAAGCACGATTCCAGCGTGCTTGCTCAAAGGGATAGCTTAGCGGAGAAGTATCCTTTGTTGAAATTTTCGAGGAAAGGCGCTGACAGATATATTCAAATGTTTGTATTGACTTCCTGAAATTGTTGATGAACTCCGTGTCAGTGAAGCCCCTGACATCACGACTCCACCACTCCTGGTTACGGCTCAGCATCCACACACACTTCTGTATGGAGGCAGCAGCCACTGCTCAAAACAAGGCCATGGTTAAAGCGTGGGCTCTATTTTTTGTCAATGTCCGTCTTTGTCTTGACAGTTTTTCAAAATTCTGTTGGTTACAACTGTGCTGGACTTACCATATTGCTACAAAAACACCAACATCTATAGCTGGCATTTTAATTCCATAAAAAGAGCACATTGTGTATGACGTCCCTACTTGTCCTCTGCGCATGCGTATTGCTTTGCGGCCCTGAACCGTTCAGACTGGAGTGTGTTTACTGTTGAATTTTAGTTACAATGGGCCTCATTTATCAAACTTGCTTAGAAAACGGTGTATATTTTGGGTGTATATTCCAAATACGCAAGACTCAACGTGGGATTTATGAACTTGTCGGATCCGCCCAGATTTGTGCGTAAAGACCTGCGCTTGTTGATAAATGTCACGGATGAAATGAGCGTGATTGTTAAAATGAGGAACTTGACTAGCAGGAAATAGGTCACAAGCAGACCCAGCTCCATGGTGCGTCTTGTGTGTGCGCTTGGAACGGAGGGTTATTAGATGCTCCAACAACCTAAAGCATGACATGCAGTTATTCATTGTTATATTACACAGCTGGTGGCCAGAACACCCAGTCTGGATAGCACCTGCAGTGGGACCGTAATAACACGATGCCACGGTTGTGCACATTTTGCTCACAACCCACACATTTTGCTCACAATCCTATAAAAACATCTAAGCTGTAATCGTACATTGCAGATCATGTTGTACATAGAACATTTCTAGTTACTTTTTATTCATTTATATTCATATCTGTTACAGAATGTTTACATAGTAACTGTTTCACTGCCACTTTAGGTCTATTTAGGTTTTTATTTTTATCTAAGTCACATTACGGGAGAGAGAATTTTTTTTTTTTCCTTCAATTTTTCTGTATGCTGCTGCTATTGAGAAATCGACAATTTGTAGGAGTTTGACATTTTGCACCTTATTTAATGACAGACTATCATAAAAAGGAGATCAGTACGCACATCCGTTCCAAACATATTGGGCAGCCGAAAACATGGGTAATATTGAAAGGAAAAAGAAAGACGACTTGCACACTAACTGCAGCAATTAAGGCACTAACTTTTTAAATCGACTACAATTCGGAGCCCTGTGGTGTGCGAGGTGCTCCTTGTTTATTTAATATGAAAGACGATCATGACATAACCCAAACATAGCCTCATGAAATTGCATATTTGTAATGTGAGAGGTGTAGGCAAAATTTTTCCAGCACAGTAATGTTTAATGTTGTCTTAATCTTGAATTTTATGCATATTTTTTGCGTGATGCGATGAAGGTTGAAATGGGTGTAAAATTTAAACCACCTCCTGACTTGGTGTATATTTTTTGCACATTTTACGCTCACGTCCAGATTGATAAATGCTGAAAAGTGTACATTTTTTGTGTACGCAATATTTACACCCTGATTTGGTCGTACGCAAGTTTGATAAATGAGGCCGAATGTGAACAACTTCACAAAAAAATGGGATTCGATCAAAAAATCGGAATTGAGCATTAAAACCTAGGGCTGGATGATAATTCGATAGGAGTATATATTGATCAATAGACGTTTGGTGCAATAGAAAGAAAAGGGGTTGATTAAAAAGTTCGATAGAAAAAATGTTCTCTAATCTTTTCATTATAGCCTATCGGGTAGCTTAATAATTGATGAATCATTAACACTGACCCACACAGCTCCGTCAGCCACTCTCTCCTTTCAAAGAACAAAAAGGATGAAATGATTTGAGCTGAACCATCGCCGTAACTTCGCTGCTGTCAGATGTCACAGCAAGGGAGCAGTGATTGGAGTTGTTCGGGATAAATGTTTCAGTTAGTCAGGTAAAGGTTGCGACGAAGGCTGTCCAAATTCATAGGATCCTTCAAATTCGGCCCGCAAATATGTCCTCCTTTTCCCCCAATCTGAAGGATGCGTCTGGTGGATCATTTCACGTCCTACCTATCCCATAATTCTTTTCAGTAGAGAGCTTCAAACAGTTTGAAATAATGCCGGACGAAGCGAGCGGTATCGCGATGGGGAGGTTTATGCTTTTAGATGTTTTGTTTTTAAAAACTGCCGGTACAAAAAGTAAAAACTTATAGCTGTTGTGTTGTTATGCTCTGTAGACCGACCGGGACGCCTGGCGAGACCCTTTTGCGGTTCGGCCCCGTCCCGGTCGGGTCTAATGCGTCTTTTCCTCTTTCTCGGGAGGCGCCCTTATTAAGCATTTTTTTACATTTACATCTGCAATTAAAATCATTTTTCGTAAACTAGCTTGTTTCTTATTTCCCATTTGAATATCCCCTCATATACAGCTATGGCTGTCCTGATATGTTTTGAGGACAACGGAGAAAACTGCCACATTCATAAAGCTCCAAACTATGAGCTCTTTAACAGGAGCAAAAGCTCCGCTACTGTGGCGTGGATCTAAAAGATTACATCTATTTACAAATGCTATTCGTATGAGTACGGTTTTATTCACCCTCATACTACTTATAATATCAAGATGTTTATTTTGTTTTGAGCAGTACAGATTGCAGTACTTACAGCAGTCAAACATTTGAAATATTTCCCCTCTTTTATTTAGTCTTATTTTGATATTTCTGTGAAGTATTGTTCAAAAACAATGATTTTGATGGCAGTTATTAGCACAACAGCAATACTTTCACTCTTTCTCCTACATTAAGATAGTTCTGGAGAAGATGGGCATGAGGGGGAAATTGAACCCTGCCCAGAAAAAAAGTTTGAAATAATGGCGGACGAAGCGACCGGGGTGGAACAATTAAATAAATAAATAAATATTTTTGTTAGTGAGAAAAGTTAACAAAGAGCAATTCCTAAGCTTACTTTTTCATGATCTGTCTTTAGGAATGGAAGTATCCAGATTCAGAGGAGGGAGTGATTAGGAAGCCCACTGCTGCTAGCTGGTCCAGGTTTGTCCCCATGGACAAGATGTTAGGACAGAGGCCCTTCTCCCTATTGCTTCCATCCATGAGGACACTCCAGGACCAAGTGCAGCAATGAGCTACCAAAGAGGACAGAGAAGGAAGAGAATGATGGAGACAGGCAGGCAGCCAGCAGAATGGAAGAGGAGAATGAAGATCTTTTGGACCTCATTAGGGATGAGATAAGGCTGCAGAGGAAAGGAGAGCAGGGGGAGGATTCTGTTTTGTTTTTAAGGGCTCGGGGTGTAAAGGTCTTTGTAATTGTTTTAAGAAAGAGTTGTTCTGAATAAATTGAATGAAAGAAATACTTTTTGTAGTTAATTGTAATTTTTCTAAATATTTTTTTTATTAATGTGACATTGAACAACAAAATCAACCTTATTAATGTTTAATGATTTGTAGAAATCTTTTAAGAACATATGAAAATTAGACAGAAAAGGAAATACAACTAATTACAGAACATAGCACATTTCAATGGGTACTTGCAGGATTAACCTGAGTGACAGAGTAGTAAACCATTTAATTATTATTTTTTAAATACACGACAATCGCTGGCAGTGCTGCTAGAGACATGGATGGAGTGCTGCAACGGGGATCCTTTGCTGGTCATCTGTGGCTGGGAAGTCAAACATCAGGGTGGTCTGCAGAGAGCTTCAGGATGTATATATATATACAGACGTGGACAAAATTGTTGGTACCCTTCATTAAATAAAAGAAAAACTCATATATGAATTGGAGCCTTTCAGGAGGAGACGGTGGTGGAGACGGTGGTGGAGACGTATCGCGTTGGTAAGACGTATCGCGTCATTTCCTGTTTTGTGACTAACTCGTTTGTAGCAAGTCGGTGTTTCTCTCTCTCTTGAACTGATCTAACTTTCTCTGTCAATAAGTTTTTTCTGAGTTGCTTAACACACAAACACATTAAAACGTTAAGTTTCTTCACGGTTTAGGACTCTTTAAGCGTTTTACTGGGTTAATTACTTTGTTTTTAGGTAAGGTAAGGTACCGCTTGGTTAGCTTAGCTTTACGGCTAGCATGGCTTCGGCAGCTTTCTCTCTTGTCCCTCCATCTCTCTCTACACCTCCTCCTCTTTCCTGCTCTCTCTGTCAGATGTTTAGTTACTCCTCCGCCTCATTTAGTGAAGTTGGTAGGTGTAATAAGTGCAGCATTTTTGTAGCTTTGGAGGCGAGGGTTTCTGAGCTAGAGGCCCGGCTCCGCGCTGTAGAACAGCCAGGCCCAGCAGTAGCTAGCGCGGAGTCAACTAGGACAGGACCTAGCCGTCCTCCAACAGCTCCCGTGCAGCCGGGACCTCAGGCGAGCTGGGTGACTGTTCGTAGGAAGATTAGCGCCAGACCCCAGTCCGCGGCCAACCTCCAGCCCCTTTCTCTGAACAATAGGTTCGCCCCGCTCAGCGACGCACCCGCCGAGCAGGAGAGGCCGATTCTTGTAATTGGCAGCTCCATAGTTAGGAATGTGGCTCCAGAGACACGAAAGACCACCGTCAAATGCCTTCCAGGGGCCAGGGCTGCGGACATTAGGTCCCATCTGAAGCTTTTGGCCAAGGACAAACGGCGGTATAGCAGGATCGTTATCCATGCTGGTGGCAACGACACCCGGCGACGGCAGTCGGAGGTCACTAAAATTAGCGTAGCTTCGGTGTGTAGGGCTGCCAAAAAGATGTCTGACTCTGTAATTTTTTCTGGTCCCCTGCCTGATCGTACTAGCGATGACATGTACAGCCGTATGCTTTCGTTCCACCTTTGGTTGTCAAGGTGGTGTCCAGAAAACGATGTGGGCTACATTGATAACTGGGGGGCCTTCTGGGGAAAACCTGGACTGTTACGTAGAGACGGCATCCATCCCACCGAGGACGGAGCTTCGCTTCTTTCCAGGAACATTGATAGGGTTATCTCTAGTTCCCCAAAGCCGTGACAACCCAGAGTCCAGCTCAGGGAACCCAGAGTCCAGGTCAAGGAACAGGGACTGCCACCCACCCACTACCCTATAGAGATAGTTTCCCGTCCACTACCCAAAACTAATGAATTAAAAGTTAATGCTACTAGAGCAAAGTATAAAAATCTCATAAAGATAAATAAAACTCGGACTGAACATAAAAACAAATCAATTAAATGTGGTTTACTAAACATAAGATCTCTCCCCTCAAAAACACTCTTGGTAAATGACTTAATTTGTGAAAATAATATTGATTTGTTTTGTCTTGCAGAGACATGGTTGCAGGAAGAGGACCATGTCACAATAAATGAGTCAACTCCCCCTAGCTACTTAAACTTTAGTGTCCCTCGAAGTACTGGTCGAGGAGGTGGAGTAGCAACTATCTTTCATTCCGATTTACTAATTAATCTCCAAAAAAATAATAGTTACAGTTCCTTTGAGCATCTAGTTTTTAGCTTTCCTCATACACATAACAAAGCAGTAAAGCCACTTTTGTTTGTGGTCTTATATCGTCCACCAGGACCTTATTCTCAATTTTTAGATCAGATTTCAGATTTTCTATCTGACTTAGTTTTAAACACTGATAAAGTCATTATAGTCGGAGACTTCAATATTCATGTTGATAATGAAAGTGATAGTCTAAATACAGCTTTTCACACTATCCTAGACTCAATAGGCTTTACTCAAAATGTGCAGGGACCAACACATTCTTGTCACCACACTTTAGATCTTGTGCTGACTTATGGCATTGACTGTGAAGAAATAACAGTCTTTCCACATAACCCTATCCTGTCTGATCATTTCCTTATCACTTTTAAACTTACTCTAATGGATCATATCAAACCTGAAAGAAAACTTCATTATACCAGAACGTTATCAGACAACGCTGTAGCAAATTTTAAAGAAGCTCTTCCAACTTTAATTTCCTCAGTTTATAAATGCAGAACAGAAAACAGTGATTTAACTCGTGACCCCTCACAACTTGACATTTTAGTTCATAGCGTTAATTCCTCCCTGCGTCGGGCAATAGACAAAGTTGCCCCCTTGAAAAGGAAGGTGGCTAGCCATAGAAGATTAACTCCCTGGTTTAATTTAGAGCTACGTACCCTAAAGCAGAATGTTAGAAAACTAGAGAGAAAATGGCGCTCCACGCATTTACATGATTCCTTTTTAATATGGAAAAATAGTTTATTGCTATATAAAAAGAGCCTTCACACAGCTAGAACAGCATATTATTCATCTTTAATCGAGGAGAATAAAAATAATCCTAGGTTTCTTTTTAATACAGTTGCCAAACTCACACAGGATCATAGCTCTATCGAGCCAACCATTCCCCAAGCTCTAAGCAGTGACGACTTCATGCAATTCTTTATAAATAAAATAGACTCCATAAAGAATAAGATAATTGGGAACCTTCCCAATATGCTTGCTTCCTCCTTAGTTAATGAGGCAGCCTCAAAAATGGTGGAACCTAATATATGCTTAAACTGCTTTAATGCAGCCGAACTTTGTGATGTACTAAAATTATTAGCTTCATCTAAACCTTCAACTTGCGTTTTAGACCCAATCCCAACTAAACTCTTAAAAGAAGTTTTCCCTCTGATCGCTGCTCCAATTTTAAATATAATGAATCTATCCTTAGTCAATGGATATGTACCACAGGAGTTTAAGATTGCTGTAATTAAACCTCTACTTAAGAAACCCTCTCTTGATCAAAACGACTTAATTAACTATAGACCGATATCTAATCTTCCCTTCTTATCTAAAATTCTTGAGAAAATAGTTGCACACCAGATATGTGAGCATTTAAACAATAATGAGCTGTTTGAGAAGTTTCAGTCAGGCTTTAGAGCTCATCACAGCACTGAAACAGCTCTGGTGAAGGTTACTAATGATATTCTCATAGCCTCAGACAATGGACTGGTGACCATTCTGGTCCTGTTAGATCTCAGTGCTGCCTTTGACACTGTTGACCACAATATTCTCATAGAAAGGCTTCAAAGTGTCGGTATAATAGGAACAGCACTAGGTTGGTTTAAATCTTATTTGTCTAACAGATTTCAGTTTGTTCAGGTAAACAATAGATCTTCCTCAACCTCAATAGTTACTTGCGGAGTACCACAGGGTTCAGTGCTTGGGCCGATTCTCTTTACTATATATATGCTTCCTATTGGTAAAATAATTAGGCAGCATGGGATAAAATTCCATAGTTACGCAGATGATACACAGCTATATCTATCCATAAATCCTGATGAATCCAATCAGTTAGGTAGACTACAGGCATGTCTGGAAGACATAAAAACTTGGATGACTCTAAACTTCTTGCTTCTAAATTCTGATAAAACAGAAGTTGTCGTCTTTGGACCAGAAGCTCTGAAAAAGAAACTACTTAGTCAGCCCCTTCACCTGGACGGCATTAAATTAGCCTCCAGTAATAAAGCAAAAAACCTCGGTGTCATTTTTGACCAAGATATGTCATTTAGAACTCACATTAAAGAAGTCTGTAGGATTTCCTTTTTTCACCTTAGGAATATTGCAAAAATTAGAACCATCCTGTCCAGGAATGATGCTGAAAAACTAGTCCATGCCTTTGTTACTTCAAGGCTGGATTACTGTAACTGTCTATTATCAGGTAGTCCACAGAATACAATTAAAAGTCTTCAGTTAGTTCAAAATGCTGCTGCTAGGATTCTGATGAATATTAAAAGAAGAGATCACATTTCCCCTGTTTTAGCTTCTCTTCACTGGCTCCCAGTAAAATCTAGAATAGAATTCAAGATCCTCCTTCTGACATATAAAGCCCTTAATAATCTAGCTCCATCATACATAAGAGACCTGATTGTTCCATATGTTCCTAACAGAGACCTTCGCTCTCAGACTGCAGGTTTACTGGTAGTTCCTAGGATTTCTAAAAGTAGAATGGGTGGCAGATCTTTCAGCTATCAGGCTCCCCTCCTATGGAACCGGCTCCCAGGGTTGGTTCGTGAAGCAGACAATTTGTCTATCTTTAAAACTAGGCTAAAAACTTTCCTCTTTGACAAAGCTTACAGTTAGAGATATGTTTATAGGTAGTTAGAGTCAGTCAGAGCAGGTAGATAGGAAGAGACAGGTTAATGTTAGTAGTCAGGCAGAGTGTCAAAAGTTAGGAAGAGATAGGAAGAGGTAGAGTAGCTAGGTAGAGATAGATTAATGTAAGCAAGGTAAAGATCCGGAGCCGGTCGCGGCTTACCGCTTACAGGGGCCAGCCAGCGCCGGAGAGAGGTCCCTCAAGGGGATCCTCCTGCACAGTGCGGCCGCCCATTACCTGCCGGGTTGAATCCCCCGGGCAGACTGTGCGGACCCCACCCGTTTATCTCTTAAACGTTTCTCGCCCTCTTCAACTCTGTCCTCTCAGTTCTGTCTATTTTTCCTTAAGATAGTTGTCGACTATCGGTCTCGTGCCGGTATTTAGCCTTAGATGGAGTTTACCACCCACTTTGGGCTGCATTCTCAAACAACCCGACTCCGAGAAGACCCCGGCATGACGGGGGCCGTTACCGGCCCTACACCGTCCACGGGTCAGGAGGACTAAGACAGAGTGTTGGTAGCCAGGTCTCCTAGTAGCTAGGAGACAGGTTAATGTTAGTAGCTATGCTGCTTTAGGCTAGGCTGTTGGAGGACATTATTAGGGTCTGTGACTACTTTCTCTCCTACTTCTCCCCAACTGCATGATGTGCTGTCAATTCAAGCACTAACCTGTTTTCTATTATAGTAGGTGCTCCGGATTAGCCCTGCTTGACGACCCTGACTAAGATGGCATTGCAGTGACGGAAAATTCTCCACGTCCTGCAACAAACTTGTGCATCGGTTCTGTTGCTCTTTCTGTGTCTCTGTTGTGTATTCTCCAAGCCACAGACGGTCGCGGCAGATAACCGCTTGTGACTGTGACAAATCAAAAATACACATGCGGGAGGACGGAGGCGGGAGGGAAGGCTCTGGTTGACCAAGAGTATCACACAGTACGGTAATTTTCAGACTTAAAGCCACTTTGGACCCTGTTTCCTATAAAACAATACGGCTAATTTATATTTTTTTAACTGGCTAACGGCCTCCAGGGGGCACCATAACAGGAAGCGCAAAAATGAGACAAACGTGTGGAAAGAGACTCTTTCCTAAAGAAGATACTACTGGTGGTTTTCATGCACACACCCTCATCATGGAAAACACAATGAATTCAATGAACTGATGGTGAGACATCGGAGGAAGCAGCAGGAAGAACCAGGTCAATGTAAAAAGACAACAAAAAAGGACATAAAGATTTTCTAACCACGCATGTTACTGTCATGCGTTGATGCCAAAGAGTTTGAAAAAAAAGCATGTCTTAAATAAAAATAAAGAAATAAATCTTATGTGTACAGTCTTGCTGTTATATTTGGGCACAGCCTATATATGTACAAAATGTATTTTCTTTAAACATTAAGCTGGTGAGGCTTATATTCAGCACTCAATTGTCCGAAAATTACGCCAAACAAAGGCTGGCAGCCATGAAGCAGACAAAGTAAAAGCATGATATGCACAATGAGCAAAGAGAGAGAATAGACAACAATAAGGCTCAAGCACAGAACATTTCATAAGAACTGTACTGTTTGTGTTTCACTTGTTGTTACCACTGTGTTGTTG
Organism: Apricaphanius iberus; assembly: GCA_028564705.1. Taxonomy (NCBI): domain Eukaryota; kingdom Metazoa; phylum Chordata; class Actinopteri; order Cyprinodontiformes; family Aphaniidae; genus Apricaphanius; species Apricaphanius iberus. The sequence continues at coordinate 21,554 of JAPXFQ010001051.1, read as the reverse complement.
TAATTCAGGTGTTGTAATTCCTGCTTCCCTGGTCTCGTCGCTTCCACAACAGGAAGTGCTCAGACTGATAATACTTTGATTTAGCTGAAATGCCAGTTTACATGCAGAGATATTCAGCTGTCTAATCTTTTTGTGGTGTGTTGGCCCTTTTAAGAGAAAACCAGTCCGGTTCGACTCCAGGTGTATACATGCATTTCAAGGTCTGCAGTCAATCAGACATAGGGAATAATTCGTTTTTTTCTCTTACTGCATGTAAACACATAGACTGTGCCCTTTAGAAGGTCTGATCCTAATTATTTTTACATTTAGGTTCTCAATTAGATTTCAGTCAAAAATCCTTCCAATATTATTATATACCTTAATAAAAATATTTCCATTGTAGGTCTGATGATTTTTAGGAATTTTTTCTTTGAGGATTGATCTGTATTTCTCCCCATCAATTTTCCATAATCTCTGGCCAGCTTCCATGTCACTGATTTTTGAAAATCATTCCATCAGCATGATGTTGCTACTGCCATGTTTCACCTTGGGAATGGAGTAATATGGATAATAGCTTTCTTATCACACAATGTTTTACTTGTTGGTCAGAAAGACTGTTTTTAGTCTTATTCTCTTCCACATTTCTGCTATTTCTGCTAGATGTTAGATGGAACAGTGCTCATATGATAGTAAAAGGTTTTAATATTGTAATGCAATCTAAACCCTGTTTTAGATTTCTATGGAGTTGGATTCTGATGAGACTATATTTCTTTTATAGATTTCTATAATATTTTCCTACTAACCCCCTGAGCCCTTCACATAACCACTGGATTTCTACTGAGGTTACGTTACTTACAGGTTGACTGAAGCACTGATTATATTTAGTGGGTATCAAAGTAAATAGGGTTGAATGTAAATGATTGTACTCTTTCAATTTGTAAAACATTTTAAGCCATGTTTGACTTCCTTGCACTTTTAAATGATTCACTACTTTCTGTTGGTTTATCGGAAAAAAGAAAATCCTATTCTGTTCCTTGTTTTTGTATCTTTAATTAATAAAATACAAACTAATATGAAAAGGGTCTATAAATTAACACGCAAAACCTGATCACATGTCCAAGGTGACCTATTTATAAACAGAAGCTTGTAATATATATTTTTTTATCCATCGATTTGCCACCAAAGCAGCAAAGACAACAAGCTAAACTGCACAAATCTTGCTGCTGGCCGCTGGAAGGTCCTGGGGGTAATGTGGAAGAGGTGGGAGGTTGTTTTTGGCGCTGACACATTCAGTGAAGGCCAGACAGTGACATTATGCCAGCCAGGCAGGACTCTTGGGAAAGCCATGTTAAATACCATCTACAAAAGCACAAATGGCAGAAGGGAGTCTGTGGTGATGTTTTGGGGGTACGCATTTGTTTGTGTGTCTCAGTGTACTTTGAAATGTGTGCCTTTGCTGGTGCATATTTATGCCTTGTAATGAAGGTACACTGGCAACGGGTGATGTGCAGAGATGACGTTAGAGAAAAAGGAGAAAAAGCAGGCCAGGCAGCTAATTATCTATCAATGATGCAGCAGGAAGGAGAAAAACAACCACTGCTGCTGTAGAGTTACTTTTATATCGTCAGACAGGGGCTGGTGATGAATATCGAAGGTAAATAAAGGAGTAGAGCTGCTGTTCATTTATCCAACAAACAATCAGAGTCCAATAGAATAATTTGTTCTCAGTGTTTTTATATAAAAAAAACTCTGGATTTGAGCTGTTTTCAGAAAGCACAAAGTGGTTTGGAAGCATTGTTTGAAAATCCAGCAAACAGTATTAGGTGAAGCAGAGCTGAGAGGGAGTAGACAGGGGAGACATCTACTGAGTGACAGACATAAGAAAATGTAGATGGTGTTAAAAAATAACACTGTTCTGACTCAGTTCTGTTAACATTTGAAATAATGGAAGGATAAACATTTTTCCTGTAAAACAGGAGACTTAAAGATCAGGAGGGCTTTGCAACAGCTCTTATATACACTAAGGATTCTAGGAGTCAGACTTTAAAAAAATACTCAGTACTCTTACCATGGGTTTGATTCCAGCTTCCACCTGCTACTACATGTCGTGTCCTTGGGAGAGACACTTCACCAACTTTGCCTAATGGTGGTCAGAGGGCCCAGTGACATCAGTGTTCGGATGTTTTGCTTCTGTCAGTGCGCCCCAAGGCAGCTGAGACAACATTGTAACTTACCACCACCAGTGTATGAATGGGTGAATGACTTAATGTAGTGTGAAGCGCTTTGGGGTCCCCTGGAAATGTTTATCCTTCTAAATCCTGTTTTCAGAAATTAAAATAATATAATATGAAGCTTTTATCTTAAGGACTTTTTATCTACCTCGTACAATTTCCAACAGATTTTAAATGTGCTGTGTAAAATAGAGAAACCTTATTCTGACTTTTGAATATCACATCTGAATAATCCATTATATCCATTAATATTACCAACAACCAAAACATTGTTAGATTCACCCAAGAATGACGGGGGACATATTTTTTTGGAGTATTTAGAAAATGACATACATCCTTTTTATGTTCTTAGAACTGGTGTTTCAAATGTTCTTTCGCAAGATTATCTTAACTTCATTTTGTCCCAGTCTTCCGGGAGAAATTGGTCAGATTTGTAGTCCCTTACAAATCTGACCAATGGTAAACTACGGAAAGAGCTTCTCTTTTTAGAATTACCTCCTCTGGGTCAACATTGTCGGCTTTGCTTTGACAGCTCTGGCTCGAAGCCATAATTAGTTTAAACTTTACTTTTCATGATGTGGTAGTAGTGTGTAACAGCAAAATCAGTCCCTGCTTCAACACTTTGTCACATACAACATTCCAGATGTTGTCTGGGCTATATATATATATATATATATATATATAGCCTACACACACACACACACACACACACACACATATATATATATATATATATATATATATAATAATTATATATATATATATATATTTATATCTCAAATATACGTTCCTAAAAGTTTGGGGTCACATTGAAATGTCCTTATTTTTGAAGGAAAAGCACTGTACTTTTCAATGAAGATAACTTTAAACTAGTCTTAACTTTAAAGAAACACACGCTATACATTGCTAATGTGGTAAATGACTATTCTAGCTGCAAATGTCTGGTTTTTGGTGCAATATCTACATAGGTGTATAGAGGCCCATTTCCAGCAACTATCACTCCAGTGTTCTAATGGTACAATGTGTTTGCTCATTGGCTCAGAAGGCTAATTGATGATTAGAAAACCCTTGTGCAATCATGTTCACACATCTGAAAACAGTTTAGCTCGGTACAGAAGCTACAAAACTGACCTTCCTTTGAGCAGATTGAGTTTCTGGAGCATCACATTTGTGGGGTCAATTAAACGCTCAAAATGGCCAGAAAAAGAGAACTTTCATCTGAAACTCGACAGTCTATTCTTGTTCTTAGAAATGAAGGCTATTCCATGCGAGAAATTGCTAAGAAATTGAAGATTTCCTACAACGGTGTGTACTACTCCCTTCAGAGGACAGCACAAACAGGCTCTAACCAGAGTAGAAAAAGAAGTGGGAGGCCGCGTTGCACAACTGAGCAAGAAGATAAGTACATTAGAGTCTCTAGTTTGAGAAACAGACGCCTCACAGGTCCCCAACTGGCATCTTCATTAAATAGTACCCGCAAAACACCAGTGTCAACATCTACAGTGAAGAGGCGGCTGCGGGATTCTGGGCTTCAGGGCAGAGTGGCAAAGAAAAAGCCATATCTGAGACTGGCCAATAAAAGAAAAAGATTAAGATGGGCAAAAGAACACAGACATTGGACAGAGGAAGACTGGAAAAAAGTGCTGTGGACGGATGAATCCAAGTTTGAGGTGTTTGGATCACAAAGAAGAACGTTTGTGAGACGCAGAACAACTGAAAAGATGCTGGAAGAATGCCTGACGCCATCTGTTAAGCATGGTGGAGGTAATGTGATGGTCTGGGGTTGCTTTGGTGCTGGTAAGGTGGGAGATTTGTACAGGGTAAAAGGGATTCTGAATAAGGAAGGCTATCACTCCATTTTGCAACGCCATGCCATACCCAGTGGACAGCGCTTGATTGGAGCCAATTTCATCCTACAACAGGACAATGACCCAAAACACACCTCGAAATTGTGCAAGAACTATTTAGAGAAGAAGCAGGCAGCTGGTATTCTATCGGTAATGGAGTGGCCAGCGCAGTCACCAGATTTGAACCCCGTTGAGCTGTTGTGGGAGCAGCTTGACCGTATGGTACGCAAGAAGTGCCCATCCAACCAATCCAAATTGTGGGAGCTGCTTCTAGAAGCGTGGGGTGCAATTTCTCCAGATTACCTCAACAAATTAACAGCTAGAATGCCAAAGGTCTGCAATGCTGTAATTGCTGCAAATGGAGGATTCTTTGATGAAAGCAAAGTTTGATGTAAAAACAATCTTATTTCAAATAAAAATCATTATTTCTAACCTTGTCAATGTCTTGACTCTATTTTTTATTCATTTCACAACGTATGGTGGTGAATAAGTGTGACTTTTCATGGAAAACACAAAATTGTTTGGGTGACCCCAAACTTTTGAACGGTAGTGTATATATATATATATAATAAATGTATACCAGGAAATAAATGGTGTTGAGTACATCTATATAGTATTAGTTTCACTTTTTATATTGAATTACTGAAAGATAATTTTTTTTTTCTGTCATTTTCTGATTCCTTTATATGCACATGAATAATAACTATGAAGTTAGTCTCTGAACCTCTTATAGAGATGGTAGCATATACAACCCTTGCATTCACGTAGGCTAACATGTTTTACAAAAATTTAAAATGCAGTCTGTTTTTAAATGCTTGAAGGCTGGTGGTAAGTTTGAACTATAGTTATTTTTATTTTAAATGTTTCCATCACCCTCTCCGTCTTACATTTTGTTACGACAATGCCATTATGTTAACGTCTACCAGCCAGTAGCGGCTGCCATTGCGGGTTGACAGATACAGTTTCTATGTTCCAACAAGATTGTCGGCAAAGCCCGGCTGGTATTGGGAAAAATAGCGGAGTCAGCAAGTCGAGCAGCTGCTTCAGAGCTCCGGAAATATTGTTATGCATCTCGGGAGAGGAGTGACCCGGTGAGGGGCAGAAACAAGAGTAAATTACATAAACATTTCTACAACATAGAAACAATGCGGAAACCGTGATTTTCCTCCATAATTTAAGAACCAATTTTAAACCAAAGTTTGATTGAAATAAATTATCATGATACTGAGGGGATTTTTTCCCCTTGTTTCTTAAGACATTGCTTTTCTAAATCTGAAAGAAACCTTTCTCCTTTATAATCAGAACAGCTGAAAAACAAAAAGGACCTTTCAACGCATTTGCATCAACAACGCAGTGCTGTTCCCATCACTCAGTTATGGAAACACAGAGACTCTTTAATTCAGTACATTAGAGTGTTCTAATGATCATTTGCTACTGAGGCATCTCTCCTTCGTTTGTTAGCCGTTTAGCTATCTGACCAAGGATACATCAGAGGTGCCTTGATCCCTTCCCTGGGTCAAAAGATTCCAAGAATACAGTGCGTTAGGAGCCGGCAGCAGCTACTTTGCGGGCAAATTTCCAGTTTAAATGTAAGTCAACAAATTTTAGCAATTGGGCTTACATCTAAAATGTTTTTTTCATTTTATATTTTATTTGATCTTTTTCATTCCAAAAGCAGTTGCAGCAGTTGAAGCTTTGGTGGCTAACATGTAATAACTCACTTACACATTTGATTTAACCGACATCTAGACAGTTAAAAAAAAGTTAAAAGCTTGTTATACATTTCCAGTTCCATGGCTGAAGTAACATTACTTATGCTATTATGCCACTACGACGGGTGGGACATAAACGGAGCACGTAAGCCGGCAGCCGCGGTCACGTGAGATAAGTCTGTTCCAATTAATTGTTTTCTATGACCAAAGAAGGACAGTCTCCTTGTAAGCGAGGCACGTCGCCTATTGAGGCAATGCCTTGGTAGGCGAGGCACCTTGACATTGAGAAACACCCCTAGTGTTAGCAATGAACTGTTTTTCATACACAGCATTCGTGCAAGAGCTTTGAAAGCTGCTTTTTTTTTACTATAAGGAAAAGAACACAATAGATGAAGCCAAGGTACGTCTCAATGCAACATAGTGACTTTAGTCTATTGTGATAACCAGTGTTGCCAAAGCTTCTTTGAAAAAGTAATCTTATAACTGACTACTAATTACTCCTTCCAAAAGTAACTTAGTTAATTTACTGATTACTTCATTTTAAAAGTAACAACATTAGATTACAAGTTACTTTATTAGTTACTTTCAGCAGTTGCAGACTACACTCCCCACTGCCTCAACATAGAAACAATAACCAGTTTTGCCAATATTCACTTTATTGGAAGTGTATTTTAATTGTAAGGCTGGAAATAGACTTGCTTTTTCACCTGACGTTGACACCAGCAACTATTAAGCAACAAGCTGTCTCTTGGGGATGCTTGCTCACTGCACATACGACTGGAGAGTACCACTAAGGGGCAGAGTAGGATTACAGAGTACAGAACTCAGACTCAGGCCAAAACAAACAAGGCGACCGTAGAGGAGATAATCAGCTGTTTCAGCAGCAGTGTTGTTGAAGGTAGGAGCATATTTACCACTATTGTTGCTGGTTTTCCTAATGCTTTTGCTGCGATGTACCAAACGTATATTTTTGCTCTAGAAAATAAAAAAAATAGTAACGTACAGTGGCTTGAACAAGTAACTTTAATCTTATTACCTGTATGGAAATAGTAACGTGTTAAATTAGTTGTTACTGAAAAAGTGGTCATATTAAGAGCAACCCGCAACTAAGTAATGCCATACCAGTATCACTGGCAATAACTTAGTGTTACTCTTATAAATAAATCATTTGAGAATCAGACCATGCTATTTTCTGGATTCTTTTTGTTCTCATTTTGTCTCTTATAGTAAAAGTATACCTTTGATGAAAATTATAGGTGGGAGAACTTGCATTATTATTGACTGACTAAATACATTTTTGCCCCACTGTACTACAAAAAACAGCAACCTCTGTAGCATCATTAATATAAGCTAAAAAAAAAGTAAATGTATGGTCCTTTTTCCATTGCTCTGGGTATTCAATGAAAAGTAAAAATTGCAAAAATTATTAAAAAGAGACAACCTATTGTATAATTATTTCCAGGAAGCAAATTTAACAAATCTCTCCGAACACTTAACATCAATGGGTTAAACATTCAAAATGAAACTTAAAAGAGATATGTTATATAAAATGTTACTGTTCTGTGCTGAAGAGCATATATTTGGTGTCTGAAGTTTCTACAAACTCAAAAGTTTGTTTTGGCTCCCAAGCTTTGAAAATATATCTCATTATGTGAAGCGGTTCCGTTTTGGAGAGGAAGAGCATGTCAAAGAAATCTTACTTTGACACACTTTTCTGACATCTTCATGAAATTGTTTTAATATGTTTGAGCAAAATACAGTGTCCCAGGTTTCTTTGGAGTTTCTTTCAAAGGGTATGAATAGTTTTTCAAACTACTGTAAACATTCATTGAATGAGGATGCCATGCATGTTTACAATGCCTTTAATACCACAATTTAGTTTATCTGTTTGTTTAAAAAAAATGTCAGATACAAACTAGATTAATCAAATTATTCAGTATCAGTATCATTCATTTATGGCCCTTTTTTGGGATACAGAATACATCGTTTAGGAAAACAAGCAAACTGCATCAGAAACCGAGCTTTTTAGTTGATTGTAAGAGGACACTGCTGATCCTCACAGAATGAGGTTACAGTAATTGCGTTGCCAATCATGCAATAAGAAATCTGTAATTGCATTTTAATTATATGAGAAGGGAAAAGTAGTATATAACTGGAGACTGATGATAGAGAAGATGTTATGATTTTGTTTTGCACCTTACCTATTCTGAAGGAGAGCGGGCCACAAGAGGTGCTTCTCACCCACATGGCTAAGAAGAGCAGAAGCGCCCAGGCTGTGAGCATCTTCTATGACTCCTCATGGGTCCTGCCCCGGGTGTGCCCCTGTCACAGCCACCTAAAAACACCATACAGAGTAACAATGAGGCATTCATACTTGCTTGGTATTTGACAGAATGTGAAACAAGCACTCACATTATCACATTGTTTTAATGTCTCCATCTACTATATTGCATATAGAGAATCTTTCGGTGATATTGTAAAAATGCTGCAAAGTGAAGCTGAGGCCTATTCCATTTTAGATGAAATTGCTTTTCTTTTCAGTTGTTATTTGTATAAATTAGTAGATGGGAATTAGTTTGTTTAGCATGTCATATGTTCAGAATCTATTTTTTTTTACAAAATAAAAATTCAGTTGGTCCAAACTGTTTTACCGAAACATTTTTCACAATATTCAGTTTAGAAAACAAATGATAAAAGAAGAATGATAGAAAATCATTTTATTTAAATTTAAACCCATTGTAAACATGTGTTTTTTGCATGATTTCTTCAGCTAAAAGAAACAGAATTTAGTTATTCAAAAACTCTGAATATATATATATATATATATATATATATATATAAAATAAATGTATACCAGGAAATAAATGGTGTTGAGTACATCTATATAGTATTAGTTTCACTTTTTATATTGAATTACTGAAAGATAATTTTTTTTTTCTGTCATTTTCTGATTCCTTTATATGCACATGAATAATAACTATGAAGTTAGTCTCTGAACCTCTTATAGAGATGGTAGCATATACAACCCTTGCATTCACGTAGGCTAACATGTTTTACAAAAATTTAAAATGCAGTCTGTTTTTAAATGCTTGAAGGCTGGTGGTAAGTTTGAACTATAGTTATTTTTATTTTAAATGTTTCCATCACCCTCTCCGTCTTACATTTTGTTACGACAATGCCATTATGTTAACGTCTACCAGCCAGTAGCGGCTGCCATTGCGGGTTGACAGATACAGTTTCTATGTTCCAACAAGATTGTCGGCAAAGCCCGGCTGGTATTGGGAAAAATAGCGGAGTCAGCAAGTCGAGCAGCTGCTTCAGAGCTCCGGAAATATCGTTATGCATCTCGGGAGAGGAGTGACCCGGTGAGGGGCAGAAACAAGAGTAAATTACATAAACATTTCTACAACATAGAAACAATGCGGAAACCGTGATTTTCCTCCATAATTTAAGAACCAATTTTAAACCAAAGTTTGATTGAAATAAATTATCACGATACTGAGGGGATTTTTTCCCCTTGTTTCTTAAGACATTGCTGTTCTAAATCTGAAAGAAACCTTTCTCCTTTATAATCAGAACAGCTGAAAAACAAAAAGGACCTTTCAACGCATTTGCATCAACAACGCAGTGCTTTTCCCATCACTCAGTTATGGAAACACAGAGACTCTTTAATTCAGTACAACAGCCTTCTCCAAACAACAGTAATTGGACTTCTAATCCATTTTGTTTACTGAGGAACATACATCAACAGACCGAATCGTCTCAGTCTGGTTTCATATTCCCTCCAAAAGCTTGACTAGAATTTTCTGACAGAGAATGTGCCCTGGAGAAAACAATGTGAGCTTTGTCACATGGCATGATATGCTACTACAAAGTTCTGGCCATAGTCAGCTAGATTCAGATTCTAGCATGCCATAAAGGGAACAAAGTGTGTTGGAAACACAGCATCCACCGCATTATTAAAAGTACCAGTCCAACACTTTCAATCCAAACAAGATCAGTTCATGAGTTTCTGTCCCCCACCCCACTATGTGGGGTGGGGGACATAATAGTAAGTAAATAGTAAGTGCAATGTAAATAGTAAATAGTAAGAAGAAACTGACTTAGCAGATAAGACAACTTTCTGATAATACAATTTTTTTCCATTGACTGTCATATACTGTAGATAAAAATAATTTAGGTCATTATGGACCAAGGTCGAAGCAAAGTAAATTACCTTTTATCAGACATAAAGAAGGGTATGGTTTCTGTTGGATGATTACTGAGTATCTTAACATGTGCAACTGATAAATAAATGGCAGCAAACAGTATAAATATTGACATGTTCCAGTATGTGACCATTGTATAAACAACAGCTGTTCTTTTGCAAGCAATTCAATCAATTGACATTATATATGACAATACCTAAATATAGCAATAATACCTCTGCTACAGCAGATTATTTTAGACAAAACACAGCAGACATCAGCGATCAATAAAAATAAATATATTTTGTGTCCACTATGTGTACATTAGAATGGTTTGATAATAATCCTACATTCATCTGTTCAGGACGTCCAGTTATTGTGTCCAGCAGAGCCAGATTCCATCCTTTAACATCGAGGGTTAATAAAATGAAAATGATGTGAAAGGTAACAGTAGTGGTGGCAGATATCCCTCAGGTTTTAATGAACGTGATTCCGACTTGAAATCCATTTAAAACAAAAAATACCAAACTGTTCTAGAAACAAACACACAGACAAGACCATGTTAATTTGTATTAATATATTTACTGGAGAATTAATAAAATAACAATTTTAACATGACTGCCTTATCATTTTACAGAGAAATTGATCAGAAGTGGTGTAAAGCAAGCAAGCAAGCAAGTTTATTTATAGAGCACAATTCATACACAAGGCAATTCAAAGTGCTTCACAATTACATAAATTAAGAACACAAATAAACATAAAAACACCAACTTAGAAAAAGATACAAATAATTAATTACAGTAAATCTGCCAGAGTGCAGATAAAATACTTTCAATTGTCATATGCACGGGTAAAAATAACTGTTTTTAGCCTGGATTTAAACATTGTTAGAGTTGAGGCTTGTCTCACATCCTAATGAAGACTGTTCCAGATTTTAGCTGCCTGAATCTGAAATGTAGCCTCACCGTGTTTATTTTTGACTTTGGGAACCACTAGGAGACTCCTCCCTGAAGTTCTCAGGGCCCGAGATGGTTCATATGTCTCTAACATGTCAGAGATGTACTTTGGTGCCAAACCATGAAAAGACTTGTACACAAGCAGAGCCGTTTTAAATTCTATTCTTTGAGCGACAGGAAGCCAGTGCAGAGACCGGAGCACTGGACTAATATGGTTGTATTTCCTGGTTCTTGTCAGGACTCGAGCAGCAGCGTTCTGGATGTACTGCAGATGTCTAACAGCTCGTTTAGAGAGGCCAGTGAGCAGACCGTTACAGTAGTCTAACCTGCTGGAGACAAATGCATGGATAAGTCTCTCTAAGTCTGGTTTCCGCACTATTCCTCTGATCTTAGCAATGTTTTCCAGATGGTAAAAAGCTGTTGATGTTATTGCTTTGATGTGGTTGTTTAAGTTCAGGTCCGAGTCCATGATTAACCCCAGATTTATAACCTGATTTTTTGGTTGAAGACAGAGAGACTCAAGATGACTGATAACACTTTCTCTTTGTGTCTGTGGGCCAAAAACAATTATCTCAGTTTTGTCGTAATTAAACTGGAGAAAGTTGCTTTGCATCCAAACACTGATCTGTTCAATACAGTGACATATTATAAGACACATTATTATTGTTAATTAGCTGACCCAATGGAAGCATGTACGAGTTGAATAAAAGTGGTCCCAAGATTGACCCCTGGGGGACTCCACAGGTCATGGGAATATTGTCTGAGTCACAGTTGCCAATTTGGAGAAAGTACGTCCTGTCCTTGAAACTTAACACAGTACTTGAACCAGTTTAGAGCAGTACCAGAGATTCCCACCCAGTTTTCTAACCTGTGAAGTAAGATACCATGGTCCACTGTGTCAAAGGCAGCGCTCAGGTCCAGCAGAACTAAAACTGATACTTTGCCTGCATTGGTGTTCATGCAGATATCATTTGCCACCTTGATCAGAGCTGTCTCAGTGCTGTGGTGGGGCCTAAAGCCTGACTGGAAAGTATAAAAAACATTGTTAGACAGGAGAAAGTAAGTGAGCTGTTGATATACTACTTTCTCTAGGACTTTTCCTAAGAATTGTAGGTTTGATATGGGCCTGTAGTTGCTCAGTACTGTGGGATCAAGACTGCTTTTCTTTGGAAGAGGCATAATGACTGGAGTTTTTAAGGAATGTGGGAATGTTCCAGTCTCAAGTGAGATGTTAACTAACTGACCAAGTTGTGGTAACAAGCTAGTCAGCACAGACTTTAGAAATCGAGTGGGGTAATTCATCAAGGCAGCATGTACATGAACTCAGACCAGAGATAACCTCTTAGATTGTTTTGTCACTGACAGGTGTAAAATGTGTAAGCTCAAGGTGTTTATCTGGAAACAGTCTTGCATTTGTTTTGTGATAATTATGGCATTTTTAATGCCTTGGATGTTGTCATTAAAAATATTGCAAATTCATTGCACTTAGATATGGAAATTAGTTCTAAGGGCAATGGAATAGTTAATCTGTCCACTGTGGCAAACAGAACACGAGAATTGTTTTTGCAGTTTGCAATTATTTTAGAGAAATACTTCTCCCTTGCTCCACATAAAATCTGGTTAAACACACAAAGCACTTTTTTTGTAAACCTCATAATGAACCTGAAGCTTTGACTTGCGCCATTTCCTTTCGGCTTTCTGGTACTCTCTTTTTTGTGCCCTGACAGAAACTTCATTTCTCCAATGTGCCTTTTGCTTAATGTTAACCATTTTAACCTTGACAGGAGCAATAGTATCTAAAAAGTTTACAACCCTTGAAGTGTAAGAGTCCAATAGATTATTAACATTTGAGGATGGGGGATTTTCAAATTTGATCAGTTCCATAAACTTTGTCATTGTTGTATCATTTATGTGTCTTCTCTGAATAACTCCAGGCCCAACTACTGGTTTGGGTACAACAGATACGTCAAAGAAGACACAAAAATGATCAGATAAAGCAACATCAACAACATTGACATTTGATATATTAACACCTTTTGTAATGACTAGATCTAGAGTGTGGCCTTTGTTGTGAGTTGCATCACTCACGTGTTGAGTTAAACCAAACATTTCAAGGACAGCACTAAGTTCTTTGGCATGTCTATCATTGGTTAAATCCACATGCACATTAAAAATAACATGAAATTACTAAACAATAAAATTCAGTGCAAACAAATGTAAGCAATTCAGTAAAATCTTCAATAAAATAATTCTGTAGTGGTTTTTAAATTGTCATATAAAGTATGGAAGATTGTTTAATCCCTATTTTGAATGACACATACTCAAATGATGGAAAAAACCCAAATGACAGTTTGTGGGTCAATATATTGTCCCTCAAAATGGCACAAACACCCCCTCCCCTCTGGTTTTGTCGTGTTTCAGACACAAAATTGAAGTGAGGTGGACTACACTCAATCAAAACTGCAATGCCAGTGTTTTTGTTGAGCAACGTTTCAGTTAAAAAAATAAAATTCGGATTATAAGAGGAAATTAAACTATTTACTAAAAATGACTTGTTTTTTAATGATCTGACATTGAGAACAGCATGTTTGAGATTTATCTGTGTTTGAGTAGATGGAATCTTTTTGCAAGGGATATGGATTAAATGTCTTTTATTATCTAATTTACGTGGTTTGACAGTACTGATTTTTTTAGGAGAGCACACTCCCTCTCTGGACCTCTTTGAGTTGCTTTGCATGATAGTAACGTAGAGGCCCTTAACGTGCTGGAGGTTACAGCTGTGGACACCGGTGGTGGGGGCCGAGCTGGGGAGACCTTGGTTGGTGAAAGAGGCGGGAGTGGGGCACGATACTTGGGGCAAGGGCCTTGATTTTGACATAACTGGAGTGAGGGGAACCATTTTATCCCATCTTGTACCAAGTTTTCAAAGTGTTTGGGAAATCTCATAGGTGACTCTGGAGAAATAAAACGATCCTGAAAAGTCTGTGGAAGGTGTAGATGTAGCAGTTGGGTTCTAGCATGCAGGTGGTGCTGAAGCCGAGTTTTTCCCCATAGATTCAGATGCAGTTGGTACTGCTATTGTGACTGAATCATTTCCTGTTGGTCCTGACGGTGCTGTTTTTTTCCCCAGAGATACAGGTGGTGCAACAGGTGAGTTTTTCCCCTGTAATGCAGGAGCAGGTAATGCAGGTGCTATGGCCGGGTCAATTACTTTTGGCGCAGATGGTGCAGCTGTAGATGGTGCTGTAGATGGTGTAGATACTGATGACACTGCTCCGACTGAATCTTTTCTCAGGGATGCAGGCCAAGCCTTTGCTGGCGAGCCTGGAGCTCTTCTCTCGTTCCTCTCTGCTCTCTCTCTCTCTTGCAGCTTTGGCCTTCCCTGATTCCGTAGAACGTGGAGGAAGAGGTTATCCGTCAGTCTTCTAACTCCACCTCTGCTCAAGTGTGGGCCGTTTGCTTTAAACAAATCGTCACGTTGCCAGAACAGATTAAAGTTCTCTATAAAATACAGTCCTCTTGACTCACAGACTTTGGACAGCCATGTATTCAATTGAAACAGCCATGAGAATTTGTTTCGTTTTCCATCAATATTTGGGAGAGGCCCACTGATAAAAACTTGTATTGCCTCTTTGTACAGACAATTAAATCTCTCAAAAAGTTTATTAAAGTTGTCTTTCAAGATATCAGACTGTTTATTTCTTACGCCCATTGCACCAACATGTATTACCATTTGTTTGATCCCAGGGTTATTTGTAATTTCCTGGTTTAGAACCTCTGTGACGTCAGGAACTGTAGCGCTCGGAAAACTCCTTGTGACAATTCTGTCCATGTTTATATTAGATATCGCTCCGTCTCCAAGCAAGAGAAAATCTTTGTCCTTGACATTTTGCACAGAGTTTCTCTTCGTTTTTGTCTGTGTATTTATCTCTGGTTAACTTTGATCAATATTCTCAGCTTCTGAGAGAGGTAAATATCTGTTTGTTAACTTTATTCCTTGTCCAGTTTTAACAGCATGTTGTTTTTGCTTTTGTCTAGCACCAAGTTGTCTACTGAGTTTTGGGAAAGTTATCGTATCATTTAGCTTTAGGTTATCAGTTTTTCTAGAGTTCTTACCGGATTCCATAGGGAGTGTGTCATGAAGCCCTTTTTCTGTCTCCAAAGCATAGATTCTGTCCAGGAGTATGCGTATTTCTAGTTGATATATCCAACAGTTTTCACAAGGCGCTGTTTGTGTTACTCCCTCAGCCATATTGACAAGATTGTCTCCGCTGGCTCATCAGATGAGTTGTAAAAAAGGCATAAAAGTAATTAAAAAGTCTTGGTTTACTTAAAAGAAGAGAATAAAATCATGTCCAAGAAATGTGTCAAAAAAAGAAGAATGAATACAAATTTATTAAAATTGATTAAAGAGGCAAGCAGCAAGAGCAAGCTGAAGACACCTCTGCACTCTTGCACATTACGTAGATAGATGCACATCAGGCCAGGGGATAAGAATAAAAATTATATCACAATATTATTTTTCGTGCCAGTTGATAATAATTGATATCATGAAATAAAACAAATATTTTTTTATGTCAATAATTACCACTCCCCGTTACTATTTGAAGCTATATTTCTTTTTCTTCATATAAATATGTTGTTTTTTTTAAAGCTGAACATGCCACCTGACAATATACAGCTGTTTCAGATTAAGGAGGTTAGAACTGGGCAATATGGATTCAATATAATTTTTTACTTTTTTTATACCAGGATGGATTTTTATCATTAATTAATTTTTTTGTTTTGCATTCTATTCTTAAAAGAAATTAAACATAACTGAAAATATATGTTTAAACTTGGTTTTATTTCAATCATACCTCCCTGCAATTGTATTGAATCTAAAGTCCAAATAAATACACACTGTAAAATTTGCTTGTAAAACAAGATGGTAGTCCTGGAGCAGTCTTACTGCACTGTGTTAAGTGTACAATTTAGTGCATAGGGGATTATGATGGGAGATCATTTTTGAGAAGTTGGACTCTGCCTCTTGGTTTTAGTGAATTGGAGCTCTTAATTCTTTGAGATGGGCCATTTTTGTTCTAACACCATTCCAGTGCACCAGTACATGCAGCAAGGTCCATAAATACATAGGTGAGCAAGTTTGTTGTAGAAGAACTTGACTGGCCTGCACCATGACCAAATAAAACCTTAGGGATGCATGAAATAGGAGACTGTACAGTAGGCTTTTTTTTTTATCCAATAACCAGTGCCTGACCTCACAAATGCTCTCCTTATTCCCATAAATGTACTCCTAAGCCTTGTAGAAAGCCTTCCCAGAAGAGTTTAAGCTGCTGTAGTAGTAAAGGGGTGGACCTAACTCCATAATAAAGAAATGATTTCATTAAAGTTTATATGTATGTGTGTGTATAGGCAAGCTACCTAATACTATATTACATTGACATGCAATGGCTTTGTTGCATAGTTTACTGGTTGCTTGCTCCTGGGTCAGTGACATGTACTTTCAGCATACTGATGTGCCTCACTGACCAGACTGACAGCAAGGTTAAAATCTCAGCAATACTGACACATTTCTATTGATTTGGTAACCATGACATTTAACAGTCTTGCTGATCAAGGAATGTAAGATGTACTGCATGACAACACGCAACCAGAGCCGGAGTGGTTAATCGGGAGCACCGGGACATGTTTTTAAGAGCAGACTCAAGACTCACCTTTTTAGCTTAGCCTTTAACTAATTATTATTTATTAATATATTTTTAATCGCTCAGCATGTTTTACCTGATTTAATTTTTAGTTCAGCTTTTAACTGTTTATTTATTATTTTGAAGGGGGGGAGGGTTGTGGGGTTATTTTAAATCTGTAAAGCACTTTGAGTAACTTTCTTTGTTTGAAAAGCGCTTTATAAATAAAGTTTGATTTGATTTGATTTTGATTTCCGGTCTGATATTTGGGCCACAAGGGCCGGTTCTACGGCAAGCAGAGTCGCACTAGTGTAACAAATGTGCAACTAGGCAAAAAGGAGTTTCTTACGACAGCATTTCTGAATTAGTTTGTCAAAAGTTCAAACTTGTAGGGGAATATTTTTAAGTAGTTCCATGTAGTCACATACTATTTGAAACACACAGAAGTGGAAATCAAGGGTACACATTTTTTACCAAAAGGGCATGCCATACAGGGCCGTATCAGGGACCAGCTAGCAGCTTTGTTTTTTCAGCGCACCTTGACCTTACACATCAGAGCACTTAGTCTTTTTTTTAAAAGCGAAATAGGAAGTTTGCTGCAGAGAAAACTAACAGACGCCAATTTGAACTATGTTTTGTGACAGTTAATGAGGACAATAAAACTGGTAAGACAATATGTTGAACATTCCCTGCAAAACCCCATTCCAGTCAATTTATCAAGTCAATGAATTGTGTGACACGGCATCTAACATAATACGTCCTAATACGATGTAATGGGAAACTTTGTCATGTACCTCCTTAGAGTTAGAAGGACCATCCAGCATCAAGCAATAGCCTATCGACCCACAAGTCTAGGGTGGAGCAGAATTACTTATTTATTTAATATTATTAGTATTAATATAATGAGGAACATGGTGTAGACCTGCTATGAAAACTGCTCTTCAATTCTAGCTGATTCAGCACTACAATAATAAAACTGACATCAACTAATCAAAGGCTTCTTAAAATTGGGAGTTTGTGTTGAGAATTATGACCAAAATGAAAGTAATATAAATTAAGACTGCATGTTTTACCACTGAAAATATCTTAATCTGTTTATTCAAATATGTTTTCTATATCAAATGCACCAAAGCTTTACAGAATATTTTTTTATATCGTGGCAAGTGCAGTACATGAGTTTAGGTCAACAGTAGAAAGTCTGAAAGGGAGAGCGGTTCAATCGGTGACTGATTACAGGTAGGTATGATTACAGATAGGTATCAGCTCAAAATACAGATACTGAAATAGTCAATGGATGTGTTGTAAAGGATAATGTAAATGTGAACACATGCTAAAATAAATCCATCTTGTGAAGCAGTTAAGTATATTATTTATACTTAACCGGAAGTTTTTTAGAAAAAATACTCTAAATTGCATTTTAAAGAACAGTGTACTGCTGTAGCTTTAACATGCAAGGTTATAATTACATGATTTTAATTAGGGATGCAACAATACCATGTTTAAACCAATACAATACCGAATAGCAATGTTGTTTCTTCTACCACATAAAAAATTAATGCATTGAAAGACATGTTTTATTTATTTTCTCTGCTTGTTACAATAAATGACTGTGGATAAAATAATTATAAAAATAACCACTAAAATCTGTGAAATTATTGCAGAGTTTCAGTATCGCTTCACCGATACCGATATGAGTATATTAGAACAGCCCTGATGCAAGTATCTGTGCATCCCTAATTTGAATAAAAATAGGTTGTGAGATAAAGTGGGCCGGTCTGAGGCACAAAACTCCAGGGCTGAAAATGAGTCTCACTCCGGCCCTGCATGCAAACATATGGTAAATATAGTTAATATTTCCCCAAAAAAAATTACAAAGAGAAAAATGTAGCAGAGAGGTGCAGTTAAAAATCTGGTGTTTTGCAATAGTAACAACACAGGAACTAAAGTCCTTGCACATTTTACAAACCAACAATAGTATTAGTTAGTAGTATTGGGTTAGTGAAATAACCCAAAATTTAGGTTTTTAATTTAGCATTTATCAAATGGCTTCAAACAGTCTTTTAGTGTTTGATTCCCAATCCTTTCTGTATTTATTAAGAGTCCAGTTTAAACTCAGAAGTGACCACACAGACCTGATGAGGTGACAAAGTGAGGAAGTGCTCAAAGTCTGAACGGTTAATCACAAAGGTACTAATATTTACATAATAGATGGGTTTCTACTGAAACGTAATGGTAATTATACTAGAACTTCATGGTATGCCTGTCTCCACTTCACTGGGCTGGGCCAACTGGGACGTTTTCGGGGCTGTTTCAGAAACCAACAGAGTACCAGTCTGGGGGTATGTACTCGGAAATGGCCCGGTTGCTGGGTGTAAGTCACACTAATTAGTTGTAACTAAGAGGGAAATGTGCAGACGTCGCCAAACAACCGGTGCCCCTAGTGGCACCTTTTGGCACTAATAAGTAACACTGCTCACTGCCGAGAGAGTCGTGACATGTGGACCTCTTAGCTAACTCGTTAAAGAGCCACTTTTGTATGAAGACACAACTGCTGAGAGGAGTAGGCAAACAGATTTACCCCGTAAGATAGAATATCCAATAAATTACCATCAAGTATAGTGGAAACACGCAAAACAGAAGTAACGTTTTTTGGACCTAAGGACGAACGATCCAGAGTCAGCACACAGCTTCAGCTAATACACCTAAAAATGACTCATCAGGCCCGTAATCTAGGTGTAATAATGGACTCAGACCTGAACCTCCATGGTCACATAAAGGCAATAACAAGGTCAGCCTTCTATCACATGAAGAACATTTCTAGGATTGAAGGACTGATGTCACAGAAAGACCTTGAAAAACTGATCCATGCGTTTATCTTTAGTCGGATTGATTACTGCAACAGCGTCCTCACAGTTCTACCTAAAAAAGCAATCAGAAAACTGCAGCTGATCCAGAACGCTGCTGCTCGTGTTCTCCCTAGAACTAGGGAAGTAGAACACATCACCCCAGTTCTTAAGTCCTTACACTGGCTCCCTGTAGCTCAGAGAATAGACTTTAAAATACTCCAACTGGTTTATAAATCACTGAACGGTTTAGCACCAAAGTATGTTGGAGATCTGCTGTCACTATACCAACCAAGCAGAACACTCAGGTCCTCCAACTTGAGCTTACTTAACATTATTAAAATTAGAACTAAACAAGGAGAGGCAGCTTTCAACATCTATGCTCCACAAATCTGGAACAAACTTCCAGAAGAATGCAAAAATGCTGAATTGTTCGGCTCTTTTAAATCAAAGATTAAAACTACTATTCAGAGCTGTCTTTGAGCCCTAAATTGTGCTTTCTGATCACAATTTGATTCTCGTGGTTTAAGTTTTATTCTTATTTTTTTTATTTCATTTTTAATCCATTGTGTTTTATCTGTTTTTATTCTATATTGCATAAATTCGTGTTTTAAATGTTTTTAATCTATATTGCATAAATTTGTTCCTTACATCATCTTTTCTTATTTATTGATTGTGTCTATCTGTTAAACCTATATGTTTCTGTTTTTCTCTAATCATGATTCTTTAACCATGTATTAGGTATTATTATCACTGAATCATGTAAAGCACCTTGAATTACCTTGTGTTGAAAGTGTGCTATATAAATACAATTATTTTGCCTTGTCTTGCCTAATTTGTCTTTATGATAGACTAAAGTATCTCACAGAACAAAAAGGAAAAGATAAATGGACAATTTTTTTAACAATTTTACAATCATACTGACCACTGTGGTATTATTTCTACATATGTTTTAAACATCTATTATTCAGAAGGTAAAAGTCTGTTTTATATAGTTTGCATGGTTGTAAAAAATATATTGTCTGTCAGTATTTGTTATTGGGATAAGCTTTTAAGTCATAAAACTCTTGGGTAAGTTTTATTGCAGGCTGTAAAAACAGGATGTCTGTAGATTTAGTATGCCGGAACCAAGGCCATGAAGCTGGGAGTGTTGCCATAAAACCATAATTCTCAGAATGAACTTTTGACCAGGAACAAGGACACGACTCATCTTATGACTGCATAATTCTCTGACATCCAATCATGGTCAAGACACTGTTTGGAAATGGTTCTGATTGGAGCAGATTCGAGGGAGAAGAAACGCCTACAATCCTGGCGAAGTCTGGTGTCTATAAAAGTTATGACAGGAAAATCATTCAATTGTCAGATGTCTTTAAATCTGGCCCAGAGAAACTAGGGCATCTTTCTCTGTAAACTGCAATTTGTTAATCTGTTCAAAATAAATGTTAAGAACTGGAAATTGGCTCCATTTTGTCTCTGCTTGAACATGCACTGAATTAATTTTGATAATATTTAATTCAACAAATGGTGACCTCGAACGTGTGCAGAGTTTGGACCAAGATCCAGTTATTTTTTTAATTAATGAGACGGACATGTATTTGCTCTATTGACAATTTGCGCAGAGTTGCGTAGTTTTTTAATTCTATTGATTGGTTAATCTAACATTGGGTAATGTTGTCATGCAAGTTACATATTTTTTGTTTTGAGCAGATTGACTGTGGCGGGCCCGTGGTCGGGAGCTGCTCCTGTCTGTCCCTCTGTTGCGACCTTCTTTACGCTCCGCGGAGAGACACCGGTGCCTGCTGGGAGATGGAGTTTGTTACTCTGCGGGCCCAGGGGGGCTGGTCTTTCTCCGGAGGACAGTGGAGCAGATGGACGGGATGGAGCGGATCGGGGCTTGAGACGCTGTGAGTTCAAGGCTGGCAAACGAAAATAGATTAAGGAGCGCCTGTGTCGCCCTCTGTTAATCTGGGACGGATTACCTTGAACGGCCAGCGTCTCTTCAAACGTGCGCGTGAGCACCGCAAATTGAAATGGGAAATGGTCCGGCATTTGGTGTGGTCCGATTTTGAGGTTAGTTTTTTTTTTATTTCTGCTTGTACAAGTATTGTGTGT